>CM053582.1:577046518-577148682 GCA_028627135.1 Pseudochirops cupreus
CCTACCAAAAAGTGACATAGGAGAGAATAGACTGGGGGAGGGGGGACACACTGGGATGGCTGTTTTGGGGCGGTGGGCGGGGGAAAGACGGGGAGAAAATATGTAACTCAAAAAAATTTTTTTTGATAAAATAAATTTATATAAAAAATAAATAAATAAATAAATAAATAAATTTAGAAGGTTTTTATTCCCTTCTAGGTTATATGGTGTTCTCTCTTTAACCTGGATCTAATGTAAGGTTCTCTGTAAAAATCCCTCCCCACTCCCTATTCCCTTGACCTCTTATTTCTCTCTGAATTTTAAAGAATTTTATGTGTGTGTGTGTGTCTCTGTGTTTGTGTGTGTCTATCTGTGTTTGTGTTTGCATCTGTGTGTGTCTGTGTATGTGTTTGTGGGTGTGTTTATGTGGGTGTGTCTGTGTGTGCCTCTGTGTGTCTGTGTTGTTCCCTCTTTAACCCATTCCTGATGAAAGTGGGACTCCAGTACTACCAGCCTTCCTTCCCCATCTAATTCCTCTGTGTCACTTCTTCCTCTCAAACCTCATTTATATAAGACAATCACTCTTTTTACCTTTCCCTAGATGGCATAATTTTTAGAATCACATCATACTCAGCTCTACACCAATCTTTCTTTTGTACTACCCAATTACTAATTACTGTCTTAGAGATACAGTTTATATTTCCTTATATAAAAGGTAAACAGTCTGTGCTTATTGAGTCCCTTGTAATTAGTTGTTAATGTTTACCTCACATTTCTCTTGGATTTTGTATGTCAAATTTTCTATTAAATTCAGGTCTTTTTGTAATTAGATCTGAAAAATCTACCAATTCTTTGAATACCCTTCTTTTTTATTCAGGATCATGCTTTAACTTTCCTGAGTATGATAGTTTTGGCCACAACCCCAGTTCTCTTGCTCTTTAGTATATAGTGTTCTATGACATGTGGGTTTTTTTTAGTGTAGCCACTGCTAGATATTTTGTGATTCTGCCACATTTGAACTTTTTTTTCTTATTTTTTATAATATTTTCACCTTGAGCTAGGGGATTTCAGAATTTGGCTATGATATTCCTATAGGTTTTCCACATAGGATCTGCAAGTGATGTAGCTTTTTTACATTTCTACTTTTCCCTCTTGTTCTAAAACTACAATTTTCTTTAATAATTTCTTGTATTATTGTATCAAGATTTCTTTTTTTTTTTTTGTCATAGCTTTCAGGCAGTCTGATTGTCCTTGTGTTTTTTCGTTTTGATCTATTCTCCAGATCAATTGTTTTTCTTATGAGATATTTAACATTGTCGTCTATTTTTTCATGCTTCATATTTTGTTTTATTATCTCTTGGTCTCTTATAACTTCACTGGCTTCCCTTTGGCCAATTCTAATGTTCAAGGAGTCATTTTCTTCCTTAAGATTCTGGATCTCCTTTGTGAGTTGTTTAACTTTCTCTTTATAATCTTCTTATTTTTTCTTGGATTGATCTTATTTTTTTTTAAATTTTCCTCAAGCTACTATTTGATTTTTAATGTACTTTTAAGTTCTTCTATGAATTCTTTTTGGACAACAGACCATTTGACATTAATCTTTGGGGTAGAGAGGCTTTTTGCTTCAGTATCCTTTGCTGAAGATGAAATCTAGTGTTCCCTATTCCCGTAGTAATTTTCTTTGGTTGGGTTTTCTAATTTTTCTGCTCATTTTATAGCAATTTGTAATCACTTGTAGTCCTGGGGGATGGAGGATGGTGCCTCTGGTCTCAGGTCCCCCTCAGTTCTTTCCCCTGCCATGGAACAGAAACCAAGAACTCTACCATCCTGTAAGTGTCCATAGCCAGTGGTGCCTTGCCCCACTGCTTCTGCTCTCACCCAGGCATCATTCCACATTTGGAGAGTGTGGTGTTGGATCGTGCAGCACCTATGTTTTCTTGATGTTATTTGTCAGTCTAAAAGGAGCACAAACAGCAGAGAATTGATCCATATGTTGTTACATCTTAGCCTCAGAGTCTGCATTGGATGTGCAATAATCTGTGAACAAAAAGTTCACCTACTCTTTCTCCACCTCAGTTTGGCTTATAGGTTTTTTTTTCAAGTTAAATAATGCTCTGTCAGTGTGGTCAGACCCTGATGCCATTTTTGGCCTCATTGAAGGCAGTTGACAACATGGCTGAAAACATCATGCAAAAAACCATGGGAGCCCACAGTCCTGTTTCCTTCAATCAGTTACAGGGAAAACACCACAGCATTTCACATTACCCAGAACTTGTGCAAGCTGCCATCATAAAACTGGGTTATGGTACTAATGAACTTTTCTGGGTACCATTCTTTGCCATAATCTCCCACAAGACCTCATGACTGACACCGTTGGTCAGACTGATGAATGTTGTGTAAAGACCTCTGTGTTACTTATGGCATTTCTCCTGGAGTTAAGAGGCAGCAAATACCATACTGAGCATTCCTTGGCCTTTTCTAATGCCACCATGGTTGTCAGGTAAGATGACCATTCTCCAGGTAAAGGACCAGTCAGGGTAGAGCCAAAATGGTGGCATAGAAGCAGGAAAACTCCACAGCTTCCCCCATAACCACCTCAAATACCTCTAAAATATGACTCAAAACAAAACCCACAAAAGTACAGAGAAAGAAAGCTCCCACTCCTGGCAGGCAGGACAGGAAGGGCTCATTGTAGCACACTGGAAGCCCCGACCAGCCTGGCCTGAAAATGCAGCTTGGCCCCAGGGCATCCAGGACAAGCTGTGGCTGGAGCTTTCAGGAGAGTGGATCACTGGCAGCTGTGGCAGTTTCCAGAATTATAAACCTATCAGAGTCAAGGACAAAGGGAAAAAGTCAGTGGAACTTGGCTAAATTTGGGGAAGAGGGCCTGGTCAACTGTCTCCAGAGCTAGAAGCAGCAGAAGCGGCCGTCCTGCAGTCACCTCCATGTGGCTGCTTCAGAGCTCTCAGCCTGCAGATTGCAGGAGGGCCAAGTGATCATTCAAAGGATAAGTGCTCTTGCCTTAAGCTGCCTGGATCGGGATTGAGACTTGGGTGGTGGTCTTGAGGTATGTGACTAGTGAGCCAAAGCTTGTGGGGGGTTCAGAGATGGCAGCCTCCTAATAACCCCAGCAGCTGCAAAAACCACAGTGATTTGGGACAAAGCTCTTCCCTCTGGAAGCAGAGTTCCACAGAGCTAAAAAGTTAGGTGATTGACTGGCAACATGAGCAAGCAAAAGAAGCAAAGTAAGAACAGCAACCAAAATCCAGATTCCTTTTTTGGTGACAAAAAGGATCAAAGCATGCAGCGGGAGGAAGACAACACAGTCAGAACTCCTGCACCAAAAGCTTCCAAGAAAAATGTAAGCTGGTTACAGGCCATAAAGGAGCTTAATAAGGATTTTGCAAACCAAATAAGAGAAATGGAGGAAAAATTGGGAAGAGAAATGAGAATGATGCAAGTAAATCTTGAAAACAGAGTCAACAACCTGACTGAAAAAAACAACACCTTAAAAAATAGACTAACTCAAACGGCAAAAGAGGCCCAAAAAGCCAATGAGGGGAAGAATGCCTTAAAAAGTTGAATTTGCCATTTGGAAAAAGAATCTCAGAAGCTTGCTGAAGAGATTAATTCTTTCAGAATTTGAGTGGAGCAAATGGAAGCAAATGACTTTATGAGAAATGAAGATACTATTAAACAGATCCAAACATGAAAAAATAGAAGGCAATGTGAAATATCTCATTGGAAAAAAAATTGACCTGGAAAATAGATCCAGGAGAGACAATTTTAAAATTATTGGACTACCTGAAAGTCATGATCAGAAAAAGAACCTAGAAATCATGCTTGAAGAAATTCTCAAGAAAAAATGACCTGATATTTTAGAACCAGAGGGCAAAATAGAACTTGAAAGAATTCACCAATCACCCCTTGAAAAAGATCCCAAAAAGAAAACTCCTAGAAATGTTATAGCCAGATTCTGGAGTTCCCAGATCAAGGAACAAATATTACAAGCTGTCAAGAAGAAACAATTTGAGTACTGTGGAAACACAATCAAGATAACACAGGAATCTAGAAGCTTCTACATTAAGGGACCAAATGACTGGATTATGATATTCCGGAGATCAAGGGACCTAGGATTAAAACCAAGAATCACCTAACCAGCAAAACTTAGTATAGCTTTTCAGGGGAAAATATGGTCATTCAATGATGTGGAGGACTTTCAAGCATTCTTGACGAAAAAAACAGAACTGAATAGAAAATTTGACATTCAAATGCAAGAAGCATGAGAAGGTAAACATGGAAAAGAAATCATAAGGAACTAGTAAAGGACAAGTCTATTAAATAAGATTCTGGCAAGAGTCTTATCAGCAATAACTAAGGGAGAGAGCACCCTGTGTTTGTCACAGGACAACCTATTTCCTTTTCCTTCATTAGAGATTGGCAATGGAAGTATCCTTTATTTCCTGAGGGATAACCTCCTCTTATCATATAAACTAGGAGATCTCATTAAGCTTTTGTATGAGCAGTGGACCTTCTTCCTTGTAAATCTCAGCTGGAATGGTATCAGCACCAGCTTTTTTGCCACAGGAAAGAAGTCCAATGGCATTCAAAACCTCTTCTTCAACTGGAATTTCAGTTAGCAAGGGATGGTCTTCAATCTATGGTATACAGTCAATAATTTCAGCATTGGTTGATGACAGTCCATTGGGACCATTATGGAAGTGTTCAGCCCATCTCTCCAGGATCATGTCCTTGTCACTGATCCCTGTGATAATGGTTTGAGGTGCATCAAAGATCTATGGCCCTTAAATAATGCTCAGGGCATTATAAAAGTGCTGGTGATTGTTACTATCAGCATAAAACTGAATTTCTTCTCCCTTCTTATTAAACCATGAATCCTACATCTCTCTAAGCCAGTGGTTCTCAACCTTCCTATTGCCACAACCCTTTAATACAGTTCTTCATGTTGTGGTAACCCCCATCCATAAAATTATTTTTGTTGCTACTTCATAACTGCAATTTTGCTACTGTTATGAATCATAATATAAATATCTGATATGCTGGCTGTATTTTCATTGTTACAAATTGAACATAATCCACAGGTTGAGAACCCCTGCTCTAAGCTTTGCTTGCACTTTACTTCTGATGGACTTAAACCCTGCCTTCACAGAGATGGATGAACTATCCTGCTGATACATACTGGAGTTCTCATTTTTCATTGAGCAGCTTCTGAATTTCCCCATCATTTTTATCAAATGGATTCTGATGTTTGCTAGTGTTCTGGCCCAGATAAGTAAATATGATGTCATACCCCAAATCTCAGAAAGCTATCCACTCCTTTTCTGCTCCATTGCTGCCAAATGTGTGTTGACTCAGCTTTCCCTCTGAGGTAGCAACAAACTGTTCATCCAGAAAGAAGCACTCTACTCCGTGGACATTAACTTTTCTGATAGCCATATTGCCTTAGGGATGCCAGTTTTGTTGAATGCAAATGTTTAGTGTGGAAAGGATAAGTCTGTCCTCAGTCCAGTATTCTGTGCCATGCATCACCTTCTTACCTCTCACATCTTATCTGTTTATTCTTCTTATAATGACATAATATATTAAATGTAAATGTTTGCTGTTAGGGTTCATTCATCAAGTCTTATTACATCCAGGTAAGTAGAAGGCAGTGTTGGTAAGGAGATCACAAGACACACAAGGAGTAGTAACCATTGCTGTTGCTGTTTGACTTCATTCCTCCAAATGATTCCCTACCTTGTCTGATAATCTGTGCCTACTCTAGCACTGAAGACAAAATTACAAGCTTGTCTTCTTCATAATTATTCTTTATGGGAGCATAGGCACTGATAATGGTGGTATGGAGTTTTTCTGCAAGTGTCAATCGCATTGTCGCAAGGCTGTCACTCACTCCTTTTGGAAGGCATGTGATCTTGTTTACTGAATTAGATTTAGTTGTAAAACCCACAGTGGCTTCACAGTGCTCCTCATCACTGTGGCCAGTCCAGCAAAATGTATATCCAGCTCTAACTTCAGTAAGCTGGCCTCGTTTTACTCAAGGTTCTATTTAGATGTGATGCCTGCTTAGTTCTCTCATAGAAGCTATTGGTTTTTCAGGTCTACTGAATTTCATGTTTTCCATAAGTGTGTCCACATTCCACGCACCGATTGTAAGTGCAATCTTTTTTTGTGAAAGTTTTTGCTTGCTTCTTCTTCACTTGTCCATCACTGCAGGACTTTGAGGTAGGGAAAATAGTAACATAGTAACATGTGAAGCTAGTAAAGCATGTAGCTGGTATCTGAGGAAAGATTTCAACTTTTTGACACAGGTATATTTTCACTGAAGCTGTCTACAAGCATCTGTGAGCTAACAAAGAGAGAATTGTATCTTTTTTTTAATGACGTTAAATATCCATTTTGGAGCATGACAAGATAACTCTGTGTCACCTCCAATTTGATCTTGCTAGTAATTTACATGGACTTGATGGGACATCAAAAATTTCTCAGTCTCACTCTCACCTCTGTACCCACCACATCACTATTTAAGTGCCTGGGATTGCCTAATGGCATGTTCGGTGATCCTGAGAAGTTGAGTGTAAAATAATCAGGATCAAGTCAGTAAAACAGCTCCTCCCACCCCCGTACACACCCTGTATACACTCACTGAAATTAATGGATATTTAATAGGTAGTGATATCATCAGAAACATGATAGTCCATGCATGGTTTGGCCACTGACCATTTGCATGACCTCACACACATCACAGGATTTCTCTGACCCTCCATTTTTGCATGTGACAAATGCCATCACCCTGCACTTTGTCCCTCATAAAAAATCCCTAGTAGACATATACTTGCATGTGGTCCTAACTAAGTAATTTTAACTTTTTGATCCTCAATTTCCTCATGTATAAAATTAAAGCCTAGTTCATAGTCATGTCGTAAGAGCCAAATGTGGTACTGTATCTAAAAGACTTGGAAAAAATTAAAGTACCACACAAATACCAGTTGTTTCACCATCATCATCATTGTCATCATCATCATGTTAAACTTTAAGTTTCATTCTAGCTCAATAATTCAGGAGCAGCAGGAGGAGGAAGAAGAAGAGGAGGGGGAGGAGGAAGAGGAAGATAAAAAAGAAGAATCCCATTTCTAACGAACTTTGTGGGTTTTTTTCTTGTTGTTCATCTTTTATTTCAAAGAGGACCAATGACATAAGAGCTGATGTCCTGACTTGCTGGTGAATTGGATTTGAGACATGTAGAGTTGCACAAAGTTATCAGCCTCACTCTCTTTTCCAGAGTCATCAAAGTTCAGTGTCATGATGAAAGTCAGGTTGATTTGTGATGACCTGAGTTGCAGTATATGACCTTGGCTACTTCAATATTGGACCAATTTCTAAGCATTCTACAGAGCCTGCTTTATCTGCTTTCATGGAGATGGGAATAAATTGTTCTCATTTGTCCATTCTACTTCGGGAAATCTTTGCAAACTTAGGGTAGACATACTCCTAACTGTTGGGTTTGAAGCTTACTGGTTACTCTCAACCTGGTTTAGCTGGTCTTCTGAGATGGTTGATCAGTTTGTGGCCATTACATATGGTATAACTTCTAGGAACCACAGGTGAGAGTTTAAAATTAAAATGTTGCTATTTAATTAATTTAAATATGTTTTTTAACAATAAGACTAAGAGTAATGATATTATCAGTAACAACAGAAATGGCAGGTCATGATAATTGTTAACAGGTGGTGGCCAGTGGCCACAGGCGATGATAGGGGCAGCAGGTGTCCATATTCTCACGCATACTGTTCCTGAGAGTAGAACTGGTTAAGGTTAACCCCCCCCCCCAAATATTATATAGGGTTCTTCTATTTCACAGGGTTTCCATAAATCTCCCAAACGGTTAAAGCTTCCTAATGAAGGCTGCTATCTTGTCTGAAAGTTTGGTATAGTGTGTGCTATGAGAGGATTCCCACCTAAGAATGAAATTGGAAAATTTAAAGATTTGTAGACATCATCTACAAAATATTAATAGTGAATCATTTACTTGGAACTAATAAGCTCACCATGAGCATGGAACCTGAGTCAACAGCATTGGCATGGTAGTCTCATAAAGAGTATCCTGTGGAGACGTGAGTTGAGAATCCCCATAAAATCCAATTTTGATTTAAAAAAAAGAATACCAGTGCCTACCATAACAAAGAGCATGAGAAGTCATCTGAGTAAAATGCTGTCATCTAGGCAGAGGCATCAAGTCCATGTGAAATAAAGGTAGTGAAAATTAGTACAAATATATCATATATGCATTTACATGCTTATATATAATATGTATGTTGCACATATATGTATATATGAGTACGGGTATATGTGTTCGTGTATGTGTGTATATACCTATACCTACACCTACACCTACACCTGTACCTATACTTACACCTACACCTACACCTATGCCTATATATTCTCCTTGGTCATCAGAGAGCCTGAACTCTGATTTTCCCCACTGCCCCCCATAGCCAAATGTGCACCTCTCTGTAAGGAAAGATTCAGTCATAATAGCTTAAGACAAGATGAGAATTACTCCTTAGCAATCAGATTTTTTAAAAAGATGTTCAGTTGAGAGTGATGGTAGTATTAAACAAGAAGGAAAAAGGAAGTAGACCTCCAGATCCTTGAAGGCTTCTAATTGAAACAATACTGATGGAGAATTTTGAGAATTATTCGCTTGTTTCCAATTCAATTCAACTACAAAAATATCAGTACTGTGTTCACTATATCCATGGCATTAAATACCATCTAAGAATTGATACAAATGTGCATCATAATGCCGCAGAGATGTATACCTGGGAAAGAAGATGGAACCTCCATATGGGAAGAAGATGCTTGGTCCCTGTGCTCCACTGGGATCCCTGTGATGTAAAGAAAATGCAAAGGAATCTTCCAAAAGGGAGTGGTGAGGGAACTTTCCATGGAAGATAAATGAGAGGAAATGGACAAGAATCCAATGGTATATGATGGGGCCAGGACAGGTCATTATCTGAACCTTTGGAGAGATGGGATTCACTGAGGAAATCATTGATACCTCCAGGTATCAAAACATGTGCCCAGTTCTATTATGAGCAAGAACAAGGAGGTCATCAAGGAGCTTACATTCTGTCAAAGAAAAAAAATAAAAGTTCAGAAGTAAATACTTATAAAAATATATGCAAAATAAATTCAAGGTGAGTTCAGGGGAGAGGCTATTAGCAGCTATGGGGATCTGGGAAAGCCTCATATAGTAACCAATTTTTAAGCTAAGTTTTAAAAGAAATATGGAATTCTATGAGGTGTAGGTAAGGAAGAGGTGCCTTCCAGACAGGGAAGCAGTCAGTGCAAAGGCACAAAGATGGGAGATGGAGCGTCCTACATACGGAAGAGATGAAGTTCACATCTTGCTCCTCATCAGTCAGAGTGGGATGCACTCGTTCCACCAGTCCTGGAGAGAAAACCACTGTTCTTAGCTCACTGGAAATTCAGGAGATCTCTTTTCATTGGCAATCAGTGCCATCCACTTAGCCCCAGTTTCAATCCTTAGGCTGTTGTCAGTTCATCCTAGGAAAATGATTGGTGCCTATCTCCCCAAGATAATCTCACTTCTGAAGTACAAGTCAGGGTGTGCTCTGGCGAGAAGCCAGGGTCTGAGATCAGTTATCCTAGTACCCTCATTTAAAAAAAAAAAGAATAATTAACTTATTTTTAGTTTTCAACATTCACTTCAAAAGATTTTGAGTTCTAATTTTTCCCCATCTCTCCCATCCCCCCACTCCAAGATAGTATGCATTATGATTACTCCTTCCCCCAATCTGCCCTCCCTTCTATGACAACCCCCTTCACTTATCCCCTTCCCCGTTCTATTTTACTGTAGAGTAAGATAGATTTCTATATCACATTTCCTATATATCTTATTTCTCAGGTGCATATAATAAGTTTAAACATTCATTTTTAAAACTTAAGTTCTAAATTCTCTCCATCCCTCCCTCCCCACTCACCCTCATTGGGAAAACAAGCTATTTGATAGAGGTTATACATGTGTAGTCATGAAAAAAACAATTTCATAATGGTCATGTCATAAAAGACCAACTGTATTTCCCTTTATCCTATTCCATCCCCATTTTATTCTATTCTCTCTTTTGACCCTATCCTTCATTAAAAGTGTTAGCTTCTAATTACCCCCTACTCTAATGTGCCTTCCCTTCTATCATCCTTCCTCTCTTATCCCCTTCCCTCCTACTTTCCTGTAGGGAAGCAGTTCTCAACTTGTGGGTTATATTCAATGTGTGACAATGAAAATACATCCTGCATATCAGATATTTACATTATGATTCATAACAGTAGCAAAATTACAGTTATGAAATAGCAACAAAAATAATTTTATGGTTGGGGATCACCAGAACATGAGGAACTGTATTAAAAGGTTGTGGCATTAGAAAGGTTGAGAACCACTGCTGTAGGGTAAAATAGATTTCCACATCCAATTGAGTGTGTATGGTTTTCCCTCCTTTAGCTGAATCCAGTGAGAGTAGGGTTCACTCATTAGCTCTTAGCTTCCTGCTCTTCCCCTCCACTGTAATTTTTTTCTTACCTCTTTTGAGATAATTTACCCCCATTCTATCCATCCCTTTCTCCCTCTCCAAGCACATTTCTCACTCACCTCTTAAATTTATTTTTTTAGGTATCATCCCTTCATATTCAATTCATGTGCCATCTATCCATCTATCTATCTATCTATCTATCTATCTATCTATCTATCCATCTATCTGCATATGTATGTATATATATACACAATATATGTATATATGTATTGTGTGTATATACACAATATATGTGTATATATACATATAAATATATACCTATACATACACATACATATATACCTATAGATACATATACATGTACATATACATATATGTATATGTGTGTGGGAGAAAAGTCTCATGAGTTGCAAACATCATCTTTCCAATAAGGAATCTAAACAGTTTAACTTTAATAAGCTCCTTATGATTTCTCTTTCCTGTTTACTTGTTCACACTTCTCTTGAGTCTTGTGTTTAAAAGTCAAATTTTCTATTCAGCTTTGGTCTTTTCAGCAAGAATGCTTGAAAATCCTCTATTTCATTGAATGTCCATTATTCCCCTGAAGAATACTGTTTTGCTGGGTAGGTAATTCTTGATTTTAATCCTTGTTTTTGACCTCTGGAATATCAAATTCCAAGTGCTCTGATCTCTTAATGTAGAAGCTTCTAAATATTGTGTTATGCTGGTTGTGTTTCCATAATAATTGAATTGTTTCTTTCTGGCTGTTGAAATATTTTCTCCTCAAACTGGGTAGTCTGGAATTTGGCTATAATATTCCTAGGAGTTTTCCTCTTGGGATGTCTTTCAGGAGGTTATTAATGGATTCCCTCAATTTATATTGTACCCTCTGGTTCCAGAATACCAGGGCAGTTTTCCTTGACAATTTCTTGAAAGATGATGTCCAAGCTATTTTTTTTTAATCATGTTTTTTAGGTATTCTGATAATTTTTAAATTTCCTCCCCTGGAAATGTTTTCCAGGTCAGTTGTTTTTGCAATGATATATTTCACATTGTCTTCTATTTTTTTTTCATTCTTTTTTTTCTGTTTTAAAATTTCTTAATTTCTCATGAAGTCATTAGCTTCCATTTGCTCCATTCTATTTTTTAAGGAATTCTTTTCTTTAGTGAACTTTTGGACCTCCTTTTCTATTTGACCATTTTTGCTTTTTAAGGCATTCTTCTCTTTGTTGACTTTTTTGACTTCTTTGCATTTGGGTTAGTCTATTTTAAGGTGTTATCTTTTTCACTAGTTTTTTTTTGGGGGGGGGCTCTCTTTAGCAAGTTGTTCATTTGTTTTTCTTGATTTTCTTGCATCACTCTCACTTATCTTCCAAATTTTTCTCCTAATTCTCTTACTTGATTTTGAAAATCCTTTTTGAGCTCCTCCATGTCCTGTGACCAATTCATATTTTTCTTGGAGGCTTTGGATGTAGGAGCTATGAATTTGTTGTCTTCTTCTGATTGTATGTTTTGATCTTTGTTACCAAAGTAAGATTCTATAGTCTGAGGGATTTCCCCATTGTTTGCTCATTTTCCCATTTAACTTGACTTTTTAACTCTTTGTTAAGGTAAGGTTCTGCTTCCAGTGTGGAGGGCATACTGTCTCAAGTTTCAGGGGTTTTGTGCAGCTGTTTTCAGAGATACTTCTAAAGACCTGAAAAGTTTCAGTTCTTCCAAGGTGGCATGATCAAAGGAGAGGTATGTATTCCTCTCCTGGCCTGTGCTCTGTTCTATGAGTGATCACAAGCACTTTTTTCTGCCTTGGAACTGTGAGGAGGATTTCATCTCCACCACCACCACCAAAAGTTCCACCATGCCAATGATACTCCTCATCCCAGGATCTTCATCCAGAATTGTAACCCAGATCTTCTAAGTTATCTTTGGCATTTGTGAGTTGAATAGTCTGAAAACCATCATAGTTGATAGAGATTCAGTTTCCTGATGCCTACTCTGGGTTCCCTGGGGCCTGGTGTATGCTGGTGCATTTTGCACTGCACTGTGCTCCTCTCTCAGTCTGGTGGAACAGACCTTTCCTGTCAACCTTCCAAATTGTCTTGGGATGGAAATGTGTTTTGCTCTGTCATTTTTGGGGTTTCTGATGATCTAAAATTTGTTTAGAGTCATTTTTACAGGTATTTGGAATGGTTTTAGGAAGAGTACAATTGGATCCCTGCTTTTATTCTGACATCTTGACATCAACCATCACTCATTTTGCTTTAAAAGAAAACTATTCCAGTGCCACAATTCTTACACCATTATGATAAATTATTGGAGGATGAGGGCTACTAAATATTTCTATGAAAGGAACCGCCTTAGCTCAAAATTATTTGAAAAAAATCATAGTGCCAAAAATTGTAGTTCATATTACAGATAAAGAGACTTCAGCAGATCCCACAAAATGATGGGGCAAAACAATTTTTCAGCCTAAGGCAATTTTGAAGGTCATTAGAAAAGGTCTATCACACTGGGGGTGAGAGTAGAGAATACTCCAGTACAGATCTTGTGCCAGAATAGGCCTCAACTCCAGCAAACTAGGAGTAGGTTTTGAGGGCAATCAAGTCAGTTATGACAGCAACTGCTTCCAGAGCTCTCAGCCCACATCCAGTAAGAGGGTCAAACAACTGGCTGAGAGTGAGCAAGATGCCCACTCTACCTTCCTTCCTACTGGCACCTTACAGGGAACAAAACTTCCCTCTTTTTCCATGTTTTCTCACCACTTTCCTACAGACCAAATGCCCCCAGATCTTGGTTCACCCCCTTCTCCTTCCTTAGAAATGGAATCTGCCATTGTCCCTTTCTTTTTCCCACTGGACATCTATCTCAGCACCTGGTCCTGCTTTGTCTTAATCTCCCTCTTGTGAATCCTTTAGATCCAAAGATGATGCTTTGCTGTAAAAAAAAAAAAAAAAGATTATAGAGGTCCCTTTGCTGGCACTTGCTTCAGGACTCCATTGCATTGGTTATACTCAGATATGGGTTGCAGTCCTGTGTCACAGTCCCAAGATGAAGAGTAGCACTACAACACTAAAGCATGTGGCAACAGGGGAGCAGCAACCCTGGTCATAGTTCCAGGGTAGGGGGGGAAGTGTTAGTGTTCGCTCACAGATTAGAGCACAAGCCAGGAGAGTAGTAAGTATGGCTTTCCTTAAATCATGCCACCTTGGGAAAAATGAACACTTAGTGTTCCCAGAATTAGTTCTGAAAACAACTGCCCCAAACAAACAAACAAACAAACAAACAAACAAACAAACTTGGGACAATGCCCCCTCTGCCTAGAAGCAGAGCCCCACATTAACACAGAGTTAAAAGTCAAGAAATTGGCCAGAAAAATGAGCAAACAAAAATAACAAAAGATCCTGACCATATAAAGTTACTATGGTGACAGGGAAGATCAAAACATAAACTTGGAAAAGATAACAAAGTCAAAACTGCTACATACAAAATCTCAAAGAAAAAAATATGAATTAGACTCGGTCCAAAAAACAATTTCTGGAAGAGCTTAAAAAGGATTTTTTTAAATCAAATAATGGGTCAGCTGGGTGATTCATTGCCCCCAGGATCAGGAGAACCTGAGTTCAAATCCAGCTCCAGGCACTTGCTACCTCTATGACCCTGGACAAGTCACAACCCTAATTGCCTCCCTCAAAAAAAATCAAATAATAGAAGTAGGGGAAAATTTGGGAAATGAGAGTGATGCAAGAAAATCAACAGCTTGGTAAAGGAGGCACAGAAAAATACTGAATAAGATAATGCCTTAAAAAACAAAACAGGTCAAATGATAAAAGAGGCACAAAAATGCAATGAAGAAAAGAACTCCTTAAAAAGTATAATTGATAAAATGCACATGGTAGTACAAAAGTTCGCTCAAGATAATAATTCCTTAAAAATTAGAACTGGGTAGGTGAATGCTAATGACTCCATGAGACATCAAGAAACATAAAACAATATCAAAAGAATGAAAAAAAATAGAAAAAATGTAAAATATCTCAATGGAAAAATAACTGAATTAGAAACTATATTTAGGATAATTGGGCTACCTGAAAACTATGATCAAAAACAGCCTAGACATCATATTTCAAGAAACAAGGAAAATTGCCCCAATATTTTAGAATCACAGAGTAAAAGGCAGAATAAAAGATGAACCAATCATCTCTTGAAAGATATCCCAAAATGAAAACTCCCAGGAATATTATAGCCAAAGTCCAGAGTTCCAAGACCAAGGAGAAAACACTACAAACAGCCAGAAAGAAACAATACAAATATTATGAAGCCACAGTCAAGAACACAAAATTTAACAGCTTTTATATTAAGTGATTGGAAGTATTGGAATATAATATTCCAGAGGTCCAAAGAACTAGGATTACAACCAAGAATCACCTATCCAGTAAAACTGCATAATCTTTGAGGGAGAAAATAGACAGTTGATTAAATAGAATACTTTCCAGTATTCCTGATGAAAAGAACAGAGCTAAATAGAAAATTCGATCTTGAAATAAAATACTCAAGAGAAGCATAAAAATAAATAGGAAAAAAAATCCTAAAGGATTCAATAAGGTTCAATTGTTTGTATTCCTACATGGGAAGATTGTAATTGCTAAAAGAAACTTTCTCATTATTAAGGCAGTTAGAAGAAGTGTATATAGACAGGGGGCATTGCTATGAGTGAAATATGATGGAATGATTATCTAAATATAAAACTAAGGAGTAAGAAAGAGAAATGCACTGGAAGAAGAGGAAAGGAAGAGGTAGAATGGGGTGAATTATCTCACATAATAGAGGCATGAAGGAGTTGTGTTTTGTTGTGTTTTTTTTTTCCAGTGGAGGGGAAAATAGGTGGTAGTAAAGTGAAGTGCACGAGTTTTACTCTTTTCAGAATTTACTCAAAGAAGAAATAACATACATACTCAGCTGGATATAGGAACCTATAGGAAAATAGGAGGAGAATGGGATAAAAAAAGAGAGACAGGGAGGAAGGGAAGAGAAGACAGACAGACAGAGACAGACAGAGAGAGAGAAAGAGACAGAGAAAGAGAGACACAAAAGAGAGAGAGAGTAAACCAAGGGAGAGGGAATTATGCAGTAATCATATCTGTTAAAAAAAAATTATGACACATTCCTCTGATTAAGGTCTCACTTTTCAAAAAGATAGAGAACTGTTTTGTAAGTTAAACAGTTTCAAAAACATATAAAACTGCCTTGATATTCTAGAACCAGAGGGTAAAATGCAAAATGAAAGAATGCACCAATTACCTCCTAAAAGATATCCCAAAATGAAAACTCCCAAGAATATTATAGCCAAATTTTGAAGCTGTTTAATTTATAAAAATAAGAGCCATTTCTTAATTGGGAAATGGTCAAAGGATAAGAACTGGCAGTTTTCAAATAAAGTAATTATGGTCATGTAAAAAATGCTTTAAATCACTATTGATTAGAGAAATGAAATTAAAACAACTCTGAGGTATTATCTTACAACAGATTGGCTAACATATAAGCAATGGAAAATGACAAATGTTGAAGGGAATGCAGGAAAATTGAGATACTAATATACTGTTGGTGGAACTGTGAGTTGATGAACCACTCTGGAAAGCAATTTGGAACTATGCCCAAAGTGCTATAAAACTGTACTTATCTTGTGGTGATAAAGAATTTGAAATTGAGAGGATACTACTCAATTAAAGAATGGCTGCACAGGTTGTGATATATGTTTGTAATGAAATACTATTATACTATGAGAAATAATGAGCATGGTGATTTTAGAAAAACCTGAGAAGACCTACATGAATCAATGCAAAGTGAAATGAGCAGGACCAGGAAAACATTGTACACAGTAACAGCAATATTGTATGATGATCAACTGTGAGTAACAGTTATTCTTAGTAACAGAATTATTCAAAACATTTCTGAAGGACTTATAATGAAAGCTGCTGTTCATCCCCAGAAAAAGAACTGGTGGAGACTGAATGCAGACCAAAGCATACTTTTTTCTTATTCTTTATTTTTTTTTAGTTTTTGTCTCTTTTCTTTCATAACATGATTAATGTGGAAATGTGCTTTGCATTACTATACGTGTATAATCTATATCAAATTGCTTGCCTTGGGATGAAGGAAGAAGGGGTGAGATGAAGGGAAAAAGAGAACTTGGAATTCATTTTTTTAAATGAATGTTAAAAATTATTTTATATGTAATTTTAAAAAAATAAAATATTTTTTAGAAAATTTAATTTACTTTTAGTTTTTAACATTTATTTTTTAAAGATTTTGAGCTCTAAATTTCCCCCCTCTGTCCCTTTTTATCTTCTCCTTTCATCTTCTCCAAAATAGCATGCAATCTGATATAAGCTATACATGTACAATCATATTAAACATATTTCCACATTAGTCATGTTGTGAAGGAATCAGAACAAAAGGGGAAACCACAAGAAAGGGAAAAAAGAAAAAAATAGAATGTTTCAATCTGCATTCAGACTCTAAAGTTCTTTCTCTGGATGTGGATAGCACCTTTCATCATAAGTCCTTCAGAACTGTCTTGAATAATTCTATTACTGAGAATCACTAAGTCATTCACAGTTGATCATTATACAATATTGCTGTTACTTTGTACAATGTTCTCCTGGTTCTGCTCAATTCACTCAGCATCAGTTCATGTATATATTTCCAGATTTTTCTGAAATCCATCTGCTCATCATTTCTTATAGTACAATAGTATTCCTTTGCATTCACATTCCACAACTTTTTCAGTCATTCCCCAATTGATGGGCATTTCCTCAATTTCCAATTTTTTGCTACCACTAAAAGAGTTGCTAGAGATATTTTTGCACATGTGAGTTCTTTTCCTTTTTTTGTAATCTCTTTGGAATACAGACCTAGAAGTGGTATTTCTGGATCAAAAGGTATTCACAGTTTTGTAGCCCTTTGGATCAGTTCAAAACTCCACAAACAATGCGTTGCTGTTCCAGTTTTCCCACATTTTCACCAACATTTATCATTTTTCTCTTTTGCCATGTTAGTTAGTCTAATAGGTGTGACATGGTACCTCAGAGTTGTTTTAATTTGCATTTCTATAATAAATAGTGATTTAGAGCATTTTTGTATGACTATAGATAGCTTTAATTTCTTCATCTGAAACCTGCCTGTACATATCCTTTGATCATTTATCAATTGACGAATGACTTGTATTCTTATAAATTTGACTCAGTCCCCTATATATTTCAGAAATGAGGTCTTTATCAGAAATACTGGCTGTAAAAATTGCTTCCCAGTTTCCTACTTCACTTCTAATTTTGGTTGCATTGTAAATAATGTTTTTAAAAGAAAGAAATACAATACTATATGTAATGTGATCAACCAAATCATGGAGGAATTGAAAATGCAGCAAGATATCTGTGCCTTTTCTTGATCATAGGAAGATTTAAAGAAAGAAGTCATACAAAAAGGACAATAAATGATATAACTGTCCCAAGACCATCCTCTCTCCCATCCACACCTTCAATCCAACCCAATTTGGCCCAGAGGTATTTTAAGAGCAGGACCAACATTTCTGAGTCTTTTTCAATAGTGAAATAGAAAGGATGTTGGACATACCATGGGACAAGTTGGATTCAGAGACAGTGGACTCACCTACCTTGGATCCCTGCCAGCAGAGGACAGATGCCCATGAGGACACAGGATAGTGGACATTCTTGTTCAGGCATCGGCTGGATTGTAGCCAGCCCTCTTCTGGTTGCACTTCTAACTCTGAAGATTGTGCCAACATTCCCTCAGCTCTGCTTCCTTCCCCATTTCCTTAGCTTTCTCTTCTGTGTTATTTTTAGCCATTAGAATGGAAGGTATTTGAGGGAAGGTACTGTTTCTCTTCTTACTTGTACTTAGATTCCCCATATTTAGCATGATGCCTGGCAAAGTAACCAGTTTGCTAAGTAACCACTTAATAAGTGCTTATTAACTGACTAAATTAACCAAGGATTATTATTTTGGAAGGACAGTTTTCTTGGAAACCAACTCAAAAGGATTTTCCAACTCTTAGGGCTTATAATTCCAGCCTAGGTAATGGGGAGAGTTTCATGCAGAGGATGGAGTTTGAATTGGGTATGTAAGCCTGGGAAGGACTTTAACAAATGGAGAAAATAGTCGTACATGTGTGTACTCATATGTAGGTATTCTGGAGGTGGAGAAGGAGGTGACCATGTCTCAAGCCTGGGACTGGTGAAAGCAATTCATTCACAACTATTTTTTAAATAAGTTAAAATTAAGAATGCTTTAGTAATTAAGTTTACCAGTCAGTCCCACATTAAAAATATAATATTCATCATTATTTTTCCATTCCATTTTTAATTTTAACAGTCTGGCATAAACTCCCAGATTTCTAGAGGCTCTCAACAAGTATATTTAGAGGGTGAAAAGATTCCTGCCATGTAAGAATAAAAGTGAATGATGCTTCTTTACCAGGTTCAGATTTCTGTGTGAGAAGTCTGCAATAAAAGACACTAAGATTGTATACAGGCACATGGGAGCAAAAGCTATAAATGGCCTGCAGAAAGGTAGCAGTTTACACCTGGAGTCAGGCTGTCCTCCCATGAGGCAACTCTCCAGCATAGTGATGGTCTGATTCAAGGCAATGTCACTGACTAAGAATGCTGGTGATTTTATACTCACTTTCCGAGGTTATTGATAAACCAGAGAGCAATGGGCATGCTGGCTGAAGGCAGACAGTACCCACTATCAATATTGCCTGACACCAAATACTCAATCTGAAAGATGTCATCAAGGTAATAGAGGATTGGAAAAATGTCCAGATAATAAGATTGAGTCCCCGAGGGACAATCTGAAAGGTTCACTTGGGCTAACAATGCACTGAAGGAGCTGGTTGGGTAACTAGTCCTCTAGTAAGGATTTATGGAAAAACATGGGCAAGAATGACACAAGATAAATGCCGGTGGAGAAATCATACCCTGGCGCAACTGAGGAATAGTGAGTCCTAATGAAATTACAAATTCATGCAAGCATAGATTATTACAAAAGGGGTCACCTGAAAGCAATGGTTTATTCTATACAAACTTCTGGATTCACCATGTTAAAAACAGAAATTTGCAAGGGGAAATTTGATCCTTGAATGTACAGTAAAAGAAGTGGTTGGAAATCCACTTCCTGGAGTGAGACAGAGATACTGTCAGAGCCTATGTGGTAGACCGGGACATGAGGAAGGACTGTGAAAACAAATGTCCACAAAATATGAAGTAAGTGTGATGACTAGAGACCCTCTGAGTTTCCCAGGGTGCTCACACCAAAGACACAATGATCCCAGTGAAGTAACAAAACTCTGCTCTCGTCCAAAAGAAATGGTCATTTCCTTTCTCTTGGTCGTGGTATAGAGGAAGGTGCTGAGGGCCTGAACTAGAGGGGTGGTCATAGGAATGGAGAGGGGCTTCATAAGATTCAAAGCAACTCAAGTCCTCAACATGAGACTATCTTAATTAGAAAACGCCTGATATCCTTTCTATTTGTGACATTCTATGATCATATCAAAGTTATCTTGCATGAAGAAAATGAAATATTTGCAAAGGCTTTGAAAGCCTTGAAGAACAATAGAAAGGCTAGTGATCGCCTTTGTCCTTACTATATTAACGGCGTTATTGTTAATGACATGACAGCTCTTTCGGCTGGTTGGAAATGAGCCTGGTTTCCTAATACATTTTGAACCATTGCAATAAACATTTGCTAAATGGATGCAATTGACGAGGCAGCTTTTACCAAGTAAGACACAGCCAAGTTCAACATGGGAATGTGAAGGCAACTGGGAAATACCTGAAACATTTTTTATTTTCCTTTCTTTTGGGGTTCATGAATCTCCTTTTGCTTAATATAGGAAGCTGAGTTCCCATAGTATTCTTCTCCAACTTCTTGGAGTTGTCCAAGTAAAGGGATTGAAAGATTTGATTTGAATATTGAAGAGAGGGGCAGCTAGGTGATGCAGACCACTGGCTATGGAGTCAGGAGGACCTGAGTTCAAATCCAGCCTCAAACACTTAACACTTACTAGCTGTGTGACCTTGGACAAGTCACTTAATCCTAATTGCCCTCCAAAAGGCAAAAAAAAGAAAAAGAAAGAAAATTGAAGGGAAAAGTCAAAACATATATATAAAAAGAAGAAAGGGGAGGGGCAGCTAGGTGGTATAGTTAATAGAGCACCAGTCCTGGAGTCAGAAGGACCTGAAATCAAATCTAGCCACTGACACTTAACACTTATGAGCCATGTGACCTTGGGCAAGTCACTTAACACTAATTGTCTTGCATTCCCACTTGAAGAAGAACAAGAAGAACAAGAACAAGAACAAGAACAAGAACAAGAACAAGAACAAGAACAAGAACAAGAACAAGAACAAGAAGAACTATCAGGTTCTTCAGGGAACCACCAGGGCAGAACATTGCTTACTTTCCCAGATTTTGTTGCTCTGCAAAATGGCTTTGTTGAACTATAGATTTCCTCTTTCTTTTAAATTCTTTGTTATGAGAGATGGCTGTCTGGAGAGGATAGAAGAGAGCTATGTCCCTTGTTCCTTGAATCGGCACGTAGTAGGCACTTCAGATTTACTTCTTGGTAGATTCAGTGATTGAAACAAGAAACCTGCCCCAATCCCTTTTCATTTTGGTTCCTCCCTCTATTGACTGTTCCCAGTTATTCTGCTTACAGCTTATTTGTACGTAGTGTTTTATATTTCATTGTCCCAATTAGACTGACCTCCTTGGGAACAGAGATGTTTCCTTTGTATCTACAATGCTTCTTTAGCACAGTGCAGGATTGACATTTCCAAAACATTGACTGACTGATTGACTGACTGAAATCTCTCTGTACAAATGAAATCTCAACTCTGAACCCTGATAAAGGAAGAAAAAAAAACAACTAGAAATCAAATCTTATATTTAATGCTGGAAGGGGCTTTAGAAGTCATACAATACACATTCCTCATTATTACATAGAAGAGGAACCTGAGGCACATAGGAATTAAGTAGCTTCCCCAGCATCATTCGGTTGATTATTCTGTGAGATGGGATTTAAGTCAGATTTTCCTCCCCTTCCCTCCCCTGCTCTCCCTTTGTCTCCTTCCCTTTCCCTCCCTCCCCTCTCCTCCCCTCCCCTTCCCTTTCCTTTTTTCCTTTCCCTTTTTCCTTTTTCCTTTCCTTCCCTTCCCTTTCACCAATCTCATTGCCTTAGGCTCTAGATAATTGTCTAACAATGTTTTTTTTCTTAATGTTTGAGTTTCGATGTGCTGAATTCCTTACTTCACTGATTCCTAATCTCCTCAATATGGGCGCTTCCTCATACAGGACAGCTTACACACCCTCCATACTTGCTCAGTGCTTTTCACTGACACCCAAGTGGTCACTTCCTTTTGCTGCTGGGTTTCACATCTACTCATGATACTCGTACTCACACATACTCATGGAAGATCCAGGTCTCCCAGGAACCAGTGACTGGCTGCTCCCTGTGCCCTCTTCTCATACTTTAAGACCAAAATTTAAGTAGTTGATCTTAAGAGTATTGAAAAATGTAGTGCACTGTGCTCTACTCCCTTTCACCACACTCTGCAAGCATTCCTTCATTCCCTTCTAGGCTCTGCTCATGCCTCTCTGGCCTTCTGCCCATTGAAGATCCCTCTGACTCTTGGGTCCTGCCTCCTGGAGTGTCCAACTTCAGTAAGAGCCCAAGCCAGCCATGGACACTTATTCAGTCTTCACCAAGCTCCACCTGGCTCTTGGGACTTCTCCACCACTTCCCTTGTTTTTCATTTTCCTTTTATGTGTTGTCTTCTCCCATTAGAAAGTAAATTATTTGAGGACAAACCCTGTCTTTCTCTTCAGGGTTGACTTACCAGTGCTTTACACAGTTCCTTGTATGAAATAAGTGCTTAGAATAAATGCTTGCTGATTTGAATGCTAGAAGCAAAAGCATGGGGTCCATTTAGCACTCTTTTTGCTTTATGAGTTGCCATGGTGTAGTGGAAAGAGGACTGGATTTGAATCTGAAGAGACTTATACTAACTGTCACCTATAGCATGTTTGATCTTCAATGGGGCCCAGAATCTCTCCAGGCTTCCATATGTTCTTCTGCAAAGTGAAGGCTTGGATTAACTGACCTTGATGCCCTTTCCAGTTATAAATCAATAGTGTTCATCATTCATCACTAAATGGTCAATCTCCTGGTAACATACTTAACTAGGTGGATGCTTGGACGATAAACTCAGCCTGTCACTCAGGCCAGACTAGCAAGCTTTCCAGCATTCCCAAGGCTGGCTTAGAGTCTGCAAACCCAGTGTCATATACTCTTCACAAGGAAGCCTGGAAAACTTCGTCAGGCAGTCTTTAACAACTCCTGTAAGCATAGGGAAATTAAACAAAAAGTGCATTTCTGGATTAGGGTTGGCTTTGAAATGTCACAGTCAGTGGCCTCATTCAACTCACATACATTAAGATTCCATATTGCTTATTTGTGTTCCTCTTGTATTACAACTGAGGAGATCTCCAAGCTCAAAACTGGATGAGTTGAGGGCTCAAGGGGTGAGTGGTTTAAGCCTAGGTCACCTAGGCAGCAGAAGATTGGTGGAATAGAATCTCTACCTCTTCATTTCAAAAGTAATGCCACTTAACAAAACTGAAAAGTCATCAAAAATTCATTGTCATAGACCCACATTTAGGAGAGAAGAGAAGAATGTGATTAAACTAAGATCAATTGGATGGGTCAGCAGGAACATACCAAAGATATTTACAAAATCCCCAAAGACAAATCGTTAGCTTTCCTTTGATGTTGTCAGAGCTGCGTTCACCACAATCATTTCTGAATCTCTTTATCAGTCTTTCAAATTATTCCAAACTTCCATTTGTATAGAGAACTAAGAAACCATTGTCTTTTTCTTCTTGTATGTGACAATCTCAACTAAAATAATTAGCTATTGGGAAACCAATTACACTAAAGTGGTGAACTGTGGGTGAACTTCACCAAGGAAGGAAAGGTTAGAAAGACTGAGAAATAGATTCAGCAGAGCATTGAAAAGTTCATTGTGGAAGGCAAACTTCATTAATGAGAAAAGATCAGTTAAAAGAGGTCCTGAGCAACCATCCTCCATGCACCATGTAAAAAGGGCAGAGAATCTTTGAGACGAGCCTCAGTGCATCCCTGGAACACTGAATGCTAAGTTCTCAAAATGAAAGGAAACCTTTGAAGGAGTAAGTGAGACCACCGCTGTCCATAATTGCAAAGATTTACCCATTACAGTTTCCACATCACAAGCACAAATTGAGTTATAATGGACTAAACTCCTATTTTCTGACCCATTTTGGCAATGAACGCTTCTTCATCCAAATGAATAGATCTCTAATTGTGAAACTTAAAATTTGACAGGAAATTCTGACTTCTAGGATTAGTCTCTTCTAAAAATGTGGTCTGTCCTTTAGGGTCTAATAATTACTTATAACCCATGTATCATAGACCATCTTATGCCTTGAAGCTGACTCTGTAGAAGATCGTCTCCCTCTCTTGATTCATAGCCCCCTGACCCCATAAATCTTGGCCAATTTTGTAGGGTAAACCCCCCCGCAAGTCACACAGCTTAGTAGTTCTGATACTACATGTTCCTGAAGAAGAGGAAAAACAAAAAGAAATCCTTGAGTGAATAATGAGTAGTCTGTAAAAATATGAAAATCCCCATAGTATGTTTAACCACACGTGAACTCTACACATACACACACATACACACACACACACACACACACACACACACACACACACACACACACACACACACACCAGTGCTATAATCTTTCTTTGCCTGCTTTTTAGGGATGGGGGAGAGGGTGTGTGTGTCTTTAGGGAAGAGACAGAGATGGAGCCAGAAAGACAGAAAAAAGAGGCAGATACAAATAGACATATGTGTGTGTATATGTATGCATACACATATACATGTGTGTTTATGTATATGAATATGTATGTTATTTTTATATCACAATTCACATGTGTGTATGTCTCTCTCAGGTTACACACCTACACACACACACACACACACACACACACACCTGCATGAATTCCCTTTATACCTTCCACACCAAGTGGTTATTCAGTCTTTGTGTATCCCTTCAGGAATGAGGAGTTTGCTCCATTTTTAGGCAAAGAGAAGGAGAGATGGGACATCCGGGACTAAAAGAAAACTCCAGGTGTGGAGCTTGCCCACAACAATCCCCTGGAGGCAGGAGCTGATTGCACAGCGTGGTCTGACTAGTGTAGGGCACAGTCAGGGACAAGAAGTGGCAAAGTAACTGTTGAAAAGATGGTGTGTGGACAAGCATGAAGGGAGGCTATACCAGGAGCTGGTGATGAGGAAGCCAAGAGGAAGGGGAACAGAAAGGATCCTGGAAATCTGTATGAGGAAGACCTAGCTCAAGGCAAGGTTCTCACACTTAGGCTGGTACACTGAGGCTGGAACTCTCTCAGGCTAACTAGTTCAAGGTGAAGCTGGCACAGTGAAGCTGGCTCACTCTCAGGCTAATTAGCTCAAGGCAAGATCTTATTATTAATCAGCTTCTTGAGCTCTCTCATTTGCAGAGATCCCCCAGATATTGTCTCCCTCTCCTTTGCAGTAAGACTCTCCCCATTTAACAGATGAGGGAAGTAAAGCTCAGCAGAGCCAGTGACTGCCCACTGTCTTAGAGCAAGTGTTAGCTGCCAGATATTTTAACTACTTCATTCATCTTATTTTAGGTTCACAAAGAGCTGTCCTGAAAAGGAGAAAATGTATGAAGAGTCCCTTGTAAAACCTTCAGCTAAGCATTCTGGGCATGGCAGCTCTGCTTATTCTGGGGCCCAGCAGGCTGGCAGTAGAGTCAGTGGCATGGCTTTCTCCCTGGGAGCAAACTTAGCAGATATGCTACATTTTTTCCCATTTTTGCAATGATGAGCTTTGGGTCAGAGACAATCTCATCTTTGAAAATGGCTTTTTTCTCTTGATAGTTTGAATTCCTGATATATAAAATCTATTTTGTCTCAAAGGCCCCCCTGACCAAGTGGGTCAGGTTCTGCCGCCTGCATTTTGCCTGGCATAGCATGCAGCCGCAGCCAGCATGCACCAGACCTAAGTGGGTGGCCTCAATCAGCTGGCCAGGGCACAGGTGGCACCCTGCCATCTCTCCTGCCATAACTTACTGATTTTCTGTGCTAACACCTCAATTCTAGTCCTGGGGGGGGGGGGGGAAGGAAAATGAAATGTGCCATCTGTTTTCTATGTTCATGCAAACTAAAAAATAAACCTGATAGGCAAATGCAGATACAAGTAGCCAAAGATGGACCAGGTGAGCCGTGGACCAATGTCAGCCCAGGGACTCCATTAAATGTGATTCCACAGCCTTCCACAATCTGCTGCCCCTCTCTACTCGTTTCGTACTTCTGAGCGTTGGGAGCACGGCAAGATCAGGCTGCAGGCAGGTACCATACTGGCACCACATGAGCAAGGATCAGGATTGTTGTGAAAGGAAAAGAGACAGTAGTGATATCTCCTAAGGGTCAGTGAAGCAGGACAAGAGGAGAGATGACCTAACCTATGACAGGGAATGGTCCTGGGCAGGGAGCCTAGAGCAAACTCTAGGGATATGATATATCAAGGTGCCTCAGGAGGCAATCCGCACAAAGTGAGGTTAAAGTCTGTTGTGTTCAAGGGATGGTGATAGGTCCAACAAGGAAAGGGGCATGTCCGTGGTTGGAGGTGGGCATTGAGAAGACCAAAAGTTCACTTTTTCCAAGTGTTTCTAGGTGTGAAAAGCATTTCCCCAGAGTATGAACCACTAGAGAGCCTGGCCTAACTCTAATTCTGAGTCTCTGTTAGCTAGAGAGGAAGAATCTGGCCCCTGAGGTAGAATCGATTTGGGAGAACAGGAAAGAATTCTCTCCTCTAACTCCCCCCAGCCCCAATGACCATGGTGGTTAACCTCAGGACTAATAGCTAATAATAGCTGACTTTTATACAGCTCTTCCTGTGAGTCAGGAACTGCCCTAAGCATTTTACAATTAACATCTCATTTGATCCTTCCAAGAACATTGAAATGTACAGATGAGTAAACTGAGTAAATCAGAGGTTAAGTGACTTAACCCAGGGTCACTCAGGTAGTAAGAGTCTGAGGCCAGATTTGAAGTAAGGTTCTCCTGATCCCAGTACCTGCTCTCTAGCTATACCTAACAATTTTCCCAGAAGGAGACAACCCCATCTGGGAGTTACGAAGTTGATTTGAGAATCTGAGGCTCAATGGGGAGGTGGGGGGAGGGAAGAGACACAGAATACTATGGACAGATACAAATATAGAGACACAGCCATTGAAGAGAAGAAGCAACTTAGAGAAGTGTGATCTTTGGCAGCAAAGAACAGAAAAATATAAATTCAAGGGAGAATTAGCCTGGCCATCAGGGGTGGGGACAAAGAAAGAAGTGAATTGGGAGAGATTTCAGCAACTCAGAGCATCTCTTCCTAGACAGACTATCTATCTCCTACCTCCTTTAAATGGTCTTCAGAGAATGACCAAGTTGGAAGAGACCTTGATGGTCCTCTCATCCAACCAGTGCTTTAAGAAATATGTCTATGACAATGTGGGTGGAGTGGAGGAGGGAAAAGAATAATCCTTTGTTAAGTGCCCACTGTGTGCCAGACACAGTGCTGAGTGCTTTACAAATACCATCTCATTTGATCCTGACCAATAACCATCTACTCTCACTTTTCAGACCTTTAGTGGAGGGTCAGAGAAAGCCTGTTTCACATTTAGACAGCTCTAATGGATGGAAGCTTTCCCTCATGTGAATCCTATGTTTGCTTCCTTATGACTCCCACCACCAGCCCTGTCACCACCACCAGTAGCAGCACCACCACCACCATTACCCTGGCCACTGCCATCACCTCTAGCATCACCAGCACTGCCACCACTGCCGGCGGTCCCACTGCCATTTCTTCTTTATCTTTTCACTGCAGTCAAATAGGACAGACTGAAATCTGGTGTCATAAGAGAGCCTTTTGGGTACTTGAATACAGCTTTCATGCACCTCAGCCTTCCCTTCTCCATGGTAAACAATTTCCTCTCCTTGTCCTTTGAGCCATTGTGCCTAAAGAAGTCCTCAGCCCATACCCTCCATAATTATCTCGAAGAAAGGAGAACTTCCTTCAAACGGCATTCACCTGATGCTTCATGGACACATGGAGGCTGTGTCCGGGCCTTTTGTTGAATATTAAATGCCACCCCCACTGACAATTCATGATGTTGAGATAATTGATAATAACTGAGGAAACAATCTGATGCATCTGATTTATTATCAAATCAAGAATAATAAATGGGACTTTGCATTCCCCAGTCAGTCCAAAGACTCTGAACACAAGGTGAGAGAGTTTTATGCATTAAAAACAATTAATCAAATAAGACTGTTTAATTAAAAGAAAACAATAGGATATAAGCCAGGATACAACATTAAGTCGAGTGATTTCTAACTAGAGGAAGCCTAGGGGCTTTCCAAGTTGCGAGGGGGGAAGAATGAGTTTCACCTGAGTTGGGAGGGGGTGAATAGACTTTGGGGTCTTTCTTTTCCCAGCACTGAGAGATTCTGATTAATTGAACCCACCTGCATTTATGAAGCAATATATGGTTTATATAATCTAGACCCTGACAATTTTCAGAAAGGATGATAATGTGGCAGCACAAAATGGAGTCAGTATTTATGAGAACCTACCTGGTTCCCTCCATTCCCATGCCTAACCAACTCCATTTGGTAACTAATCTTCACTCCCTTTCATCATGTGGCGCAACCCTTGGGAGTGCAGGGACTCCTTTAGGCTATGAAGAAGCGCCAGAGGCAAGAAGCAGGAAGTAAGAAAGTGCAAGGGTAGGTACATGAGGAGTAAGAGTGACCCACCAACATTTGAGAACCACCTTCTAAAGAAAGACTTAGCAGAAGAAATGAAAAGATACAGATTGGAAGCAGATGAGCTATGGTCCATTCTATCTGTGACTAGTCTTCACAACGATGCATTCAATGAGTGTAAAGAAAATGAGCTTACTGTCTATTTATTCATTTAAAAATATTTTTTAAACAAGTTCAATAGCCTGCCTGACAGTAAGCAACAAAAGTCCAGTGACTTGGCCCAGGACCGTTTCTATTTGAATTCTATAAAATATAAGAAAGAATCGCAACCATCATTATCACAATCCATCCCAAGGTATCGCCAGAGAGACAAATGCTTATTTGCCAACAAAGAAGGAAGAGGATGGTTAACCCTTCTTAGAACATGTAACAAACAGAGCAAACACTTTGAGAAACACCTTTGGAACAGACAGACATCACTTTATCAAGCAGCAGATGAGGATGCCAGCATAGTGATGCCATGGGCCATTGGATTTGCTGAATAAAATACTAATCCTTTTGCCCTCTGGTGGAGCCTATGAAATAGGTGTGATACAAGAATGACACTGGGAAATAGCTCCTGGACAATATCTGCATAAATTTGAAGAAAGAATATATCAATGTAAAAGCCCTGAATGAATGATTGAATCACGGGATGTGTTTGTAGACGTGGAGGAGCTGATGATCACCCCTAGGAGGGCTAGAAGGCAATGAATGCCTCAGTCCCACTCTCAAAGAACAAGGATATGGAGCTGAGAAAGCTGGGGGAGGGTGGGACCGGGAGGGGCAGGGAAATTATAAAATTACCAAAGGGTTATCTTAAGGGACCCTCAACAAAGAAATAATAAAACTCTTCAGCACATTACTGCAAATGATACAAATTTAGAATTTCCCAAATACCTAGCTCTACATGACCTTATGGCTGGGATTATACATCATAGCTGCACTATGGTTCATTGACTTACACATTACTAATCCCCTCCTTATAAATTTAAAATATCCTGGAGAACGTCTAGAGGTAGCTTGGTAAGTCAGTGGATAGAATGCTGCACTTGGAATCAGGATACCTGAGTTCAGTCCAACCTTGGGAGTTTGACAGCTGGTTGACTCTGAGCAACGCACTCAACTTCTGTTTCTTCTTGGTTTCTTTGACTGTAAAATGAAGATGATAATATCCAGGGTGGTTGTGACTATCAAAGGAGACAATATCTGTCAAGCTTAGCACACTACCTGGCACTTAGTAGGAGCTTAATAAAAGGCTGTTAAAAACAATAATGACAACAGCCCCTTAACTGACCTGGGACCTGACCATTATGAAAGACTGGACTGTTGCCACAAGTACCGAGACATTGCAGTAATCTGCTAAAACCAACAATGATGAAATTGAAGGATAACATGTCCAGTAGATGTCATTATGTCGTAGGATGTAATCGCCAAGGAACATGGCATAGAACACTTTTAGAGGGTACAGCTGGCTGAGGAGAAGGAACCGGGAAGGGACCAGATGAGGTTCCCATAATCCTTACTACCCTGCCATCGACTCCATTTGTACAAAGGACATTTTCATTGAACTAACAGAGAAAGACCTTAAGCGGGAATACTCAGCTTTAGCTCTGTGTCCTAGTTCTTTCATCCATTTGTGTGATAACTGGTAGAGTGTTGAATACAGAGGAAGAATAGTGGGACTGTGACTCATTCTGGGACTACTGTGAGCAGAGCCCTTGGAAGGTGTTCAGAGGGACGAAAAGAGGATAATTATGATGTTGATAGTAATGAAGATAAGTATAATGAAGAGGAGAAGGGTGGTAGCACTAAGAAGTGTTCAAATGGAGGACGTGAATCTTCTCTGGAAATCTATGCAAAGAGAATGGTTGGTGCTACTGACGGAAAAAAAAAGATATGGGGGAGGAAGGAGGCAGAAAAATGGAGACTTCTAAGACAGCAGAAGAATTCTTCCAATCTACTACTTTGCTCTATAGAAAATACTTATTCCACTGACTTCAGTCAGCTTATATGGTAAAATGGGCCTTCTTGGACCTAGAGAGAAAGCTCCGTTGTCAACCTGTTCTAACAAGATGGATCAGAATGAATGTTTTGTTTTAATTACTTTCCTCGTAGAAAGTATTTTCTGTAAAAACTTCATTCCTCAGCCAAGGAGATGCATTATTTGTTTTTCAGTGCCTTCCAAGATCATTGAATGTTTATAATTAGGTTGTGAAACCATGCGATCCTTCAGCTGGTGTTTGCTGTTTTAAAACCAGACTTGTTATGCATTTGGAAATAAGGGAATGTTACAATATAGCATGGAAATTATGCAGAGCTCTTTAATCGAAATGCAGGATGGGGGGGGTACTTTAAACAAAGAATATCATCTTCCTCTATGTGGCAGTGGAGGGCTCAGCTGACCAACTGTTATGATTCACTAAAAATGGACATATTTAAATTGCAAATGGTGATAAAAACTGAGGCCCCGTAGATCACTTTGCTTCACAAACATATAGAGTAATCTTCTTGCATAATGAAGCCAAGTCACATGCCTCCACTGTTTACAGTTTGTGGTACAACTCTCTGTGTGCAATGGAATTTTCAGGAGGTTTCTTAAAATTTTTCTTTGTGAGAGTGAAATCCAGTGACAAAGTTATTTACAGAAGACCCATTAGAATGTCCTGGAAGGAAGCAGCAAGAAGAGTCTCAATGAGTTGTTAGAGATCTGACAGAAAACTCAACTTTGGTAAAAATCAACTTTTTGCTCAAAGAATAGTTTCCCATGTAAAATGTAATAATTTCCAGGAAATTTAGCAGAATGATTTCTTTGGGCTAATTTGATTAGGTTCAGATAAGCACAGGAATGGTGAGGATTGGAATCAGTTCCCCTGGTGATTCATGCTATTAAAGTCTAATTTATGGCCTTAACAGCCAAAGAAACATTCCAATAAGAAAATGTATTGTTCAATGAGGAGTGAGGGAGAGAAACATGAGGCTGGAACACATGCCCAAACTCAATGAAGTGAGCAGACACACAGTTAGCGGATTGCTTCTTCAGCAGCTCATTAAAAGTACTGTGAGGACAGAATCATTGTTCTATGGGGGACAGTCCCAGGTAGATCTTGAGGCCAAAGGAAAAAATTAAAGAAGCTGCTTCAGGTGGGAAGACTGTTTTGAAATCTAGCTTGCCCCTTCCTTGAAAAGAGCAGCCCTTTTCTTTTGGAATCATGTCTCCAAACAGTAACTAAATTATCTCTATGTGCACTGAAGGAATACCGCTGCTGAACACAGATTAAAATGAAGGTCCCCCCAATACCAAAATGCTCATAACAGTGCTCTTTGGGGAGCCAAAGAATGGGAAACAGAAAGAATATCCATTGATTAAAGAATGGCTGGAAAAATCATGGCCCATGAATGCAACGGCGTATTAATGAGCTGTAAGAAATGGCAAATACTAGGAATTGGGAGAAATGTGGTGAGCAGAGCCAAGAGAACACTAAGGAGAGGGCAATGGTATAAACAAAAACATCAGCAAAAGGAATTTGAACCCTGAGTAATAGAATCCTTTAGTGAGGATCCAAGAGAAAACCCAGTGGAAATGATAGAATGCCTCCCTCCCTGGCACACAGATGGGGCCCACCATGCCCGAGCACTTCCTAGGCTGCCAGACACATTCTCTATGTCAGGTTCTTGGCTTAATTGTTTTGTTTTTTCATGCCAAGGGAAAATTCAGTTTGGTGGGTAGAGGTTCGGGAGTGGCTGTGATGTAAAAACAAAACAATCTTAATGGGTTTACTTTTGTTTGCTGCTTTATTTCAAGAAAGAGTCACCTACTCCCCCCCCCCCCCATACATGATTCACAAATACTCAACTGGCTTGACCATTCTTCCTCTAATGTAGCATGGCAGAGACACCACAGAAAGAGAGAATTCTGGGAGTGAACATCACCCAGGCTCGAAACAGGCTTGAGAGAAATTGGGCTGAGAGATTATGATGTCAAGTACATGTCCACAGGCACCTCCCCTACTCCCTCCCCACGAGCCAAGTGAGTCTAGTTCAAGAAGATGTCACCTAAGGGATCCCTAAGGACCTTCCATGAAGCCATCAAACTCTTCTCTGTGCATGTGGTCAGATGAGCCAAGAGTGCCATGGTTAAAGAGAAGGAACAGGCTAGATAGGGTCAGACCTTTGGGAAGTGAGGGGTGGGAGGGGCAGAAGGAGGGAGAGCTATGTCTGTTTTTCATTCCAATATATAGGAATCAGAGGCCAATTGTAGTTTCCTCTCTTCTCTCTGGCTTTTCTTTTTGCTGCTTCTGGTTGTGGCAATTAATGTAAACATTCACACACATGCGTGCACACATGCTAACATACACACAAATACACATGAATGCATACTTACACATATGTGTATTTGGGGGTCTTATTTCAGTTTGGATCTCTAATTTCATAGGGAAGTTGTTGGGATGAGACCCTTTTTACCAGTGTGGTCACTTTTCAGCTTGGGATGAGAGATTAATCAACTAAAAATTAGACAGGCCCTCAGATGCCAGAGAGTCCAGTTCTCCCGTTTTAAAGCTAAGGAAACTAAAGGCCAGAGTGAGTCCCCTAGGCAGGAGACATTGGGACCAGTGCTTGATACCAAGTCCTCTGACTATAAAGCCAACACTCATTGCCACTTGGACTTTTAGATCGTCATGTGCACACAGCAGTACTAGGTACATATGTATACATACATACATATATGTATGTGTGTATATACATGTATGTGTACATAAAAGCTGTTTTATATTGGTGTATATGTTATGTGTGTGTGCAAGCATAGTTTTGCATGTGTGTAATTCTCCAAAAGTACAATTAAATTATTTTGTGTACCCTTCCTCCTAAACTATCTTGTATATAACTACCATATGAAAACGTCTAAGATGAAAACACAAAGTCTCTGTCCTCAGCTCTTCCAAGGGTTGTCATTCCGAGGAAACAGATCCCTACATTAAGATGACAACAGAACTGGAGTGAAGCCAATGGAAGGAAGTGCCAGAGATGCAGATCTTGGCTTTATATAAGGAAGAACTTTGGAACATGCATTGATACCATCAGAGCAAACAGGCTGACCTCACAGTCACAGGGTTCACTAGGACTTATGATGGAGGATTTGGGCTCTGTGACATCTGCCAGGCATGGTATGACTCTATGGGAAGTCTAGACTTGATTACTCTTGTAAGTCTCACTTTTAAGAGTCCAGAATTCCCAGGAGAGAAGGCTTGCTGCTGCCAAATCCAGCCTTCCCAGGTCTGGGATCCTCACATTGCCCAGCTGTCCTCATACGTGGGCAGTTCTAAGCAGTGCAATCAATCTGAGATGCAATTCTTCAGTTTGTCATTGTTACCTAGCCAAGTACTACAGAGGTCTACCTCAAGAACGTGTGCCCCTAGACTCTTGTGAGCACAACAGTCAGTCAATAAGTATTTATTCAGTGCCTTCTAGGTTTCCAGGCACTGTGCCAAGCACTGGGGATACAGAAAGAGGTAAGAGAAAGTCTCTGTCCTCGAGGAATTCACAACGTAAATAGAGGTACTAACAATCACACACACACACACACACACACACACACACACACACACACACACACACACATTTACATAGAGATACACAAACCATAAGAGAATGCATGTGGGACTTGGTAGTAGAATATTTGTGACCTAGTTGGTGATGGAGAAGACTCCTGAAATACCAAAGTATTTTGAGGAGCCTGAGTATGCCTCATTACACTCATTAGCTTTCTTTGTTGTTTTCTGCTTCTTGTCTCTCTAGCTGAGCAATTTAATTGGAAGGAAGTTGTATCTTGAAATAGTCTATAGTATTTCTGGCACTCACCTATTGTTTTCTATCTGATTGGACAGGTACATTGGCTACCTCATGACTCCTACTACACCTCAAAACATCTTTGATCAACAAGATAAAGTCTTGGATGCACAAGGGGCAGAAATGCTGATCCTCAATTTAGAGTTGTTGTTTTCAGTTTTTTCAATAAACTGTGCTTCTGAGTGTAAGATGACAACATTAATTATTAAGCGTGTTAAAACAAAGCTCTCATCTTATGAAATGGCATCTAATTAGACCTTCTATTCCCATGTTTGAACATATATCCCTCAATCCATGGATTATCATGTGATAACATTTTTAAGATATAGCCTGAACCCAGCATTATCTTCCACACACAACTTATTAATGTCTCCCCTTTTTAAATACATATTTTATTTCCCCCAATTACACACTGAAATTATTTTTAACATTTTTTTTAGTTTTGAATTCCCTCCCACCCTCCCCTCTCTCTGAGATAGTAAGCAATCAAATACAGGCTATACATCTACAATTATGTAAAACACTTCCATATTAGTCATTTTGTACAAGAGGACTCAAATAAAAGAAAGTGAAAAATATCATGTTTCAGTCTATATTCAAACAATGTCCATTCTTCTTCTAGAGGGAGATAGTATGCTTCATCATTGGTTCTTCGAGATTGTCTTGGTGATCATTGTGTTATTGAGAAGAGCTAAGTCATTCCCAGTTCTTCATCAAACAATATTGATGTTACAACACTTTCCTGTTTCTGTTCACTTCACTATGGATCAGTTAATGTAAGTCTTACCAGGTTTTTCTAAGATCATCCTGCTTGTCATTTCTTACAGCACAATAATATTCCATTACAGTCATAGATCACATCATGTTTAGTCATCCCCCAATTGATGGACATCCCTTTGATTTCCAATTCTTAGCCACCACAAAAAGATCTGATATAAATATTTGTGTGCAAATAGGTCCTTATACCCTTTGTTGGGGATGTCTTTAGAATATAGAACTGGTAATGCCTCCTTTCAATCTTTCAAAGAGTTTTAGAAACTTCATTTCTTCTCTGAAACACCTAGTCCTCACACCTACTCATCTCTACTCTCAAAGCTATGTATTCCATATCTGAACCCTAAATTTACCAACCAAGTTGATGCGCTTTATCTTTTGGTGAATGAGAGTGTGAATTCTCTCCTCTTCCTTATGACATCAAGCCCTATCATCTTTACTCCAATCACCATCATTGGCCACGTTCTCCTAATATATACTCTCTTCCCTCTCCCAGCATTTTGGTTCTTTTCAGGAATAGAGGACAATAACCTCCCAAACAATTCTTCCCCCTCTCTAGGGTTTTTTTGTTTGTTTGTTTGTTTGTTTTGGGTTTGGGTTTTTTTGTGATACAGCCCTCTCTTATTTGCTTCTTCTTATTGTTTTTCCCCTATGTAACTAATCCACTCCTTTCTTTTATTGGATCATTATCAGTGTCAGTCCTGCCTTGCACCCCAACACTGTGGACATTGCCTCAATGCTAAGTCCTGAGCCCCCCTCACTTTCTTCTCCACAATCTTTCTTGTGACCTCATCATTTGCCATGAGTTCAATTATGGTATCTATTCAGGTAGCTTCCCTGTCCATATATAGTACAACTGCTCTTTTGAACTTCAGTCCCACATCGCCAATTGCTTATTAAGCATTTCCCAGTAGATGTACCACGGATATTTGCACCTCAGCACATCATACCTTATTATCAACCTTATTCCCCTACCCCAAACTATCTCCTGTACTAAACTTCCTTGTTTCTGGCATAAGGACCACCATCCTTTCGCTATTTCAAGTTTGTAATTCCCTACACATATCCTCAACTCCTCCGTGCTCCTCACATCACATATCCAATCAGTTTCCAAATCTTATGAATTATAACCATCCAACATCTCCTGTATTTTTCTCTGTCTCTCTACTCACTAAGTACTAAGGAATCAGAATCAGAATCACACATGATTAAGCAGTCATCATTATAAAGGAATGTAGACCATGGAAAATAAAATTCCAGAAGGCAAAGGATATAAGCTAAGAACCAAGAATTATTTACTCAGGAAAACTGAGTATAACCCTTTGGGTTAAAATGGGCATCTCATGAAATAGAGAATTTCCAACATTCTTGATGAGAAAATGGAGCTTCACAGAAACCTTGAAATGCAAACACAGTAGTCAAAAGAAACAAAAAATGTAAACATGAGCAGACACTCATACTGGGCAAAAAGGGTACAAATTGTCTACATTCTAATTTGGAGAAATGATACGTGTGTTTCCTCAGAACATTCTCGTTGCCAAGGGTCATACAGGGAACCTAACTAGAGGGAATGGGTGTGTGCTGTTGAGTTTTGAAGAGCTTTACAGAAGAATGGAAAGGGAGGAGAAGATTATACTAAGTGGTGAAAAAATGGATGAGAGATGGGGAAAATTGTTTCAGATAAGTGTGATTTGCAAGAAGTCTATACAAAGAAGCAGGTGGTTGTGGTGGTGAAACTTGTGCCTGAGGCTCAACTCCCCTGGCTAGAGAAAGGCCAAATACACAAACCTACAGTTGGGTCTAGAGGTACATTTTGCTCAACAGAGACTTGAGAGAAAATGTAGAAGGAAGAGAGGGCAGATTAAAGGAGGGATCAATCATAAGGAAAATAAATTCTAACTCAGAATGCACACAAATATCCACAGCTGCTTCCCCCTCCCCCAGTGGTGAAGAGTTAGAAACTGAGAGAGTGCCCACCAGTTGGGAAAGGGCTGAAGAAGTCATGGATTGTCGATATGAGAGAAGACTATTTTGTTGTAAGAAATGATGAAGTGGATGGTTTCAGATAAAATTAGAAAGACTTGAAGGAAATCAGGATGGGGTAAATGGACCCAGGAAAATTGTTAATAATCTGTACACTGACAACAATATTGTAAAGAGAAAAAACTTTGAAAGACCCAAGAACACTGATAAAGTAGTGAGCATCCACTACTGCCGAGGGCTCACGGATAGAGAAGGAATGGACTCAGAAGGTAGATTGAAATATAGTTTGTTTTCGGTATGACTAATGAAAGAATTTGGCTTGCTTTTACTATAAATGTCTGTGACAGGATTTTTTTTTCTTCTTTCTCAATTTGGGGTGGAGAGGAGACAGGAGGAAGAAAAGGCAGATTTTTGTTGACTAAAGAACAACTAATGATTATATTGTTCTTGCCTAAGTAAAACATTATCTTTTAATTAAAATAAACACACACACTCACACAATGTGGCTTTGTAGCCTCTGTCATCTCCAGTCAATTACATAGCTAGGGTAATGTAGTTTACCATAGAAAATCATTTGGGGAAGCTTATACTTTCTTATTTCCTTCAAGGATGCCTTTTATACACAAGCAGACCATTCCCACAAAGATCTTGACAACATGAGGAAGCGTGCACAAAGGTCAGTAGTTATAGAAAACAAAGCATATCCAATCCTTGCCTCAGCTTTTCACCGTCATAAGTGTTCTGTCCCAATTCCTGGTGGTGGTATGGACTTGATCCCAGCTTCTCAAAGCCAGTAGCAATGGGACACAGGCCCTGGAAGGCCCCTGACCTTAGAAAGCTCCAAGCACTGCCCAGTTACTTTTAATATTGTCTGCCATGCACAGCATAGCATAGCTCAGGAGAGAGGCTGTAGGATAGCAAGCAGATGATGAGGGGGTGAATTCTCTGGCCAGAGCACTGCATGAGACAAACACACAAATAAAGGGAATTCAGTTCTTTTAGGCCCTTTTTTTGTCTACAGAAATAGTGGCAGAATGTTGAGAGTGGTAAGGGGTACAGGAGACATCACAGAGATAGCAAAGGGGCATGCAGTCTTTTGATCCACTCTCACCATTAGCTTTTTTCTTTGTATACTCTACAGTTGTTCTTAGATTATAGGGAGTGTGGAAAAGCAGAGAAAACCTGGTATTTAGAGTGAGAGGCCCAGGTTCAAATCCTGACTCTCTGACTGCCACTTATTCAACCACGGACATCACTTCACATTTCTGGCCCTCAGATCTTTCATCTCTGAAATGAGGAAGAGGTTCTAAGTGGTATTTGATGGTCATTTCAAATCTAGAGCTGGGATTGTTCCATGATTTTCATCTAACAACATATGAATTGACATTTGGCCAGAGGGACCAAACCATACGTATTTTGAATCCTCTCCTATGTTCTGCTTTGTACATGACATGATTTTTTCTTTTCATATTTGTTTCATATTTAAGTTTCATATTTCAGTTTATAATGTTTCTTTTTCTTTTCTTATTATGTAATTAAGTTTTAGCATTTGTCTAAAATTTTAAAAAAATTAAGCCACTTTTACTCTAAAACAAACTCTCTTTAACTCTCCTAGGAACGCTCGCTGGGTTTGTGCCCGGTCTGCAGTCCGCTGGTTTTTCTTTTACGCTCTCCTCATAGTGGTGTTCGCATTGGCGTCTTCTTCTGAGTTGGTGTCCTGAGCTCCCGTGTCGAGTTTGGGGGTCACTTGTTACCGTTGCTCTTTGTTCATGTTTCCAGCCTATTTCTTGGTTTTGTACTTTATGTTAGACTTGGGCTCTGTTCACCTCTCAGGAAGGAGGAAGGAGTCACTGTCCCAAGCTGCAGGCTTTTTCACCCAGCTATTTTCACGGTTCTTGCTGGGGGTGGGAAGTTTTTAATGCTTCCAAGGTGGTGTGATCTGAAGAGAAGTGTGGCCACTGTTCCCCTGATCTGTGCTCTGGTTCTTTCTCATGATCACAATTCCTCTTTACCCTAGAACTGCAATTTGGAGCTGGATAATGGGCAATGAAGCTGTCAAGTGATGCCCACTTATGCACCCAGTGTTCTCGTGGAGACTTAGGTGCTTAATCCCCTTACCATTCCTGAACAGGAGAGTTCCCAGCAGTGCCACCACAGCTGCTATGATTGTGGCCTCCGAGGCCCACAGCTGGTGTCACCAATATGCCATGCTCTGAGCCAGCCGCCACTCCAGTGTCACAGAACTCTCCTCTGACTTCCTGACTTACCTACACTGGAAAAATGTCCCACTTGGACCTTTTTTGGGCATACCTCTTTAGACTTTCATTTGAGACCTTTTTTAAAGTTGTTTAAAAGAGAACGATGGGAGAGTTTGCTAGAATGTTCCCTTTACTCTCCTATCTCAGTGCTGCCTCCCCTGGGTAAGTCATTTAACTTCTACTGGCCTGTTTCCTCACCTGCAAAATGGGTGTAATAATAGCCCTTATCTCCCAGGGCTATCAGGAGGATCAGTTATGAAGAACTTAGTCCAGGGCCTGGCACACAGTAAATACTACACAAACGGCAGCCGTTGTCAGCTGTCCTTGTTGTTGAGTAAACCCTCATCAGCTACCCACTGTTTGCTGAGTGTGCCAAGGAAAGGCAGGTGGTGAATAATATAAAATAGCAAGCTGAGGGCTTTCTGTCTGATTCCAGAGGAATAGGGAGCCACTGTGGGCTTCAGAGCAGGTGTGTGGTGGAGGAAGAGGGAGCACCTTCAGATCCACAAAGTCCTTTTAAAACAAATGTGATCTCATTTGATTCTCAGAACAATCCTGAGAGGCAGGGGCTATTACTATCTCCATTTAAGAAATTAGGAAATTGAGCTGCCTATATTCCCAAAATGGTACAAGCTCAGATTTTAGAAAATCTCTTTGGGTGTGTGCTAAGACTTCCAGTGGAAACAAATTCTACTGCCATCTAGGCAGCTCGGTGGCACAGTGTTGGGAAGACCTGAATTCAAATCCAGCCTCAGACATTTACTAGCTGTGTGACTCTGGGCAAGTCAATTAACCTCTGTTTACCTCAGTTTCCTCAACTGTGAAATGGGGGTAGTAAGGGCACATACATCCCAGGATTTTTGTCAGGTTTAAATGAAATAAAATGTGCTAAAGGTTTAGCACAGTACTGGGCACGTAGCAGATACATATTAATGCTGATTCCCCTCCCATTCCCTTTCCCTAGTGTTCTATTCCAGGCAGAAGGTGATAAGAGCCTGAACCAAAGGGATGAAGAGTGAATACACATGAAGGAATATATAGAAGAGATGGGAAGATTAAAAGCCATAGGCTTTGCCAACAGATTGGCTCCACCAGCCGAATAAACTGGAGCAATCAAAAGGGCCTCCAAGCAAGCCTGGTGATGAGGAAGTGCCCTAGTCAGTGATATACAAGTTCTGACAAGGAAGGGACTCGGAAAGAAATGAATTCTTTGTTGACAGGATTACTTAGAAACTCTTAGAAGACTGCGACTCAAGGGATCACCAAGGCTAGACACATAGCTCCGGTAATTGTCCCCAGAGGAATGATTGTTGCTGCAACCTTGAACAATCCTTAGGCTTCCAGCACCAGAGTTCAATTCAAACCCAGTGCAGCAGTCAGAGCTTTCACCTTTTCACACAAAGTCAGTGATGAAAGGGGAATATTGTTGCTTCTAATCATAGCTAATACCACTGAATCTGAAACATCCTCTTACAAAATACCTAAACATCAGTCGTTCCCACTTGACAGAAAAGGAAGTTTGTGAAGAGACATTCCTCTTCTGCACCCCTGCCAAAAAAGAAAAAAGAAAACCTCTCCTGAGGTACAGAATCCAAGCCTAAGCGATAGCTCTTCTGAGATATGTGACATTTAAGGGAAAATCCCATTTGGATTTGAGACATTTCCTTAAAATTTCTATTTCCAGAGTGAAATTTTCTCACAGAAAATCTCATTGAAAAGCAGCTGTCTAGAAATTGGGAAGCAACCCTGACATATTAGAGCAGAAATTTTGTTATAATGAAATTCATAATGTGATTTCGCCCTGACCACATCTCCAGACATTGCCTGGTACCAGGTCTTATCTTCAAAAGTGAATTATGAAATGTTCATATTTTCCTGCAGTTTAAATAAAGATTTGCTGAAAAAGAGACAGTGGTGTGGGGCATTTAATTTCTTAGAGCAAAGCAAAGAAAAAATGAAGTGAAAAATATTTATTCTTAGCTTGGTCTGGGATAATAATGAATCTATTAGATTTATCATCCATGTTGCCCTGCCAAGTGCGCAGTTAATAAATAATTCTGTCAGATGGCAGGCGTGGCAGAAAAGATTTAAATATTATGTTAATTCCACTGGAATTGAGAAGAATAAACCACAGAGAGTTTTATTGCCCAAAGTCCCAAGATATGTCAGCTTTGATCTATAGAATTGTCAAACACAGAAAATATTCAAACCAGGTGTCCTTCTAATCAAAGAGGCTAAATATCCTAATTTTTTTTTTAAAGTTCATATGCTCAGCCTGAAATTGAATGAATCTTCCAAAGTTTAAATATTGCAAATAGACCAGCTGAGAAATTCTCCAGTATCTGATATGTGTCTTATCTTCTATTCTCTCTGCCAATGAAAATGATTTTAGGACTGGGAAAAATAAACAAACAAAAACATTTTTAAAAGTCTCTCAGTTGCTTTTATCTAAGAGAAGGAAGGGAAAAGAGACTACCTAGCAGACCATCATGAGTTCAAAGTGTCCAACCCCAGACCAATGGTATCCTTGGGCACAGAAAAAAATGAAAAGAAATCACTGTTGAACAACACTGAAGTGACTAGAAAGGATGGGGAAATTACCAAGGAGTTGGAGAAGTGAAAATACTGTTATAAATGTCCTAAAGAGAAAGTAAATATTGAGTCTTGACAGCAAAAAGTCATTGAGCTTGACTTTGCTTTCTAGAAAACTTTTATACCAGATTAACAGAAGGATGATAAGTCAAAATCTAGAAAAGGAAGCAGTGATCACAAAGAGCCAGCATGGCTTCAAGGGAAAATCTTAAAAGACTAATATTATTTCCTTGTTATTTCTGCTTTTGCTTTTGTTTGTTACCTTCTCTCCTAAATATGTGATGTTGAATGAAGATGGAGAAAAATCACACAATTGTTCTGACCAGGTCCACTACAATTTTAGGTTACACATAATGAAATGGGCTCTCACTACTGCCAGGCAATCCTACTATACCTTGCTTATTAGTTTTGTGTCCCACTCTCTACAGCGACTCTTCCAAACCTTCTCATCCCTTTTCAAACCTTCAGACCTCCCATGTTCCTCTGGTTCCCCACCTCCATCTCAGCTGAGAACCTCATTTCATATTTTACTGAAAAATTGAGGTCATTCACCATGAGCTCCCTTTTCTTCCTTCCTCTTCATCTCCTGTCATTCAGATGTCTTCTGTCACTCTCTCCTCTTCACCCCTGGCTCGCATGAAGTGGCCTTACTCCTGACCAGGATTAATTCCTCTCCTTGTTCCAGCAATCCCATACCATGCCACCCCCAACAATAGATTGCTTCTCTGTCACCCTCACATTTTAGCTTATTTTCAATTTCTGCCCATCTGTTGGCTTAATTCCTACAGCCTGCAAACATGCCTATCTATCTCTAGCCTTAAAAAGTGCTCGCTTGACCCTTCTGGCCCCAGTAACTATTATCCTATATCTTTCAGATTTATGTAAATAAGATCCTCAGAGTCTATAATAGGTTCCTCCACTTTCTCTCCTCTCAGTCTCTTCACTCCTTACAATCTGCTTTCTTATCTTATCATTCCATCCACACTACTCTCCAAAGTCACTAATGACCTCTGAGTTGCCAAACCCAATGGCCTTTTCTCAATCCTCCTCCTTCTTGACCTCTCTGCAGTCTTTGACACTTGATCATTCTCTTCTTCTAGACACCCTCTTCTTTCTGGGTTTTGGGGACATCACTCTGCTGATTTTCTGCCTACCTATCTGGCCATACCTTCTCTATGTCCTTTGCTGCATCCAGATCACACTTTCTAATTATTTATGTTCCTCGGGGTTCTGTCCTGGGCCCTTTTCTCTTGTCCTTCTGTACAACTTCATTTGGTGATCTCAGCAGCTCTCATGGGTTTAATTACCATCTCTATATTCACAAGTCTCAAATATGCATTTCTAGCCCCAGGCTGGCTCTCTGCTGAATGTCAGTCTCAGGGGTCCAACTGCCTTTCAGACATTTTGTTTTGTTGTTGTTCGGTCATTTTTCAGTCATGTCTGACTCTTTGTTTTAGAGTTCTAGAATTTGTTTAGAGTCATATTTTATGGGTATTTTGAAGTGGCTATGTGGGAGCTGCGATACTTTGCTGCTCCTACGCCACCATCTTGGCTCCGCCCCCCATGTCTGTCTCTTTGAAACCCCATTTGTGGTATTCTTGGTAAAGATACTTGAGTGGTTTGCCTTTTCCCTTTCCAGCTTATTGTTCAGATGGGGAAATTAAGGTAAACAGGGCTAAGTGACTTCCTCAGAGTCACAAAGCTAGTAAGTATCTGAGGCCAGATTTGAACTCAAGTCTTCCAGACAGAAAGCCTGGTACTCCCTCCACTGTGCCACCTAGCTGACCAGTAGATATGCCCAATAGACATATTAAACTCAATATGTACAAAAGAAAACTCATCATTCCCCCTAAATTGCCCCCCCCCAACTCCTGCCTTCCCTATTACTGCAGAGGGTAACATTATCCTCCCAGACCCTCAGGCTCACAACCTAGATACCATTCTAGATTCTTAACTCTCTCACCCCTTATATGCAACCTGTTGCCAAGGTCTGTTGACTCTGTAGCATCTCTCAAATGCATCTCCTTCTCTCCTCTGCCACTGCTCTCTCCTTGGTGAAGACCACCTTCACCTCCTACCTGGCCTCCTTCAGGTCTCTCCCCACTCTAATGTAGGCTCCATTCAGTTACCAAGATGATTTCCCCAAGTACGTATCTGACCATATCATTCCTCCTAATAAACTGCAATGGCTCCCCATCACCTTTGGGATCCAGTGAAAAAGCCTCTAGTTGGCATTCAAAGCCCTGCATAACTTAGCCCCTCCTACCTGGGCAGCCTTCTTCCTCTCTGGACTCATGCTCTGATCCGGTGACACGGCCCCCTGGCCATTCCACAAACACACCCTCCCCACACCCCAGCTCCAGACATTCTCACTTGGCCCCATGCCTGGGATGCTTTCTCTCCTCCACCTGCTGACACCCCTCACTTTCTCTGAGCTCCAGCTAAAATTCCACCTTCTCCTGGCTGTCCTTCCCAGCTCCTCTTGGCCTGAGGGCCTTTGCCTAGTGAAGTGTCTCCTGTGTATCTTGGATGAGGTTTCCTCATTTGCTCATGGTCTCCTTCATTGGACTGCAGGCTCCTTGAGGGCAGATGCTTGTCTTTTGTTTCTCTTTGTATCTCCAGTGTGTAGCAAGGTGCCTAGCACATAGTAGGTTCTGTGCCTGGCACATAGTAGGTGCAGTGCCTGGCATATCATAGGTGCTTCTTAAATGTTCAGTTGATTGGTTGGTGCTGCTGTTTGCAGACACAGTCACTGTGCAAGCCAGTGAACCAGGAGGAATGCTGCTTATTGACCCAGCATTTGACAATGACTCTTGCTCCTCCTTTGGGAGGGCCACACTTAGATTTCCTAGTTCTGAAGCCAGCAGAATTGCTGGACTGGAAGTGGAATCTGAAGCTGGCCAGGGGCCACGGCTGGGAAGGGAGCTCCGCCATTTAAGGAGCTGTGTGGTGCTTGGGGCTCAGGAGAGAGGAATCATTCCCTCCTTAGGGCTTTGCTTCTCTCCCTGGGCCAGGCCACATGAGGGTGAATACTCTGCTCACCTGGGGAAGCACTGTGGAAACATTACCCTGATAAGAATGAGAGAGCCCCAAGGGTGGCAAAGAGGATGGCGGCAAATGATGGGCTTTGGTATCATGGCAGATGAGAGCCATTTAAAGAAGCCTTCACTTAGACAAATGAACACTTAAATGTTGGGGGGGGGGTATGCAGAGAGCTGTCTTGTGCAAGAGGCTTAAAATGCACGATCCCATGATCCTCCATGGCTGGCATGAAGTGCAAGGCTACCCAGCAAGGACTCAGGAAAGGTCTGCAGTAGGAGGGGGCATCGCATCTGGGCCATGGAGGAAGGAAAAGACTCTAAGAGGCAAGTATGATGAAGGAAACCCAGGAGAAAGGAAGATGGTCAGGAAACATATCCTGGCAGCAACCAGCGAGCCATTTTGGCTGCAACAGAAAGTTCACAAAACAGGTCAGAGAATGGGAGCTGAAGCCAGGCTGTCCAGGGCCTCCAGTGCTGAAGTGATGGAGATGTGCATCATTGTCGGGCGCTGAGGCCACTGAAGCTTCTCCATCCACGAAGCAAGAGGTGAGATGTTCTGTAGAAAGATGATGGTAGCTGCTCTCTGCAGGTGCCTCAGGGACAGGAAAAGCCATTGGAGGGGCTACAGGAATGGACAGGGAGAGGTGGTCTGCGCCCCAAGGAGGCTGGTGTCTGGGAGAACAGGGGGAAGGGGCCAGATGGGAGTTCTGCATGGATCTTTCCTGGAGAGATGATATGGAGACATGTCCAGTCACTTGCCAGAAGCTTACAAGAGGGGCAAAGGTCCAGCTTGGCATGAGAGACGCTGGCACACACCGACACACAGATGACTTGCCCACAATCACCCAAGACCCATGTGTCAAAAGCAGTACTTAATCCATGGTTTTCTTAACTTCCTCTATCCACTAAATTATGATGTTTAAGCCTCTATACAGCTGAGAAAACTAGAGTCAGCCAGGAGAGGTGGAGGGACGTGCCCATAGTCACACAGCTTAAGCCCCTTGGACCCCGGTCTTGGGACTTTAAATCCAGCCTTGTTTCTATTGCACCATGCCACCTCTGATGTTATAATTGCATTAGAAAGACATGAGCACTGCTCCAAATACCTAGTCCCTTTGACCCAGGCTAGAAGCAGTTATTCCTCGATCTGTTCACATCTTTCTTGCCCATCCTTCAAGACCAGTTTTGGGGACCACCTTCTACATGGTGCTATCCCAGATGCCCCAAGTGGGCAGCCTTTATCATTTTCTGCTCCACTTGGCACATTCACATTTGCATGCCACCTCCCATCTCATTGCTGGAACGTTAGGAAGTACAAGGAACAAACACTGGTGACATGTGACAACAGCAGGATGTTTGTGGCTCTGCCTTTTTTTTCAAGGTGCTTTGAGAGCCACACCTCTGACAGCATCTGAAGTTCTCCAAGTCCTCCCCAGCCTGGCCTTTATTGCTTTGCATTCACAAGGAGGACAGGGTCTCTCCTCCTGGGTGGGTGGGGAGGCAATCAGTGCTTTCCAAGCCTGTGTGATGATGCCCCACTCTAGCACCTCTGGGCAAGTGAGCAGCCACTCCATACTCCAGAACCCTTTTTCTTTTTCTTTTTTTAAGAGTTTCTTTATTTATCTTTAATTTTCAACATTCATTTCCACAAGATTATGAGTTACAAATTTCCTCCCCATCTCTCCCCTAAATCTACCCCAAGATAGCAAGCATACTGAATACCCCTTCCCCCAGCCTGCCCTCTCATATATCCCTCCCTTCCTTTTCCTTAGCCACTTACCCCTTACTTTCTTATAGTGCAAGATGGACTCCTCTTCCCCATTGCCTGTATATCTTATTTCCTGGTTGCATGTAAAAACAATTTTTTACCATTTGTTTTTAAATTTTGAGTTCCAGATTCTCCTTCTCTTCTTCCCTCCTCACTCACCCCCATTGAGAAGACAAGCAGTTCAATATAGGTTATACATGTGTAATTATGCAAAATGTTTCCATAGTAGTTATATTGTGAAAGACTAACTATATTTCCTTCCAGCTTATCCTGCCCTCACTTATTTATTCTATTTTCTCCTTTGACCCTGTCCCTTTTCTAAAGCGTTTGCTTTTGACTAACCCCTCTCCTAATCTTCCCTCCCTTCCATCATCACTTCTCTTATCCCCTTCCCCCCTACTTTCCTATAGGGTAAGATACCCAATTGAGTGTGTAAGTTATTCCCTCCTTAAGCCAAATTCACCTTCCTGCTCTTTTCCTCCATCGTAAGTTTTCTCTTGCTTCTTTTGTATAAGATAATTTACCCTATTCTATCTCTCCCTTTCTTCTTATCCCGATATATTTCTCTCACCTCTTAATTTTATTTTTTAGATAACGTTCTTTCATATTCAACTCATCCTGTGCCCTGTCTGTGTTTACATATAAACATATATACACATATACACACACACACACACACACACACACACACACACACACATTCCCTTCAACTACCTTAATACTGAGAAACGCCTCATGAGTTACAAATATCATCCTTTCATGTAGGAATGTAAACAGTTCAACTTTAATAAGTTCCTTAGGATTTCTCTTTCCTGTTTTCCTTTTCAGAACTCTTTTTCTTGTTAGAGAAACTTAAAGTCATCCAGGGTCAGTCCTTTGGAAAAGCAGAGTCAAACCATGAAGGCCTGGGAAGGAAAATATGATCATGCCGTCTGCTTCTCCTCGGTAGCACAGCCCATGAAACTGAATGATGTTGCTCTGAGGAAGCCGGCACATGCAAAGGAAGGAGGGCAGAGAGAATGAGCAGAGAATGGAGCCCCGAGGATGATGGGGAAGGGAGGCCCAACTGGAGTGATGGAGCTTGAAAGAAAAAAAGAAGAAATCCAGTTCAGAGGGATAAGGGTGCAGAGAAGAGGTGTCTGTCCTGGCAGGCTGCTTCTTTCCTCACTGATGTAGGAAAGGACAAGAGTCTGCGTCAAAGGAGGCAGTTATGGACACAGAACACAGTTCAAGCAAAGCCTTTCCAGAAAGATGAGCTCAGAGATGAAGCACAGAGTTCTGGGCTCGAAGAATCAGAAATGGGAGGGACTACAAAGTCCATCGAGTCTGATGGTCTCCGTTTGTAGGTGAAGAAACTGGGGGTCAGATCAGGGAAACAATTCACCCAGGTCACTCAGAAAGAGCCTGATTTTCCTGTTTTCCAGCCTATTACTAGATCATTGCCCCTGCATGTTCCCTCCATGCATTCCCCACTTCCACCACCTGCACTCCCAAGGTGACATTGTACATACTCAATCAGTACTTTGTAAAAACCCATATATGCTTCTTGGTGTTTCTTCCATTACGGAGTAAGCTTCCTGAGAACACAGACTGTTAGCTCTTATCTTGGTATCCCCAGAGCCTGCTATTCATTATGCACCTAATAAATTGCCATTAGTTGACTGGATTGAGTCTTACTGACCCAATACTACTCAGTTGATGGAACTGCAAATTGACCCAACCATTCTGAAAAAAAAAATGTTTAATTACATGAGAAAAACTAACTTAAACTAGAAATCCCACTCCTGGGTAGGTGCCCCAAAACCAGCAAGTTAACAATAAGATAACAAGCATTTATTAAATGCCTACTATGTGTCCAGCAGCATACTAAGTACAGGTTATACAAAGAGAGGTAGAAAATATTCCCTGCCCTTGAGGGGTTCACGTTTTAATAGGGGTGACAACATGCAAACAAATATGGACCCACCTGACAAGTACAAAGAAAGTCAATGAGTAGGCATTCAGTATGTACTATGTTCCTGGCTAAGTACAGGGAAAAAAACAAGGCAGAACCAGCCCCTGCCCTCAGGGGGCTCATGATGGAAGGAGACAAAGCATACAAATGCTAAAATATGCAGGGTAAATGGTGGATGATCTCAAAGGGGAGGAACTAAGATTAGGGGGAACTAAAAAAAGCAGTCTCCAGAAAGTGAGGTTTGAGTTAAGCCTTGAAGGAAGCCAGAAGGTGAAGATGAGGAGAGAAAGGAATATGGTCAGGATTAGGCAGGAGTGTGGTCCAGCTGCTCTTAGAGCCTGGTACCAGATTTGTAGGTGAGGGTCAGCAAAGCTTTGATGAATGAATGAATGAATGAGTCAGTGAGTGAATGAGTGAATGAATGAACAAACAAATGAAAGAACAGTTGAATGAATGAATGAACAAATGAAAGAACAAACGAATGAATGAATGAATGAATGAATGAATGAATGAATGAATGAATAAGGGGAATAAATTATTCCCCAGCACATGTTCTTCAGTCCTGTGACACCACCCTCTGGTTGTTCCACAAACACCACACTCCTTCTCTCTTCTCTAAGGATTTTCTTTGACCATCCCCAATCCTGCCATGCTCTCCCTGCTTCCTTCAGATCCCAACTCAAATCCCACATTCTTTCCCAATCTGTCAACACTCCAGTGCCTTTCTTCTGTGAATTATTTCCTATTTTTGCTGTATAGAGCACATGTATGCATGTATAGATTATAAACTCCTGGGGGTCAGGCACTGTCTTTTTTCTTTTTAATTTGTGGAAAAAAACAAGCATTTCCTCAGTATGATAAAGAATGATTGTACACGAAACTGCACATCTCCTTGCTATTCCTTTCAAATGCACAAGATTATTCTGTAAATTTCTTTTTCTTTCTTCCCCCATCCTAGCAATAGCTACCATTCCACACAAATTTTATGTGTACACACACACACACACACACACACATTTCATATATATATATATATATATATATATATATATATATATATATATATATAAAACATATGTATATGTATGTATGTGTGTATGTATATATATGTGTATATGTAAAATTATTCTATATATACTTCTATTTATCATTTCTTTCTCTGGAAGCAAATGGTATCTTTCTTCATATGTTCTTTAGATTTAATTTGGGTATTTCTAATAGACAATTGTGTGTTGAAAGTCATTCTTAAAACAATATTGTTAATGAATACAATGTTTCCTGGACTTTGCTCATTTCATTATTTCATGAAAGTCTTTCCATGTTTTTTCTATAATCACTGAACTCATCACTTCTTGTGGCACATTAATATCCCATCACAGTCATACAGTACAATGGACTTAAAATGTTGGGATAAATATTCATTATTTGGTAAAAATGGTTGGGAAAACTGGAAAAGAGTATGGCAGAAACTGAGCATGGACCAATATCTCACAGCATTTACTGAAGTGAGGTCAAAATGGATGCATGATCAAGATATAAAGAGAAGTTTGACCAGAGAATTGGGACATGGAACACATTATCAGATATATGGATAAGTGAACAATTTGTGAATAAAACAGGAGATAGGAGCAAAGTTAGGTGTAAAATGGATCATTTTGACGACATTGATTTTTTAAAAGTTAGTACAAATAAAATGAAGATGACCAAGATTAGAAGGAAAGCAGAAAATTGGGAGGAAATTTTTATCAATAGTTTAGCCAGGACTATCTTTCACCTTTCTCTGTATCCTCAGTGCTTAGTATGGTACGTGGCACTTAGTGGGTGCTTAGTAAATGCTTATTGTTTCATTAATTGGTTGATTGAACTGTCTGATGTCCTCTAAGGCCAGGGCTCTGTGTCTACGGTTTTTTCAGACATGGATAATAGGACAGTCCTTGGGGCTGACCTCCACTGGACTGACAGGCTTTCACTTAGTAAGGTTGGAGATGCATTTAATAAGAACTAAGAAGCCTAAAGATGATCAGAAGAACTTTATATAAAAAAAAAAAACAAATATTAAAAAGCCATCAGAATGACTGAAGTGCCAGATCACATCACATAGTAGAATAAGAGTTGTACCTGAGTCAGGCACGCCTGACTTCAAGTCATCCCTTGGTCTCAGCCACCATGTACTTCGACTTCTTTCTTGGGAAAGCATGCTTTGGTCCCTGTCACATGGGACTGTTGGGAGATTCAGAACAGATACACAATGGAATCTCTGTGCAAACCTTCTGGGCCAAATGAATTTTGGTAGGTTTTTACTTCCACAGATTTGGAATATAATTCTTAAGAGTTATGCTCAGACAGGACAGACAGTATTCCTGAAGAGAAATGAATTGCCTACTGCTGCCTCACTGGTGCTTACAAGGTTTTCCATAAAGCCTTTAAAGAAGAAGGAGAAAGGCGAAAGCTTCTTTCAATGCAATTTCCTTGCAAGTCATGACATCACCTTTCTGATGGCATCAGTCCTCTTTAAGAATGAAGGACAAACAGCAACCTTTGAGTAGTAGCATCCCCACTGGGGACCCAACTGGCCAGTTCCAGTTGGACAATGCTATTTCCTTCCTTCTTTCCTTCCTTCCTTCCTTCCTTCCTTCCTTCCTTCTATCCTTTCCTCCCTCCTCCTTCTCTCTCCTCTCCCTTTGTCTCCTTCCTCTCCCTCAGTCTACATTGGGACTCATACCCTTACCTGCAGGTTACTGGAACCTCACAAGATATCTTGTGATTTACTGGTTAGATTTTTTTTAAGGACCAAAGCTTAAATCCAAATCACTCTGCCTCTCCTTGATTGGCTCCCACTTGGTCCTAGCCCAAGTCTCATTTGGTCATTGTTTGGTTATGATAGCTCAGAGTGAGTGTAAATATCAGTTGTTTCTGGTTTGACCAGAAATCCTGCAGGTCTTTTCCTCCCAGATTGATTCTTCTGTAAAGGCAAACTAGGACATCTTTGCCTCAATTCGTACCTAGTCTTTAACTACTGAATGGGTGTTGCCTCAGACAGACTGAGACCTGTCTTAAAAAAAAAAAAAAACACAATGCCACCCAATGCATCTGGGTCCATTTCCAATTGACCTGGTCTATGTCTGGCCACTGGCCACAGATGGCTCAGGAGGAGACAGTGAGGCTAGTGACTTTGCTCAGCCCGCCACCACTTTAATCCAACTCACTTGTGAGTCATGACATCACCTTCCTGAAGTCATTGGTTCTCTCGGAAAACAAGGACAAACAAGAGAAGAGACAGGGGCCAGCTTCATCCCTCTGCTCTACCCAAGGTTTCTTTGTTTCTGGAGTGCAGAAATGCCTCATGTGCCCATCGTTGGTCTTATTCAGGCTGTCATGGTGAGCAAAAGTTGGCCAGAGTATTCACAAATAGTGAGAAAGGGTTATTGTGGTTTCTTTGTTTTTTTGGTTTTTTTTTTTGTTTTACAAAATGGGCATGATGATAGCACCCCTCTGCCAAGGTTGTTGTGAGGATCAAATGAGATCATATCTGTCAAGCCCCAAGCACAGTGCCTGGCACTTAGGAAAGGGCACATAAATCCTATTTTGTCTCTCCTGCTTTGGAAACTGAACCCTGAAGGGAGGATAGCTCTTCAAATGCAATGCTTAAAAAGTGATGAGGATGTATTTGTATGCATCTGATACCGTCCTCTACTCAAGGCTTGGTGAAAGTGAATTAAGGAGCCTGAGGAGGCCTCCTTCTAATCTTGACTGACAGAGAGAGGGAGAGGTGGGGGGAGGGAGAGAGAGGGGAGAAGGGAAGGACAGAGGGGGAAAGAAGAGGAAGCAGAGGGAGAAGGGAGGAAGAGGGAGAGGGGGAGCAGAGGGCCAGTTGGGGGGGGTGCTAGGTTCAAGTCTTGCCTGGGACACATTCTGGCCTCTTTAAATGCAGGTCGTCTGCAAAGCCCTGAGCTTAGCCCTGGGGACAATAGCGACTCCGGGAGGTTCACAGCCCATCGGGCCCAGATTCTGTGGCAAGGGACCGACTTTTAGTTATTTGATCCCTGTACTAACCCTGGGAGGTTGGTGCTTTTATCATCTCCATTTCACAGAACAGGAAACTGAGGCAGATGGCGTCTGAGTGAGTTGCTGGAGAACACAGGTGCGAATGTCTGAGGGCAGATTTGAACTCAAATCTTCCTGACTGCAGGCGTGGCGCTCTTCTCCACTGGCCTACCCTCAACAAGGCTGGTTCTAATGAAGGGGACGTTTTCCAGCTACAAGTCAATGACCAGTGCCAGGGATCCTGAGGTTTCAGAGGCAAAGCCTGTGATGATGAGGCAGCTGGTGTCCTGCTCTTCCTGAAGGTATGGGGCCATCCCTTAGTGACACGGAAGCCTCTCTTATCATGCCAAGAGCTCTGATGAGGAGCTCAGCGTGGCTGGGCCTACTGTGGGCAGGTCACCTCCTCATAAGTGTCATCCCTGGGGCAGGGGGAGGGAGGAACGGCTGGCAGCAGCATTGCCAGGATGAGGGGGTGCCACATCCAGGACCTTTGGGTCTTCCCTGCCCATCAGTAGTGGTGGTAGGAGTGGAGGCCCCCTTCTTCACAATGGTTGCTCCTCCTGATGATTTCTCTGGGGGCTAGAAATGACACATTGGTCTGGTGGGCACTGCAGTTCTCCATGTTCTTGGGTTCCTGGACCTTGGTTGTCTCGACCCACCCCTAAAGGCCAGCAGCAGTGGAGGTGTTGGCAGTGCTTTGACTTACCTGACTCCAGTTGCCTTCCCTTCCCCCCTCAGGAGGCCTTGACGCTTTAGCTGGCTTGGTTTATCCAACCTGTTGGTGACAGTTGTTCCACACTCAGTGGAGGGACAGGGTATCCCTTCTCAATAATAGGCTTTGCTCCCCTGGATGATGGAATCAGGAGGCCATGCTGGGGTTCTGCGGCTAACGAGAAGCACCATTATTCCTGGGACTCTTGGGAATCCCAACCATCCCCTGGTGATTTCGAAGAATACATATCCAGGCTACTATGGAAATCACACATATGTAACATATGATCACTCTACTTACACTGGTCCATCAGGGAGAGATGTCAAAGGTGCATGGTAATAAAGGTTAAGATTTTTATAAATGTTGGCTTCATCAGCAAAGGACAATGGGCAACCTCATGTTGGCCCATGGCTGCAATGCCCAAAGCTCAGATCAACATGCTTCTAGTCAAGGTGCTTTCTGAGGATGTTTTTTCTCATCTAAATCTTTGAAAGCAAATGTAAGTAAATCAGAAAAAACAAAATATGTGGAAAGCAGGGTCAGAAAATTGGAAGGATTATATCTTTGTACTTCAGTAAAGAGCCATGAGAGCAAAGGATTTTGTTTTGTTTCTTTGCTGGTATTTTTAAGCATTATATAAGTAATGAAGCAGGAAAATGTAAGATGTGCAACTAACAAAATGGAAAAATAGTTTACATTACTTCCAAGCAAGGGGGAAAAGGGCGACATTAAAATATTCCCTTCCACTCGTCAAGGGAGAAATCACGGCTCTCGTATGATGAACAATTTACTGAACCCGTGACGCTTCAGAGGCCTCAAACAACTTCTGGTAGCTTGCCAAAATGGATCGTCAGCTTCAGAAACTAAATTTATTTTTTCCAATATTTTAAATTATATGTATATAAGCCTTTCTGTGCAGGGTGCTGGAATTAAATGAAATATTGGTCTGAGTAAAAAACATTTTTTTTAAATTCAATCAAGAAATCAATTTCAATTTCATTCTAGTTCACTAACTATCATTGTAATCACACTGTGTATCCTTCCCATAGCCCAGGACAAGAGCCTTGGATTCTAGTCCTGGCCCCACTCCCAACTGACAACTGACAGAGTGAACTTGGATAAATAAGGTAATCTCTCTGCTCCTGGGCTTCTTCAAGTATAAAATGAGGCACGTGGGCCAGCTGATCTCAGAGGGCCCTGAAAGCCCAGGCATGGAGGTTCTGGGAGGAACACTTACCACCAACCTGTAATTATGCTGCTCTGAATAGAAAACAGATTGGGAGCCTCAGACACTGGTGCAGTCCATATAGAAAGGCAATGTGCTTGCTGACAGGTGACATTTGTTCTTCTCACACTGAGAGAGTTCCTTTTATAAACAAGCTCTAGGCATGAATGGAGAAGTAGCTTTATTTTTAAACTGCCTTTTCAGAATTTCAGATGGCAAGAAGAGTGAGACAATTTACCTAGTGGACAAACAGATAAGCGGGGGTGAGACAGTATGGGAAATAGCTGTGGGTGACCTGGAATGAGAAGAGGATTCAGCCTAGAGGACGTGTGGAAAGTGGAGCGGGATACAGAAGCAGGACTGTGGAATTCTGGGGATGGAAGGGCACTGGTGGCCATTCTCTTCCTCAGACTCATGTGTTTGACAGAACCTGGGAGAACCTTCCATACCCAGCTTTCCCTCCATACTGAAATAAGGCACCATGGTGGGCACAGCATTCCACCGATACAGACTATGTCTATTCTGATTGCTGCCTAGCCCAGTTCTTTCCATATTTTCTGGGACTGTCAAATACTTTGCTACAACCACTCAGCAGGCATAGCTAGACAGAGCTCCAGGGCAGTGAATAGAGCAAGTGACCCAGGAGTTAAGAGAATGTGAGTTCAAATTCAGCCTTGGATACTTACTTGTTGTGTGACTCTGGGCAAGTCACAATTAACCCAATTACCTCCAACAAAGAAAAGAAAATCAGTCCATAGACATTTATGAAGTACCTACCACGTTTCAGGCTCTGTGCTAAGCACCAGAGATACAAGGAAAGGCAAATATGCAGCTCCTGCCCTCAAGGAGCTCCCACTGTTCTGGGATTGATGGCGTGTAAATAGTGTATAGGCAAGATCGGTATAGAAAACATGGGAACTGACCTCAGAGAGCAGGGCAATCAGGGGCTCAGTGAGTAGAACACTAGGCCTGGAATTGGGAAAACTTGAGTTCAAATCACTCGCTGTGTGACCCTGGACAAGTCACTTAACCTCAGTTTCCTCATCTCTACAATAAGCTGGAGAAGGTAATGACAATCTCTGCCCAGTAAATCCCAAGCGGGGTCATGAAGCGTCAGACCCAACTGAAATGACCAGACGACAGAACCTCAGAGGGCAGGCCCCTGAGGCTGGTGAAAGTGGAGGAGACTCTCCCAGAGATCGACATCTGAGCTCAACCTCAAAGGGAACTACTGGAGTCATTCCAGCCACACAAGGAATCAGGACCTTCTCCTTCATGGCTGATCCCTCACTGGCTCTTTAACACAGCAAACTAGAGGGCCAGGCTGCTTCCTTTAGGCCTGAGGGTCCCCAGAGCGCAGAAGAGCATCCAAAGCCTCATCCGTCTGGGGACCCTGGCACTCAGGGAGTCTCAGGCCTGCTGTTGGCACTAGCATTGAAAGCCCACAGAACTGCCTGAGGCCTGAACTAACACGCAGAAGCCCAGCCAAGGTGAGTGGAGGGCTACTCCCTCAGGCTAGCTCTGCAGCCACTTCTGTCCCAAAGCACCCTGACGCCAGAGCTGAACTCTGACTTTACAGATCACGAAATGGAGGTGCCTGCTCATTCTATTTCCCATCTGTAACTAGGCCAGGGCTCAGCAGCTTGACTTCCAGGAGCTTTGGAAAGGGAGAGAGAGGTCCTGGTGCCTGCCACGGCCAGCCACAGGCCACAGAAGGGCTCTGCAACAGACAATGTCTGGACCACGCAGTGGGGGCAGTGATGGCACTCGGTGCTGCTAATGCTGTCTCCCCCATTAGCCTGTAAGTTCCTAAAGGGCGGGACTGTCTTTGTATCTCTACCACTAAAGACAGTGAGTGGCCTATAGTAGGAGCTTCAGAAATGCTCATTTATTGACTGACTGACTGATGGACAGGGTACAGAGCCTTGTCACGTGTGGGAAGGATATGCCGGATGCCAACAAAGGGACAAAGGAATTAAATTCGGAAAACATTAAGACAGATTCGATATTAATACCCCACACACTATAAAGGAAGGCAGAAGCTGCAGAGGTGCTCACCAGGCTGGGGCTGACCAGTTTTCACATATTTCAGGCTCTAGGGAATTTTACATAGAAGAAGAAAAGAAAGGTCTGAGCTCTGGAAATTAGATTTCACAGGAACATTTAGGGAAAGACAAGAATGAAATTAAAGCCGGAATGCCAGCGGGGACGGTGGCCTTCTTGGGGCTGAGAAGGCAGAGTCTGGAGGCTGTCGGATGGCAGAGATCAAGGGGAGACCTCACAGTGATCCAGCCTACGGCCCTCATTTTATAGAGGAGGAAACAGGTCCAGAGGGGCAGCCTGCCAGGAGGCAGAGAACAGCCCGCCTGTGGCAAAGGCCGGCTGGGGTCTGCTTCTGAGGCCTGCCTCCAGGGGACACGAGTCATAAGACTGGGGCCAAGACTCTGAACCTTACCTGTGCCTTGGGCACAATGTCCACCCGCCCTCACAAGGTGAGTGTGTAAACTGTCAAAGGGACAGAGAGACTGGGTGACAGAGGGTGAAATGGTTCTTGTTTCTTAGGGGGAAATGCTCAGGCCTAGCCTGGGGGGAGCATAAGCTCCAGGTCAAATAACAGCCAACAGTCAGGATGGGGAGGGGTGGAACTATGAGGAGAAATGAAGGTGGGATTTAGAACCAGAGCCTGGTCTGAAATGCAAACAGTGAAATTCAATATCCGGGTGACCCTGGACAAGCCTCTTACCTTCTCTGGATGTCGGTGTCCTCATCTGGAAAGGGATGCTATGGAGGCTGGGCTGGGTGTCCTAAGAGGTCAGGCCCAGCCCTAAATCTGCGCTCTTGGGATCCTTCATAGGGTCAAAGAATGAGATTCTGATTTTAAGTCTAGTGTCCAGGCTTGGAACATCAGCTCTGCTATTGGGTAGGTTGGAGGGTCTCAGAGCCTCATGGAGCCTGACTTTCCTTATGGCCCAATGAGGGATGTCTTCACGTATGAGGTCGACTAGATGATCCCCAAGGGCCCTGCCAACTCCGAGATTCTGGGAAGATGAGGGCATTGGACCCACAATCTCTGCTCTAAATTTTCAGCTCCTGAGATTAAAAGCCCAGAGGGATGAGTGTGCATTTGGATTCTACCTTCAGGCAAGAAGGGAGCTGCCCAGGCCATCGGGAACCTGCTGCTGCCATTCATTCACTTGCTCAGTCACTTCCACTCTGCACTTCGCCTGACTCTCCCATAAAATCAGGGCTGTGAAAGTTCATGGTGTATAGACTAACTTCCAACTTTACACTGTGTAACCTTATTGTCCTAAACAGGCTGTAAGAGCCTGGAGGGGCAGCCTGGCTCTGGCAAAACAAAGACTGGGGTCAGTCGGCTAGAGCAGTCCAGGCCTGAGTGATGAAAAGGAGAACCAGAGACTACAAATGAGATTTTCAGGAGAGAGTGGTCCAGGACAGCACCTGCCCTGGACTGGCTACAGAGAAAAGGGACCAGATGGCACCAATCTGCTGATCAATAATCAACTGTGGCCTTAGATTGAGTGTAAAGTCTTTGAAAAACATTCAGTAAAGTAGAAGGATGCCATCCAGATGGTAAGCCACAAGGCAGAGGGACTGCATCATATCCTCTGGGGTGTATAGGAAAGTATTGATAAGATGTTTGGAATTCCAGAAATTGGAGCCAGTAAGCCCTTGAGAAGGAACGGGGGTAAAGTGGAGGCAGGGAGGCTGGGAGGAAGAGAGGCCCTGGCTTTGGTCTTAGGCAAGTTACCCACCCACTTTGGGCCCGAAAAGGCCAGATTTGAGGTCTTCAGAGGATTTTGGATTTCCCCTCTTCTCTTCAGCATTGGACCCCCAGTGTCTACAATGGAAGCCGAGAACAGACAGAATGCACCAAAGTCACCATTGAGAGCGGAAGGGGGCTAAAGATTCTCAGGACTTCTAGAGATGCCATAAGAATATTGATCATTTGGCAAGTGTCTGGAGGAGGGCAATCAGTATGGTAGACTTGAATAAGGGTACAATTAAAAGCAATTGAAAAAACGGGGCCTGGTCAACTTTGAGAAAAGATGATTGAGTGGGTAGAGCAAGAACTCTACCTTAAAGTATTTGAAGGGAGGTCACCTAGAGGTGGGGTCAGACATTCTGTCCGATACTAGGGGATAGGATCAGGAACAAAGAGAGAAGGGGGAGGGGGGAATAGAGGCTTGATATCAGGAAAAGAGAACTGACCCAGTATAGAACCAGCCATTTCAGGAGGGTTTCCCTCCCTACACACACTGTCCATTGGAGGTAGGCAAGCAAGAGTCAGTTAAGTGAGACCTTGAGTCCTTGGAGGGTTGGCTGGACTAAATGGCCATTGCCTTCCCTGTCAATGTTCTAATTCTGTGATTCTAGACTGGGCCCTGGAGGGAGATGCAAAATGTGGAGAAGATCCAGTCAGTGATTGTTTGCATGGGCAGCTGAGCCCACCTTTTCTTGTTTTGTGTTTTCTAAGCTGCTATGTCCAGAGATTAACAAATGCTGGGGTAGTTACCTGATCCTCTCTGTTGACAACATGGCTATGATCTTCGGCTACTGGAACATCTACGGGCTGGCCCATGCCGTCTGCCTGCTTCTGGAATACACGGATTCAAACTATGAGGAGAAGCTATACCGCTGTGGAGAAGCTCCTGACTATGACCGCAGCCAGTGGCTGGATGTGAAGTTCAAGTTGGGCCTGGATTTCCCAAACCTGCCATACCTGATTGATGGGGAACAGAAGCTCACCCAGAGCAATGCCATCTTGAGTTACATTGCCCAAAAGTACAACATGTGTGGTGAGACTGAGGAAGAGAAGATTTGTGTGGACTTGCTGAAGAACCAGGTCATGGACTTCTGTATGTGGCTGGTTTGGATCTCCTACAGCCCAGATTTCAAGAAACTGAAACCTGGGTATCTGGAGCAGCTCCCAGCTCAGCGGAACTCTTCTCTCAGTTCCTGATAAAGCAGACATGGTTTATAGGGGACAAGATCACTTTTGTTGACTTGCTTGTGTATGATGTCCTAGACCATAACCGATTGTTTGAACCCAAGTGCCTGGATGAATTCCCAAATTTAAAGGATTTCCTTGCCACTTTGAGGCACTGGAGAAGACTGCGGCCTACATGTGCTCTGAAAAACTCTACAAGCTGCCCATTATTAATGAGATGGCCCAATGGGCCAACAAAAGAGCTTAGCTGTGACAAGACCCAAGCCGGAGAGGGGCTTTCCACAAGCCCTTATCTTCTCCAAGAGACCTGGTTTGCTTGCCAGTTTCCCCTGACCCTGCCCTTGCTGTTTCTGAAACACATTTGTGTCTCCCTCCAACCTGCTCCCCACTGTTCTGGCATGGTTTCGGGGGAGGTATGGTCACTGAGGCAGGGGAAGGGCCCAAGGGCAGGGAAGACAGCCAGATCCCAATGGGGCTAGAAGAAGGGCCTCACTCCACCCCGCCCCACCTCCCTGCTCCCTTCCTGCAACCTTGTGAACTTGCTCTGGAAATTAAAAATTAACGTGAATCTGTGTGAAAAAAAAATGTTGGGAGGTGGGAAATAAAGTCTATCTCCATTGAGCAGATGAGGAAACTGAGGCTCCTAAGTGCACTGATTTACCAAGAATCACACAGCTAGTTAGTGTCAAAGACAGGATTCTAACCTAGATTTTCTGAACTCCAGACCCAATACCCTATCTCCCCTGCCAAGCTGGAACACTAACCCTCAGCCTCGGGGATCAGAGATCAAGCATCAGACTGAGACATGAGTAAACATGCCCATATTCTGAGGGATGTTTGTACAAGAAACAAAACCAAAGGGAGGATGAACTTGGAAGCTGGAAACAGTTTGAACTGGAGGTCAGGAGACGTGGGTATTGGTCCTGCTAATCTCATGACCTCTCCGCATGGCTGTGGCCAAGCCTCTTCCCCTTTCTGGGACTCAGTTTCCTTCCTCATAAATTGGTGAGTTTGGACTAGGTAATTGTCATGGTCCTTCCAATTTTAAATTTCTGCCCCTTTCTCAAGTCCTTTCTCCTCCTGGGCATTGCATTCCTTTACTCCCATGTAAAATGGAGGGGTTCATGATCTTATCTCCAAGGTCTTTTCCTGCTCTGGGTAAGTACTGAGTGTTTGGCCCCACTGACCCTTCCTTTTAAAGATTACAAGCTACACTCTTGACTCTTTTTCTACCATGATCCATCATCTTCCCTTTTCATTATCTTTTTGTATGTCTTCTCTCATTCAAATATAATCTCCTCAAAGGCAGGGATTGCCTTCCTGCTGGTGTGTGTCTCCCCTCCACCCCTTCTTTTCCCCCTTCCTTCCCCCTCCTCTCCTCCCTCTGTCCATGTGAGGAGCCGCGCCCTTACCTGCAGACGCTCTGTCCAAAGGAGTGTCATTTTGGATTGCTTACGCTTCGCAAGGTGTCTTGGAGTTTGGGGGCCAGACTTTTTTTCTTACCTACTTATTTATTCTATCCTTGTTTACTTTTTTCCCCAAAAAAACTGGGACAATTCACTCTTTTGTTTCATTTAGTTTTCCTTTATGATTTCCTGAAATAATAGTTCTGACAAATCAGGCTTTGATAAAGCCCATTAGGATTCAATGGGAGCTACTTAACAATACTCTCAAACCTTAATCACTCTTGCTTTCACTAATTGGCCAGTAACACCAACGGAGACAAGGGAAGGGCCTTACCTTAAAAGCCCAAGGCTTCCCAATGCATCCCTGTCCAATCATCCTGATCTGTATCCTTCCCCTGGCCCTAGATGGCTCCAGAGGAGAAAGTGAGGCTGGTGACTTAGGCTGCCTCACCTAAATCCAATTCACTTCACTCATTACTCTCCTGATGTCATTGGTCTTCTTCAAGAACGAAGGACCAACCAACAGTATGCCCAGTGCTTAGCACCATGCCTGAAACAAAACAAGTGGTGAATAAATGCTTGTTGACTTGGCCATAGTAGACAGGGGGTTCCCAGGGCAGATGTTGGAGGAAGGAGCTAGGAATAAGTGGGCCTGTTTCCAGGAAAGACAATATTCTCCCAAGCATGAATGGCATTGGGTGGGAATGGTCTGATTGGGAGCTGACTGGCTCATGAGCTATGGAGACAGTTCTCCCCATGGTTAAACTCGGGGAACATCGATTCTGCAGAGAAATAAGCATTTTATTTGGCTGCCCTCAGTTCCTCCTGAGAGGTCTGAAAGCAGGAAATTCACACCAATCCAAATAGGGATTTATCAACCAGAAAGTTCAATCTTGTTCCTGCCAGCCCTAGCCTCTTATAAAGATGGTTAGTGACTGAATGTTCTCTGTTCTGCCTTCTTGGGAAGGCCCTACTCCAGGGATGGGCAGGGAGGGAAGGCAGGCACCTTCATTTCTCCACTCATTTAGCAAAGCTGTAGGAAGGATCTGCCCTGTGTGCAAAGGCTGACACAGAGATGCTTAGGAGAGACGCTCTGCCTTCCTCCCCAAGGATTTGCTTGGGAAGTGCCGTTCAGCCCTCAGTGTTTCAGAAACATCCCTGACACACACACCATGTTGTAGCCTGTCCATTTTCTGTATGATTACAAGAGTGGTGCTTTATATGTGGGTCTGTGTCTGTGTGTGTGTGTGTGTGCAATTATGTATATGGGTGTTGTGAATCTGTGTGTGAGTGTGTGTATGTGTGAGTATGTATGAGTGTATATGAGTTTGCGTGAGTCTGTGTGAGTGTGTGTGTGAGTGTGTATGAGTGTATGTCTGTGTGTGTCTTGGAGTGTGTGTGTGTGTGCACACGAGCACATGTGTGTTGGGGGAAGTGATCCCAAAACCTGTCACTTATTTTATGTCTGTTTCTTAAGAAAATGCACAATTGATAAGGGCAAGACTGTCTTCGTTTCTGTCTCTGTCCTCAGATCTGAACACAATGCCCAGCACTTAGTAGGTGCTTCAGAAGAACGCTTCTTGAAACAAAGGAAATTGAATTGTCTGTGACCTGAGACTTTCCTCCATCCTGGATCAACCGTCTCCTAAAGGTGTGCTCTTCTTCCAAAGACCTGGGAAAACTGGAAGGGTCAAAAGCACTTTGTCTCTAGTTCCCACGCCTTTGACTAGATACTCCTGATACTAGATGTGTGATCCCTCCACTCTGTCAGCACTGCCTTCAGAGGGAGGGAGACCCTTGGGGACCCCTTCCCACTGATGCTTTCCCCTCTAAGTGACCAGGTGACTCTTTGTGCACATGCTCTGATTTCTGGTTTTTAGTTGTTTCTTTTCCAATACATCCCCAGCAATTATCTCCCTCTGCGGGCCCTAAATGAGCACTTAGTAAGTGCCAATGGACTGACTGATGTTCAAAATAGCACCCCCTTCCTACTCACCCATTGTTTCTGGGAATCAGCCAAAGCTAATTTCTTTCCTTCATCTCCAGTTCCGTGTTCCTCTTGCAGCCTTCATTGGACCCATTCCCTCCCTTGCTCCCAAGGCCTAAAGCCCTCACCTGTTGCCTTCCCAGCCCAGACTCGACTATATGGATTTATATTTGGGTAGTAGAGACGGGGCGCCCCAGAGCTGAACGAGTCCAGGAGAACCATGTCTGGGCCATTTTACATCTCTGTATCCACAGGCTCAAACCTAGAGGCTTCACACACATATTAGACTCTTGATACATGTAGATACGCTTGAATGGAATCAAGAACTTTTCCCTCCTCAGACTCTTTTGTGACAAAAGAAAAGGTGAGGAACAATTTCATTCATTCATTCATTCATCCACTTATTCATCCGTTCAGTCATCCGCTCATTCATTCATTCATCCATCCATTCATTCATTCATTCATTCGTTCATTCATTTTTTCATTTGTTCATCCATTCATTCATTCATTTTTTCATTTGTTCATTTGTTCATTCCTTCCTTCATTCATTCATTCATCCACCAAATATTTATTAAGGACCCGCCATGTTCAAGGTACACATGCTTGTTGGTTTTTACCTAGACCTGTGATTTCCTTTATAGAAGGAGCTCCCCAGTGAGGACATGCCTTCCAGTGTAGATCAGTAATGTGTTAGAGTCCTTCAGGGTTGGGCCAGGCTCTGACTGAGAGGTGGTGAGCATCATGGGAGAAGGGCCCCTTGGGGCCAGACCTCCGAGGTGCTGAAGTCCCTATCTTTGCAGCATGTATGTGGCTCCCAAAATGGGACTTTACTGGAGAGGAAATGTAGATTGGTGACAGAGAGAGCAAGCATTGGCAGGTTCCAACCCAATCTTCTGCCTCCCCCAGGCCCAGGGAGTTTCCCGTTGCCGCTCTGCCACTGTCAGTTGCAAGGATGCCAGCTCACTCCTACTGGGCAAACAGCTCAGTGTCCCTTTCCATGTCCAAAGAACATAGTTCAGGGTCTTGCATAGAGTAAGAACATAATGGATGCCTCCTGACAGACAAATATGAAAAATGAAGGCCCTGGAAAAGCTACTTTGTAGAGGGGATATCCCTAATAAAGCTCTTCTAGGACTCAAAGTAATGAGCCACAGATCAAAGTGCTTGATCTGACCAAGGAAAAGTGAAAGGGAGGAAAAAGGAAGGCAGGAAAGAAGGAAGGAGAAAACAGAAAAAAGAAGGGAAGAAACAAGGAAGGAAGGAAGGAAAAAAGGAAGGAAAGAAGGAAGAAAGGAAGGAAGGAAGAAAGGAGGGAAGGAAGGAAGGAAGGAAGGAAGGATGGAAGGAAGGAAAAAGAGAAAATCTTTTGCATGTGAAACAAAATTACAACAAATCCTCAACCTTCAAATCTCTTGGCCTTTCTGGAAGTCAAGACTAGTGATTGAAGCCTGCAACTTCCTGGAGGGAGCTGCCGGGATAGCAAAGACTCAAGGTTCGACCTGTGTTGGTACTTGGTCTAGACCACTCCAAGGCAGACCCTCTCTCAAGATCCAGAGCCTGGGAGTCATCTGTCAGTAGAGTAGAGCCAAAGTCAGTCTTCAGGCTGCCCAGGTGATGGGAAATCTCCTTGGGCCCCCAGAATTAGGAAGAAGACTGACATTCAAAGAGGAGCTGGATTGGTAGAAAAGACTGGCCATTATGGGACCATGGGAAATTCATGAGCAAGATGATGTGGGTTTTTCCTTCCTGTGGAGCATGGTGGGATCACATTTGAAGAGAGGATCTGACAGAGAGCCGAAGGCCATGGGCCTGGAGCCCAGAGTGCCTGGCTCCTAGAACACCACCAGAATATGTATGCACACATGGATGTGAGTGCATTGTATACATGTAACTGTGTGTGTACATAGATGTGTGTATGTGTGCATAGGGAGGTTGCATATATGTATGTATGGGTACTGTGTGTGCATATATGGAGGTGTGCTGGGTATCCAACTGGCTAATAACTGGAATGGTGGCAGTGTCCGGCCCCCTATACCTTGAGCTCAACACACACACACACACACACACACACACACACACACACACACACGCATGCATACAAACACCCATGCCCACACAGAGCAGGAAGCAGAAGTGAAGGAACAAAGCCCAAGGACACGGTGTCCCTTTTTCTCCATGCCAGGCAGTAAGCAGAGCACTGGGGCTGGCTCCTGTCCTCAGAGAGTTCCCACTCTACAGGAGGAGGTAACGTGGAAGGTGCTCTGCACATTTATACCCTTGTACATTGTCTAGCAGTCTCCATCAATATTGATGTCTCTAGCCAGGCTAAGTTGGAAATGATCGCTGATGGAAGGCGCTAGTCAGGGAAGCTGAGAGTGTCAAGGAGACCAGGAAACCCTCTTGCAGATGGGAAAATTTGAACTGAGTCTTGGAAGCATCTAAGGCAGCCTGGAGGATAAGGCCAGGAAGGAGAATGGTCCAGGAAATGGGCAGAGCCAGTAAATTCCACCCCCCCCCCCCATCAGGAGGGGAGACCCTTGTTAGTGGAATAGCCAGGAAGGCAGTGCCCTGGGTTACAGAGTCTGTTCTGTGTACAGAAGTTAGGTGTGAGAATATTGGGAAGGTAAGAGGAAGGCAGCTTAGGTGGGACTTTGAACGCCAAACAGAGGATTTGGTGTTAATCCTGGACAGGATGGAGAGTCACGGGAGTTAATGAAGAGGAACTGGGAGTGGATGACATGTTCAGACCTGAGATTTAGGAAGGTCACTTTGGCTGCAGAGTGGAAGGTGACCTGGAGTCAGGAGAGGGGAGCCAAGGATACCAACTAACAGAATGTCTCAGGAGTGCAGGCTTGAGGTCATGAGGGCTGGAACCAGGCTAATGGCAGCATCAGAGGGGCCCCTACAAAAGAGATGTCCCCAAGGTAGAATGAAGAGGTTAGCTAATGGCCACAAGTTAGCTAAGAGGGGCAAGAGAGAGTGAGGAACTGTGGGTGACAAACATTGTGAGCCTGCAAGCCTGGGAGAATGGTGGAGCCCTCCGTGGATCATTTTAGAGGAATATTGTGAGGAGGGTTTGGTTTGAGAAGAGAAACAATGAATTCTGCTTCATCCATGTGGAATTTAAGATGTCTACAGGAATCCAGTTTGATGTGACCAATACACAACTGGAGACGGGAGATGAAAAGTCAGGAGAGAGGTACAGCTGCATAAATACATCTAAGGAGCATCTGCACAGAGGTGGTAAATGACTCCACGAAGCTGCTGGGCTCATAGGAGACAGAAGAGGAGAAGGCTAGAGACAGAGCCTGAGAGACCCCTCATGCTGCTGTATGTCCGTTAGACCTGGTCGAAAATATCCATCAGAGCTGAGAGAAATGGGGAGATTCTGCCAGGACCCATGGGCCACAGATGAGCACTGTCTTCCATTCACCTTCATCTCACTGGGGATATAACTGCAGGCACACTGGAAAACGAAACACAGAGAACGGCTAGAGGAAAGGAGGGGGTGTGTGAATGTGTGTGTGAGTGTGTGAGTGTGCGTGAGTGTGTGTATGTGAGTGTGAGTGTACATGAGTGTGTGAGTGTGAGTGTGTGTGTGAGTATGTGTGTGAGTGTGTGTGTGTGTGTGTGTGTGTGTGTGTGACACCAAGGCACTTTCTGACAAGTTAATATGCTATTAATCAATCTCCAAACAAGCTTTTATTGAGCACAGAGTCTGTCTCAGACATTGTGCATTAATTTATTTTCAGGTTGGGGCCCATTTCAAAGACAGAGATAGTTACCCTGATTTTATAGAGCAAGCTGGCACAGGAGCCACCAGCTTGGGGATGGATCCCTGGAGACGATGAGAATTTCTCTTTTCTCCAATGGAGAGGGAGCAGCAGTCAGCCCCTTCACCGCCACTGAGGGAACTGTCAGAGCAATTATCTAGAAATCACAGCCCCTGCCAATTAGTCTTGTCCCTGCATTTTAACTCTCCCTCATTACAATGACTGCGTCTCATTAAGACCCCCAAGTCACCACTGCTGTGAGACAGGTGAACTGATAATTTTGTCCCCTGGGACTTCCTCCAGACTTCCATCTAAGCACAAACTCTTGGAGGAATAACAGCATCTCCGAGTTGGAAGGATATCAGCAGCATCTCATCCAATCCACATCCAGGCAAGATCTCCCTCCCTAAGAAGCCACACAAGTGGTCATTTGGGCTTGTGTTATAGACCTGTCCAAAGACAGTTGATTCACAGCCCATATCAGTTTACACATTTCTAGACCATTCTCCTTGTGAGAAAGTATTTTCTTCTATCAAATATAATTCTGACTTTCTGTCAATGATACTAATTGGTCCTAGTTCTGTTCTTTGGGAAGTATCAGAACAAATTTGATATTTGTGCCCTATAGAATAACAAACTTATAGATACTGAATCCTCGGGGTCAAAAGGGACCTCAGAGACCTCTAGGGCCACCTGTACCTAATCATGAATTTCCTTTCTAAGCTTCCTGACAAGTGACCATCCCTCCATCTATCCGTCTGTCTATCCACCATTCATCAATCCATCCATCCACCATCCATCTATCCAACTCCCCCAAATTGTCCTCTGGAATCAAAAAATATTAAACTAGACTTACCTTCACATAACAACTTTTGAAATGTTTGATACCAAAAATTCTGTTCTCCTGGAGTCTTCATTTCTCCAGCGTGAATATCCCTGGGCCCTCCCTTATAATCCTCATAAGACATAGACTCAGGATCCTACATTTACTTTTCCGGACATTCTCCAGCTTCTGAGTATCCTTTCTGAACTGTGGAGCCTAGACTTGGGCACAGGACTCTGGATGTAGTCTAACTCTACACTCAGATTGGAGTTTCTCCAAATGTTTCTCAGCATTTTCTAAGGATACAAACCATAAAAGACTCCAAAGATTGCCCAGGTTGTGAATGAATTAACTAAGCCTCCTTTTTCACCATGCTACGAACATGTCCTTCAAAACTCTTGGTAACATCCATCAAAGCATGGAAAAAAATGCCACTTCAATCACAGAGACAGTAATATAACATGGAAATATGAGGGGAGTCCAAGTATTTGTCGAAAGGTTTTCTTTTCTCTCCCTAAGCCCGGTGCAACTGTCAATTCATGGGTGGGTTTGGTTGTTCCTTGATTGTTTCATGTTTCAAAGAGTTCACACTTTAGAAGCATGGGTGGTATTGGGGAGGTGGACAAAGTGGGGCTCAGGAAAACATTTGCTGCATGATGAAAGTTCCTCCTGAGCATCTCCCATCTACCCTGAAGCTACAGTTCCATTCACAGTTCAAGATCTCCCACTTGTGTGTCATTGGATTTCTAGGGTCCCAGGCTTGATGGAGAAGGCAGGAAATTCTGTAGGACTTTCAAGGACCTGCTTTCTCCAAAGGACCCTGAGGCTAATGCCTCAAGCAACATTTTTTAAGAGCAGGGTGGAGGAGATGGCATTTGGAGATAGAAGAGATCCAAATGCATTTGCCTGTGTAAATAAGGCATGTTCCAAAAATATCAGCTGGGGAAGGTGATCCTGCTTCATTCAACAAACTCCACTCGGCCATTTCCACCACTTACAGAAATCTAAATTACACAAATGGGAGGGTCCGATAAAAGATTATCCAGGGAACTGAATTTATTGTGCTGAATGGGAGATAAGCATTTCTAGGGCTTCAATAGGCCAACCATACTCCAGGTTAATTACCTTTATGAATGAATCTCATTGGTGCAAAAAAACAATTTTCACCACCATTCCAGAATGTGGAATGTTCATGTACTGTGAATAATTCACACTAGCTCCTTGGGTTTCTAAGTTAATATTTTAATGAGATGTAATATAACATCTTTTAGCAGATAGAACATCTCCCCAGAGGTCCCGCACTTCAGTACTGTGATCTGGAATTGGTCCAGGGTTCACAAAGATTGGTCCAGCCCTTTTCCCCCAAACCAGAAAGGCTCTGAGAGCAATGTTGGTAATGAACAAAACCTGCTGTTATTCTGTGGGACTGAATCAGGGAAAATGACAGAGGCAAGATTCTTCAAGCCCCAGCCGTTCTCCAAGATCATCCATTCAGTCACAAAAATGAGGCACTCTACAGTGGTGGAGGAAAAACACATGACCCAGTCCCAGATACGGGAAAGATTGGCACATAAAATATTAAACTCCCATTATGTGTGCTGCAGGTTTCTTTCGTGAGTTACGTGTTTCATGAGAACCTTAATATTAACCAAAAATATAGACAACTATATTAACTTTTAAACTATTTACATTGAAATTGATTAATTGCAACACATTATTATGAAACTTTTGTCAGTTACTCCCTCCACGCTCCTAAACAAGTGTGCGCCCGCTCATCTCAATAAACGTTCCTTCCTTAGCCCGGGGATGGTCTTAACAATATCTGAATCTAGGAAAGTGTTAAAAATGGATGGAATGATTCCCCTGTTGCAGGACACAGGCTGCTTCTAAGTTTGGGCGAGGAGGCTATTTACACAGAATGTTGTTGCATAAGATATTTGAACAGACAGCCCATTTTTGGTGGGTTTGATAGCACTCTCAGGACATAGCCCCAACACTGCAATTGGGACAAAGGGTATGGTTGTTCAGAAAACAAAGATTTTTTTTTTTCTGGAAACATTCCAAAAGTTAGCAATGACCCCAGCAGTGGAGTAGATGGACATGGAGATGTGTGGATGCAGCAGAGAGGGGCCAACCCCATGAAATGTGCTGATGGGTCTGAGCCAAATGCTCTTCCTTCTGAAAGGACAAACACAACCTGAGATGACTGATGATTAAACCAAGAAGAACTCCTCAAGCAGGAAGCTTTAAGAGGATGGGGGCAAAGTATCTCCCCTGAATTCAGTCAAAGGGCCGCACTTGAGTACCTAGAGGGCCACATGTGACCTCAGGGCCACAGCTTCCCCACCCCTGGGGTAGGTTTTTCCTGCTTACCCCTGATGGCAGGACTTAAAGCACTATCAGGGGGAGTTTCCAAGAGGAAAATGTTCGGTAGATGGAAAAAGAGCTAGCCCAGAGTGGAATGGTCTGTCTTTGGAAGGTGTAGGCTTCTCACCCTGGGAAGTCATCAGGAAAAGGATAGAGGGAAGAGGCCAACTTTTGAAGGATGTTGTACAAGGAAGTTTGCTCAGGTGCTGGTGGGAGTGAATGAGCCCAAGTCCCTTCTGTCTCACAAAGCAGGGATCTCACGATCCTTCCCACACGGATAACTGAATCTACACAGCCGCAGCCACTTTTATCTTCGCATCCATAGGGACTAGTGTTTTTGTCATTCAATTGGTTGGGTTGTATCCAATTCTTTGTGACCCCGTGTAGGGTTTTCTTGACAAAGATACTTCAGTAGTTTGTCATTTCATTCTTCAGCTTATTTTACGGATGAGGAAACTGAGGCAAACAAGGCTAAGAGACTTGCCCAGGGTCATACAGCTAGTAAATATCTGAGGCTAGAGTTGAACTCATGTCTCCCTTACTCTGGGCCCTTCATGCTCTATACACTGTGAAACCTAGGTGGCTCCAGTTTCTTAAACTGTGATCCGTGGACCCCCAAAGGGTGTGAGGGTAGATTTCATAGTACTTATGTAATTGAAGAGGAAAAGAAAATTACATCTTTATATTCACAAAACCCTTGGCTCCTTTGATAAAGTAATGTCGCATCTCATGTGCTTAAAATCCTGAACCTAGGAAAGGGTCCATAGGGATGCCAAGGGGGTCCAGGTCACATATGAAACAATCCCTAGAGTTGGGGTTTCCACCCGTTCAGCTAGTGTAATCACAGGAGCTGTAGACAAGTGAGCTCGGTCAAGGGTCATTGAAAGGGGCAAACAAGACCTTAATCCATTTGGGAGGAGGGAGGTGTTGGGATATTTCAATGAAAACAAATGATGCTATCCCAGAACTATCTTGCAGTTGTCTGAATGCATCAGACACTTCTCTCTGCCTGTATAGAAAACAAGCCAGTTCAAAATCATTCATTCTGGAAATGGATCAGATAATTAATGTTTGGATCAAGAGGTAAAGAGCTCCTGAGAACAGGGGAAGAGTTCTCCAATTCTAATGCCTAATGTCTAGACTAAGAACTGTAACCCAACCTCACATCCCTTCCCCCACTGACACTTCAAAACGCTGACAAAGCGGGAGTTCTCCACATCATCCGTAGCAGGGTTCGGAAGCAGCCAGGCTGCTCACAGCTTCTCATCTCCGTCAGAAGCTCAGAGATACCCTGAGGACAAATGAGATACACTGAGGAAGGGAGCTCCAGATTTCCACAAGATGAGAGCAACACCAGGGAGGGTGAAAGAACTTCCGGGAGCGACCCTTTGCTCAGTCAAATCTAATAATAATAAAATTAAAGAAAAGCAATGAATGAAAAAGAAACAAACAAAAAAAAGCTTTGAAGCAGTTTTCTCAGATAAACATCCCCTATCCAATATAGAGAAGCAATTAAAAGTGACGGAAGTGACTCAAAATTATAAGAAAAAGAGCCATTAAAGCAACCACCCTGCATTCTCAGTTGGAACCCACTTCATCCAGAGATCTTGTGTGTATGAGAAGAAAGTTTGTACCATGTTTTGGTGGATGTTTCCATAGTATCTGTCCTTGCTAGACCTAATTGCTTAATAAATACCCTTTCTACATCTAATTAAGTCTGCCTGATAGGCAATGGAAAGCACAGCCATGAGTGTTTATAAGCAAAGGTTCCAGCAATCCCAGCCCCCAGAGAGTCCCCCTCGAATCTGCCCTCTGGCTTTGGGTAGCCCTCCTGCCACCGTGCAGCTGGGTGGGCACTAGTATAAGACTGGCACTAGATAAATGCTTATTGGCTGATTGATGACTGACCTGAGTCCTTTGCAGACGGGCATTGCCTTGGTGACATCCTTTTTAACATAGTGGCCATTTATTATGGTTTGTCCACACTATTGATAGTACATCCAGGGTCTATTGAATAAACTAGTTAATAAAGATCAGAAGCAATAGCCTGGACCCTCTGTTTGAGCATCTGGGTCGAAGAGTGACTCTACAGTCATATGTGGAGTTAGGAGAGACAGAGCATGGAATCCTATCTCTGACACTAAGTATGTGATAATGGCAAGGTATGGGTTCTCTCTTTCCTCCTCTGTGAAATAGGCTAATGTGATTTGTACTACCCACCTCACAGGCATCTCGTGAGAATCAAACAAGTCAAATGATCTGTAGATCAAAAAGTTTTAGCTTTTGGATTTGAAATCCCTTTGAAACACAGATCAGAAGCTTGTCTACAGGGAGTCATCTGGAGAGCTGGGAGATGTTGATGAACTTCTTATGGTCAAACAATGAGTTTATCTCAGAGAAAGGACTTGACCTTGGGCCTTCCTCATTCAAAACTGGTCGTTCTGCATGACATTAGGTCCAGGGGCCACTTATTGACCTAATTATCATTTAGTAGAATTTGTTATGAATAGCCCAGTCATGGGGGCACCCAATGAGGTATAGTGACCAAGCCCTGTAAATGACTCAGTTCCAGCTTTCACATGGATTCCTGGGACTCTAAAGGTCCCTGCAGTCCTTTACTGACTTGTGGAGAGAAAATTATAAAGCCAAAACAAGAATGACATTAAATGAAAAAGCGTTTGCTCAGTGACATTTAATAACACGAAAATGAAAAGGAGAACAATTAATGGAGAAGAAAACAAAAATAACTTTGAAGCAGCGTTCTCCAATAATGGTTCTATTTCCAATATAGAGAAGAAGTTCAAAATAACAGAAGTGACTCAAAAATATAGAAACAAAGCCATTAAGCCATTGCTTAAAAGTCTAAGAATATGATCAATTTTCGAAGGAAAAAATAGGCTCTGGATCTATTTTTGTAAAAACCTCCAAGTCAAAACTAATCCAACAAAATGCAAACTAAAGCAAATTTGCGATTTTGTGTCATAACTAGCAGAGGGGCAAGGATGACGCAAAAGAGGAATTTTATTTTTAGAACAATAAGAAATAAGAGACAAATGAGAACAATGAGGAATGTTGCAGGAGCTGTGAGAAAATAGGAACATTGACACACAATAAAACTTTCAAAAAGAAAAAGGCCAAGCCTGACAAGCCTTTCCTGGTTCATGCAGCACTAATAACAAGAATCAGCAGAAGCAACAGTGGACCTGTCAGTCAGCTCTCAGTGCTTCAGAAAGGGGAAGCAATCCTTGGGGCATCCTGGATCAGAAGCTCAGTTAGAAACCAAGTGCCTGAGGCAAGATCATCCACATGGAGCCATGTCCCAGTTTTCTAAAGTAGCACAGCATTTTTCCCAAATGTGCAGTATTCCTCCCTAGATAAATGAGAGACAGAGAGAGAGAGAGGGAGAGAGAGAGAGAGAGAGAGAGAGAGAGAGAGAGAGAGAGACAGACAGAGACAGAGACAGAGACAGAGACAGAGACAGAGAGAGAGAGAAGAAGGAAGGAAAGAAGAAAGGAAGGAAGGAAGGAAGGAAGAAGCCATGGGTAGGTGCCATGATGCTGTCATAAACTCATGTCTTGTAAAAGTGAGTAATGGGCTGATACCTCCTCTCATAGTTTTTTCAAAGAAAACTTATCCAAGAAGGGGGGAAAATGTCCATTTAATTGTAGATCCTATGAACAGGAGCTGGAGAAAGGAAGGCAGCACAGCTTCCAGGGGAACTCTCCAGGAAGGGCAAGTGGTACAAGTAAAGAGAATAAGGACGCTGGCAGCAAGCATCTGTGATATGGAGGATAGGGAGGGCATTAGCTGGAAGATTGACTGGCCTCTAAGTAAAGAAAACTAGATTGATTAGCCAAGTAGGCAGGAGAAGGTTTTCTGAAAGCCTCCAAAGTTAAAGAGGTTAAAAAAAGAAAAAGACAACCAATATGACATGTACTAGAAACTCATGCTAGTTCAAATGCAAAAGATGAAGGGGCAACTATGAATTTACATTTCAAATACTTATTAAATACACACACACACACACACTCACATGCATGCATGCATGCATGCAAGTTGGCTAGGGAAAGAGTTTCATTTCATTTTGCTTCATTTTGAATAAACCCAAAGCCACTGAACATCATGGTCAACATTCCCTCCTAGAGCCCCAAGAGCTTGAAGTCAGATGAGGGGCCAGGGCCCTGCTTCTGCCTGTGTCACTGGGGCCACTAAGGATGGATGGCAGAGCTGGATGGTAGAGAGGTGAATCAGTGGAGAGGAAAACTGAACCAATTGGGCTTTTTCCTATCAACATACCTGACAGTTTCCTCCTCTTCTATCTGTCTCCAAATTCTCAAGCTGGGCAGAGGAGCTTGAACTCTGGAAAGCTCACCAAGGAGTGGGGCCTAGCTCTGACAGATGTCATCAACCTGGGAAAACTTCAGGGATACAACTGGGGATGTATAGGGGTCTTTTCTCTGAAACAGACACTTGAGTTTCCCCTTGCCTAGCCCAGCTAAGTTCAAAGGAGCTTGTAAGAGAGATTTGGCTTGAAGAGGATGAATTTGTGGGAGCCACAAAAATCAATGAATAGTATTTGCTATTATAACACCAACAATTATGATAGTAATAACAATCACAAAGACACAAGAGTAAAAGCTGGCTTGTGTACAGCAAGTTCAGTTTTGCAAAACCCTTCACTTCTTATCTCCTTCCTTCCTCACAACAACACAGGAAGCAGAAGGTGGGATTATCTAGCAGATGAGATGCTGAGCCTTAGTGCTTCTCCCACAGCTAACAGGTATGTGAGAGAGGATTTGAACTTGGCTATTCCTGGTCCAAGTCATCCATGTGTCTTCTCTCCTCTCTGGGCTCAGGCTCCTCCTCATAAGTCTTGATCTTCAAGGTCTATTCCCTTTCCAAATCTTCTGATCCTCTGATGTTATTTATAAGACAAAGCAGCCTCCTGGGACCTGTGAGGAACCTGATGGTTACAGCACAAGCATGAAGATAAGCCTGGCCTTTCGGAACTTGTACATTTTTCATAACGTACCAGGGATAAAGCAATGCCCATTAACAATGGCTGAACTTCACTGAAATTTGCCAAGGCAGTTTGGGGTTAGAAGAGATGGGATTCCTGTCTGTAATGGCCTTTTTGCTCTATTCTATATTGCAATTGTGACAAATACCCTGTTGTGCTCTTCTGCAGGGAAAAATACTTTCCTGATGTGGAGAAAGGCTTGTGACAAAGAAGTTTGCCTTGGGCCCATCCCAGCACGCTTGGCTTAGCCTCAATGAGCCTATATGGCACCTTTGTCTGAGGCCCCTTGTGACATAAGGTGATAAATCATACTCACTGAGTCACAAGGCCTTGGTGTCTTAGACAGTGACGGATGGTGGCCTGTCCTTGTGGCCTAAGGTTAGATGATAGAATGGACCTGGTATTGGAGGCACAAATTCAAACCTTCCATTGGAGGTTTTCTAGCCGTGTGACCATAGGCATATCCCTTGAGCTTTGACTGCTTCAGATTCTTCATCTATTAAAAAGTGGAGATTGAGGGTGGGGGGCAGAGTCAAGATGGTAGTAGAGAAGCAGAAGTCCTTGAGCTCCCCCCATAACCACCTCAAATACCTATAAAAGATGCCTCTAAACAAATTTTAGACCTCCAGAACTCATAAAATGAAGAGAAACAAGGTGCCTGCTGAAGGCAGCCTGGCAGATGGACAGAAAGGGCTTATCACAGAGCCCAGCCTCATGCGGTTTTAGGCCATCCAGAAGAAGCCCCAGCTGGAGCTTTCAGGAGAGTGGGTCACTAGCCGCTGTGGTGATTTCCAGAATTACCAACCCATAAAAGCCAAGGACAAAGAGAAAAAGTCAGTGGAACTCAGCTAAATTTCGGGGAAAGGATTTAGTCAACTGGCTCCAGAGCTAGAAGCAGTCTGAAGCAGTGGCCCTGCAGCCACCTTCACATGCCTGTTTCAGAAACTCATGGTCTGCAGAATGCAGGGGGGCCAAGCAATCCTTCAGAGGCTAAGTGCCCTTGCCTTGAGCTGCCTGTATTGGGATTGCCATCTTGGGTAATGGTCCTGAGGTGTGTGATCAGTGAGCCAAAGCTGGTGGGGGTTGCAGAGACTGTGGCCTCCTAATAGCTCCAGCAGCTATGAAAACCCCAGGAATTTGGCACAGAGCTTTCCCCTCTGAAAGTTCTACTGAGCCCAAAAGTCAAGTACCTGATTGGTAACATGAGCAGGCAAAGGAAACAAAGAAATCTCAGCAATACAACTTTAGATTCTTTTTTGGGGACAAAAAAGATGAAAGCATGGAATGGGAGGAAGACAACATACTCAGAACTCAGGCACCAAAAGCATCAAAGAAAAATGTTATCTGCCTATAAGCCATAGATCAGCTTAAGAAGGATTTTGAAAACCAAATAAGAGAAGTGGAGGAAAAATTGGGGAGAGAAATGAGAATGATACAAGAAAATCATGAAAAGAGAGTCAACAACCTGACAGAAGAAAATAATACCTTAAAACATAGACTAACTCAAAAGGCAAAAGAGGCCCAAAAAGCCAATGAGGAGAAGAATAACTTAAAAAGTCGAATTTGTCAGATGGAAAAAGAATTTTAAAAGCTCACTGGAGAGAATAATTCCTTCAGAATTAGAGTGGAGCAAATGGAAGCAAATGACTTTATGAGAAATCAAGATACTGTCAAACAGATCCGAACAAATGAAAAAATAGAAGACAATGTGAAATATCTCCTTGAAAAGACCACTGACCTAGAAAATAGATCCAGGAGAGACAATTTAAAAATTATTGGACTACCTGAAAGCCATGATCAAAAAAAGAACCTAGAAAGCATCCTTCAAGCATTCTCAAGGAAAATTGCCCAGATATTTTAGAACCAGAGGGCAAAATAGAACTTGAAAGAATTCACCGATCACCAAAAGAGTCTGTTCCCAAGGGTCTTACAATCTAAGTGAAGAGACCACACACGGGAAAGGGGAGAGAAATATCATGGGCATCTGACAAGGGAACATTTTACCCCATGGTGTTGAAGCCGGGCAGAGTGGAAGAGGCAACGCAAGTGATCTGAGACTCTAGGATGACCTCTCTATCAAAGAAGACATTGGGGGAGCTTGGCATTCCTCCTTCCAGCCTCCAGGCAGGGAAGAAAGGAAGCTGAGGGAGCAAGGAAGTGGTGTCAGCCAAGGCTTGAGGGAACAGCCTGGTCATGAGATTCAAAATGAGGAGTTCAACTCAGGACCTTAAATCAAGCAGAGCATCTGCTGCTGGGGCTAATATTAATGATGATAATAACAATAACAAACATCTATGTTTATAGCTCTTACTATGCCCTAGGCATGATGCTGAAATTTCTTCTACAAGGTGGAGGAGGTTGAGCTATGGTCACAGGGCCCTGACCTGTTGGCTTTGGCTCAATGTGTAAAAAATATCTCATTTCACATGGAATCACAGAGGAATGACCAACCCTAACAACTTAAACAGGTAGAGCTTCCCTGATCTCTTAGTTCATCAGCCTGGCCTGGTTTAACTAGCTACAGATAATCTCTGTAATGAAAGGTGAATCCTAATCCTTACAGATCTTGAACCCAAGATATGTCATACAAGTAAAGCTGTGGGATGGGTTACAAGGACAGAATGTACATGAAGGGGAGCTTCAAAGTTTCTCCAATCTCCATTTTTCTCTCTAATGTGGATGAACTCAGTAAAGCAAAATCCCTCTCAGGGACCCAGGATCCCACCTGCACAGGGGGTTTGCCCTTATCATTTGCCCCTCCCCAAAGGACTAAAGATGGGCTTAAGCAAAGCACAAGGTGACTATGCCAAACCTTCCTGTTTTTCCAGTCATTTCAGAAATGTCTGGCTCTCTGTGACTCCTTTTGGGGTTTTCTTGGCAAATATGTTGGAGTGGTTTGCAGCTCATTTTATAAATGAAGAGGCAAACAGGTGTGATGTTTAAAAAGTTCAAGAGACACAAATTCTGGGTAATTTAATCATTTTATTAATAATGCTAGCATGTCTCTTAATAAAAGGACAATCATTGGGCAGCCTCTCTCTTAGACAAAAGACCATCCCGGTGGCAGGTTCACAGCTTCTATGCCCTTTGAAAGAGGAGTCTTTCCACTAAATGACTAAATGGCTGTTGGAGTCCTTATGAGTCTCTTTGGTCCAAAGACAGTAGGTGAGAGTGTGCCCCATGTGCAGGAATCAATTAAACTTTAGTTCTTATTATATCTTTCCCATAGATATGCCTTTGTAAAGGCTAACTGAAATCAATTGATTAAATGTTATTGGGACACTAACCATTGACTATAATATCGAGGCAAAACATCAAAATAAAGCCTCAAGCTGACAGCCTTAAGAACCCTCTACTGCCCCTCAGGGACAGCCTCTAATAACCCTAGAGAGGATGTGAAGCCAGCCAAACTTTAGGGAACTGAGTGCCTGCAGTGTGTCTTCATTGACAGAGTAAGTCCTCCGCTGCCCTATGTCTGTACACCAATTTGCAAACTGTAAAGTGCTTTGTAAACATTTGCATATTGACTTAAAAGAGGGGTCAGAAGAGGGAATGGGAGGAAATCAGAAATAGGAAGGTGTTTTGATGAATAATGCTAAATTCCTCACACCATAATTTAAATTCCAACACAAATGCCCCACTGTCTTTGAGGCCTTCCCTGATCCTCCAAAGCACAATTCATTCCAGCCCAATGCAAGAAGATTTTATTAAGCTCTGACTCAGGACCAAGCTCAACACTGGTTGCGGAGGATATGAGGACAAAGTGAGCAATGGCTTTTTCTTGTCTTTGACCTTCCCTGTCTCTCTACGACTCCAGGCTCTTCAAGGTGGAAGATACTTTGAATATAACCCTTCCTAAATAGGCATGCTCTTTCCAGGGTTCCTACCAAGCGACGCTCTGAGCAGCAGTAACCCAGGCCACTTGTGGGCAGCTAATTGTTTTGTTTTGTTTTCTCTACAACTTATCAGTATTAAGGCCCCTTTAGGAAAGGCTGCTAGCTAGAGCATGTTTCGAAGGAAGGAGCATGTCGGCTTGTTGGTCACTGAGGCCATAGGGAGATTCCTTGGGTCTGTACAGACAGATGGAACCTCTGAGGATGCCTCTGTGACTCTGGCAGAGAAGGGCCTTGGAGCCATCCACTACAAGAGAACCTGGAGGAACGGGCAAAGCTGACTCTGAGGGGAGAGGATTCCAGGAGCAGAAGAGCTGCTGTCTTCAAGAATTGTATGGGGTCTCAATTTTCTTGAGTGTAAACATAAAGGATTTGGACTAAACTCCCTCAAGTTCTAGCTTTTTTGACCTCTGATTCCATCATGAAGCCACCTCTATGTTCCTTTCTTGCTCTAAAGCTCACACATTCATGCATACATGTGTGCACACACATGTGTGTATGCATGCACACATGTCTATGTGTAGACACTAAACATATGTGTATGGTATGTGCATGCATGCATACTAAATACACAGGGTGACCTAGATGCCCCAGAGACCCCACTGTTTCTCTCACTATCAGTGTCCTCATCTGTACAATGGGAATAGTAATGGGCCCTACTTCATATGATTGTTTAGAGACTCAAATGTGATGATTGAAGTAATGAGTATGGGAAATCTTCAAGTATTATATAAATATGACTACTACTAATAATAATATTAGTAGTATCACTGTCAGAATCATTATGAGGTTTGGGTTCCAGGAAGGAATGCCCCGTGGTTCAGGCCAAAGACCTGACCATGAGTTCTTCTCTACTGAGGCCCCTAGGCATCAGTATAACCTTGTAACCTGCTGAGGCAAGACTTTAATTCTTCTGTTCTAAGGAACAGGAGGGGCAGAGCTGGGGAAGCTCCTGGAGAAGATTGGGTGGAGGGGAATCATTTGTGCAAAATTCACAGGATACAGCCAAAGCAGTACTTAGGGGAAATTTTATATATCTAAGCACATCAATAAAACAGAGAAACAACATATCTAGATTGGGTATGAAACAAACAAACAAAAAAGCCCAATTAAACATTGAAATGGAAATCCTGAAAATCAAAGGAGAGAGTAATAAAATTGAAAGAAAACTATTGAATTAATAAGTGAAACTGGAAGCCAGTTTTATGGGGGAAATAATAAAATAGATAAGTCATTGATTAATTTGATTTTAAAAAGAAAACCAAGATGTCAGTGTCAAAAATGAAAAGGGTGAATGAAATAAAAGGAAATTAAAATAATTATTAGGAAATTAAAACAATTACTAGGAGCTATTTTGTTCAGTTATCTGCCAATCTTTGTGAAATGAATGAATATTTACAAAAGAATAAATTGTCCAAATTGACAGAAGAGGAAATGGAATACTTGAATAGCCCCATCTTAGAAAAAAGAAACTGAGCCAAACCTCAATGAACTGCCTAAGAAAAAATCCACAGGGACAGATGGATTCACAGGTGAATTCTACCAAATACGTAAAGAACAATTAATCCCAACACCACATAAACTATTTGGAAAAAAATGGAAGAATGAATTCTAGTAAATTCCCTTTACAACACAAATGTGATGCTGATACCTGAACGAGGAAAAACAAAAACAGGAAAAGAAAACTATAGACCAATTTCCATAATGAATATTGAAGCAAAAATAAAAAAAATAAATAAAATGCCAGCAAAGAGATTACAGCAATATATCGCCAGGGAGGATTAATACCAGGAACACAGGGTTAGGTCAATATTTGGAAAATTATAAGCATAACTGACCCCATTAATAGCAAAAGCAACAAAAATCATATGATTATCTCAATCGATGCAGAAAAAAGCCTTTGGCAAAACACAACACCTATTCCTATTAAAAAGGCTAGAGTTTAGGAAAGTTTACCTTAAAATAGGTAAAATTTATCTAAAACCATCAGCAAGCATTATCTGTAATGCAAGTAAACTAGAAGCCTTTGCAATACAATCAAGGGTGAGGCAAAAATGTCCATTATCACCTCCATTAACTCAATATTGTACTAGCAATGTCAGCTATAGCAATAAGAAAAGAAAAAAATGAAAGGAATTGGAATGGGCCATGAAGAAAGAAAGCCATCGCCCTGCGCAGATATGATGGTAGAGTCAGAGGAGCAACCAAAACACTATTTGAAATTTTTAACAACTTCAGCCAAGTTGCGGGGTACAAAATAAACCCACATAATTTATCAGTTTTTCTATATGTGACCAACAAAGCCCAGCACCAAAAAAAGAGAAATTTCATTTAAAGTGACCATAGACAGTATAAAATACTGCGGTGTCCACCTGCCAAGACAAACCCAGGAACTAAATGAACAGAATTACAAAACCCTTTCCACATAACTAAAGCCGGATCTAAGCAATTGGGGAAATATTAATTGCTCATGGGTAAACTGAGCCAATATAATAAGAATGCCAATTCCACCTAAATCAATCTATGTATTCAGTGCCACATGAAGCAAACTACCAAAAGGCTTTCTAGAACTAGAAAAAATAATAAGAAAATTTACCTGGAAGAGTAAAGTCAAGAATAGCAAGTGAATGAAGGAAAAAAAAGTGTGAAGGAAGGTGGTCAAGCCATACCATATCTCCAACCGTTTTACAAAGCGGTCATTATTAGAAGGCATTTGGGAGCCGGGAAATGAGGAGAAGGGGAGAAGAGGGAGGTCTCTGTGAGCAGCGTCATTGTTTTTCAGTGTAGTATTAGGTAAAGTTCCCAACTGTGATAGTGGGGGAAGGGGAGTTAGGGGATGAAAAGTTTTGGAAGCTCCTTCTGGTGAGTGAAATAGTGAGCCACTTGGAAAGGCATAAAAGGATCACCCAGCGTCAATGAGGACTTGGGTGAGATGACTGGTCAAGAATTTGTAGTGGATTAAATCAGCTCATTTAGTAAAATAGGAAGAAGAGGTATGGGTAAGCACGAGTTTTAATGAAATTGATGTACTGACATCCTTCTCAGGAGGGTGCATATCTGTGTGCGTGAGTGTGTGTGTGTGAAATTCATTTATATTTCTGTAATGTATTTTACCTTCTTGACCACCTATCATTTTTTTTTCCTTTTTGGAACTGGAAAGTGGGGCATGTGTGGTTAAGTGACTTGCTCAAGGTCACACAGGTAGTGTTAAGTGTCTGAGGTCACATTTGAACTCAGGTCCTCCTGACTCCAGGGCCAGTGCTCTATTCACTGCCCCGCCTAGCCACCCCATGGACTACCTATCATTAAAGATAGTTTAGGATCAACTCATAATTATTATATTACCAATTTATGTTTCATTATTCAAATTAGAGAGAAAACCAATGGAAAGAGGAGAGACAGAGACAGAGACACAGAGAGAGAGAGAGACATAGACAGAGACAGAGACAGAGACAGAGAGAGATTTTGTTCTTCAAACTTTCTGACATGAGAGCTTGGAACAAAGTAAGGAAAATTATTGATCGTGAGGAAAGAAACTTAGACCACAACTATTCTAGGCTATAAATGAAAACTTCTCGCTGGAAAGGCTGCAAGGTTCTGAGACTAACTTGAGAGATATTCTTTGACTATTTTCCTTTCCCAGGATCTTTCCAATGCCCTATTTAAATACAAACCATTCCTCCTGTGGGTGGTTGGGTGTTCAAGGGGAGTGACCTGGAAAAAATAAGCAGCCCACAAGGCTGAGGGCCAGTGAGGAGGAAGGACACTCACTGTTCACTAGACCCTGATAGCTCTATGCTACCATCAGCAACATATAGTACAGGAGGAAGGTTATAGTCTTGGAGCTGGAAGGGGGTGTTTAAGGCATTCTAATCAACCCCCTCCCCTTTTACATTGTTGAGATTTAGTGACTTGCTCAAGGACACAAAGGTAAAAAGTAGCAGAGCCAGAATTAGAATCCAGGTCTGTAATGTTTCTTTCCACTACACATCATTGCCATTTCATAAAATCATGAATCTATAACATCTAAGATTTCCCAAATGAACACTTCTGCCCTGTCCAATTCCCTGCATGAATTTGCATACACATGGGAAGGCTGTTACCACCCACGTTTTCATTTACCAAGCCTCAGCTATCACAGGTATTTCTCCAGAAATGATTCCACATTCTCTGTATTTCACTGCACACAAAACAGGCATCTTGCTCCATCCCCTAATTAAGAAAACGACCTTATTAAGTTTATCTCAGTCAAGCACAATGGGCTGCCTAACGTGTACACGACCCAGCACTCACACAGCCTGAAGCAATGCTTTTCTCCCAAAGTAGAGGGGTCAGTGTAATTCAGTTCCCAATTAGGCACCTGTTTGGCTCATTTGGGGTCATTTTCCATTACTTGAGATTGACTGTACTTTGCATGCAGCCTATTAAACCTGCGGAAAGTGAAAGGAGGGCTCCTGGGGTCATAAAGTATTCTGTGATAATTTGGGGCTCTGGCAAGCTCCGGACCAATCTCTTCCTGCTCCTCTCCATGTCGGTGCATTCTCACTGCTTGAGCTGAGTACGTGATTTCTGAGAAACGCCAAGGAGCCCAAATGCTCTGTGCAAGACCATTACTCTTGACAACAGGCACGGAAGAGTTTCCTAACCAAATATAGAAACATTAGGCCAGGGAAAAGGCACTGAGCAACATCTGACTGAAGACATATTCAGCAAATTAAGCAGAAAATGAACCCAATTCCAAGGTAAGTCACAGGACCAGAAGAGCACAAGGTCTTGCCAAATGCCCCCTCATTGTGGGGCTTCTCTGTCCAATAAATGCAGTTGTCTGTCCTCTGATAGTTATTGGGTCTCCAGGATATGCAATGGGGGGAGGGTGGCCTTTGCCTGGGGGAAGGCAGGCTGTACCCCACAACCATCTCAATGACAGAGCCCCAGACCAAAAACCACAGCTGGGAGCTAAGATAAGGGGACTCTCTCAGCCTTGTTCATCAATAAAATCTGTCACTTGAGTGGGCAGACTTTTCAAGAGATCAAAAGCATATGGGAAGCTAGGAATGTCCCTTAGGAGCTGGACATAGGCAAAGATGGCCCATTTGAAGGAAAGAGTTTGCATTTCTCAAGGTATCTGGGCCCAGAGAAGGAGATCTCATTTGGAGATGGATCTGGCCCTCTGTTTCTCATGAGACTAGGTGCCTACAGCACCGGGGATGGCCCCATTGGGAAACCAGGCTTACACTGTGACCTCAGAGTAGAGCTTTTATTTTCTTCTTTCTTTATCGGAGAAATGGAGAACTGAGCTGATAAACTTCTCTCAGGGAATCCAGTGCCTCTGAGATAGAGCAGGGCATTAGGGAAGGGAAGGAGAAGGAGGCTCGTGGAGGCTGAGGAGGGAAGGGTGACATGGCAAGATCCTGGAGACCCACTGTTGTTTTCTTTGTCTTTGTCTTTGTTTTTGTGGGATTTTTCCCAGCGTAATTACTTATTTGTTTTTCATTTTAAAAACTGAACACACTTGTATTTTCTCATTTGTCCTCTCCCCATCCTTTGCAGAAGTAGTTAACAACAACAACAAAGGCCCTCTACCCAATATGAAGAGTCCAGCAAAGCAAATATCCACATTAACCATACTCCCCTCCCTCCCCCCCAAATCCAAATGTGTGTCTCCTTCTCCATATTCAAAACAGAATCTCTTGGTCAGGAGGAAGGGAGGAGAAGGAATAAGCAATTATTAAAGTAGTCAGGTAGTGAGGTGGCCAGAGTGCCAGGGCTGGAGTCAGGAAGTCCAAAATTCAAATTCAGCTTCCTACGCTTACTAACTGTATGACTATGGGCAAGTCACTTAGCCTCTGTCTGCCTCAGTTTCCTCATCTGTGAAATGGTGATACTAATTGCACTTACATGCCAGAGGTATTGTGAGGATCACATGAAATGATATTTGTGAAAATACTCAACACAGTGCCTGTAATATGGCAAGTTCCATGCAAACATTTATTCCACCCCTGCTCTTACCATCCAAAATACTCCTAGGTTGAAACTTAATCTGTGGGAAGCCAGACTGGAGCAGAAAACAAATTACACAGAGAATATGTACAGACTAGGGAAATCAAAACACAACCAATTTTAGCAGCTGCCCAGCCCAATCCTTCACCTCCAGTCTTATTTTCCTTAGTGTAAAGAGCAATGTGACCAGAGGAGAAAAGGCTGTTTCTGAGCTTTCTCCCATGTGTCTCTGGCCACTGGACCCAGATGTCCCCAGAGGAGAAAGGGAGGCAGTAGCTTTGTGTAGTCCTCCCTCACTAAAATCCACTTCACTTGCATGTCATGGCATCCCCTTCCTGATGCCATGCTCCTCTTGGAGAATGAAGTACAAACCACAACAATCAGAACAACAAGCTTAGCGTGGCTTGGGAGGAGATGGAGAGAAGGAGAAGGTATCTGTCCAACGTCCTGACCTCAAAGGGCTCCAAAGAGAACCCAAGGCTCCTCACTCTTCCTCCAAGAACACTTCTACTACATGTACAGGGGGAGCAACAAATTAGCAACAAGCGCTAATTCAATTAAGTGACAAGGCTAGGACAGGGAAAAAGCAGCCAAAGAATCCTGGCCCTGACTCCCATTTTGTTGGTGTAAAATTATAAAAAAAAAAGGAAGCTACTTGAGGACAGAGGCCACTTGCATTTTGTCCTTGCGTCCCCAAAATCTGCCACAGGGCCTGACACTTGCTCAGTCGTTTCAGTTGTGTCATTCTCTATGACTCCATTGGGAGTTTTCTTGGCAAAGATACTGGAGTGGTTGGGCATTTCTCTTTCCAGATGCGGAAAACCAATGGAAAGAATGAGAGGGAGGGAGCGAGAGAGAGAGAGAGAGAGAGAGAGAGAGAGAGAGAGAGAGGGAGAGAGAGACAGAGAGACAGAGAGAGACAGAGAGAGAGACAGAGAGAGAGAGACAGAGAGAGAGAAAGAGACAGAGAGAGAGAGACAGAGAGAAAGACACAGAGAGAGAGAGAGAGACAGAGAGAGAGACAGAGAGAGACAGAGGGAGAGAGAGAGACAGACAGAGAGAGAGAGACAGAGAGAGAGAGGGAGAGAGAGAGACAGAGAGACAGAGAGACAGAGACAGAGAGAGAGACAGAGAGACAGAGACAGAGAGAGAGAGAGAGACAGAGAGACAGAGAGACAGAGACAGAGACAGAGACAGAGAGAGGGAGAGAGACAGAGAGACAGAGAGGGAGACAGAGAGAGAGCGAGAGACAGAGAGAGAGAGAGAGAGACAGAGAGACAGAGACAGACAGACAGAGAGAGAGAGACAGAGAGAGAGAGAGAGAGAGAGAGAGCAGACACTTACAGAACATCTATATACAGCTGAGGTGTCAGAACAGTGTGGCATGTAGGAAGCCCTAGAAAAGGAGACTGAGAAAGAATGGGCAGGCAGATAAGAAGAGAATCAAGAGAGAGGTTTTTGTCACAGCAAGCTGGAGGGAAGAGAGTATCCAAGAAGGAAGCCCACAGAATGAAACACTGAGAGGTTGTGAAAAATGAGATCTGAGAGGTTACCCAATGAGAGACTCTCTTTCCCACCTATCTACACCATTTAATGTTCCCAATTCTTCATCCTTACCAACTCTCTTCTTTCTGGTCTCCAACCCACTTCACTTAATATCAAAATAATCTTTCTTATGTATATATCTGATTATGTCACTCCTTGGCTCAAGAATCTTCAGGGGATCCTTACTGATTACTAAATAAACTAGTCTCCCCACTTTATATCCGGAGCCTTCTATGACCTAGTGGTTTTATCTGATATTATTACCCTCCAAACTCTGTACTCTATAGAATTGAATTACTCTCTCCTTCCCAAATATTTCCTGTGCTACTCCATTTCTGTGTTTTGGCTCATTCTGTACCTCGTGCCTGAAATGACCTCCTTCCCCCTTTATGCAGATTGAATTTTGACCACATTTTAAAGTCCAGTTCACAAGGCATCATCCTTATCCCCCAGATGACCTGATTTCCCCATCATTAATGATCTTCCCTCAAGATCTCACAGAAGCTATAGTTGTTATAATTTTGTGAATTAAGGGAATCTGTGTTTGAGTCATGTTCCATAACCTCACCACCACCATCAACCCATCATTGAAAAAAAAGGCCTTATTTGAACATTATCCACCCTTCCCTTTTCTCTTCAATCAGTGCCTAGCACAGTATTCAGCACACACGAGGTGTTTACTAAAAATGTGTGGGATTCTGTTCTAACTTGTCACGTAGCTTGGGTAACACTGGCACCATTTCATTCATCAGGAGACTCTGGCATTTACACAGAAACCCAGGTGTGTTTGACTAATGAAGTTGGGATTATTTGAGTTTTAATGCTTTCCCAGAATGCTTTCCACTATATCCTTTGGGACAGACAATAGCCTGTTGAATCTCTGACTACTCCCACTACCTCCCTGTGCTATTTTTTGATAGCCTGATAGAACTGAATCTTTCCTATGTCCTTCTCAAGTTCTACCAGGACTGTGGGCATCTATCTTTGAAGGTAGCCACTCCTTCTGTTTAGGCTTAAATCATGTTGGTCAGGGTAGGGGTAGACATATAATAATATGAAATTAATCATAATAATAATGTAATAATGATAATAATAATAACAACAACTAATAATCATGAAGGACCTCAACATTGTGTTTGAATCAAGCAAAAAAAATTCAGGAGTAAACAAATAGCTTTTAAGGTATTTGAAAAGATCATAAGGACATTTGTTCTCTTGCATAAAAGACATGGCATGCCACAGAAGAAATGGCCTGTGATTGGTTGAAGAAAACCAAGGAATGACTTTTGAGCTACATAGAAAAATAGTAAACTAGATCAGGTCTAATCAGTGAAGTGAGAAAAGACTCCAAATGTAGGAGCTGGAGAAGCTAGGCCTCTGAGAAAAAATCAGTCTTGGGGGGAGGAGGAAGTGCTCCTTTTTATCTCCTCCCCACCCCAGAGTGACATGTTACACAAAGAACACACTAGCATATGATGAGAGCAAGCAACATGTCTCCTGAAAAAAAGTGTTTTAAAAAAGTATTCAGAAATGGAATTGACCAGGACAGCTTCCAAAGGCTAGAAGAACTTCAAGTAATATTGGCCCTCTAGTATTGCCCCTTGAGCATGTCTCAATGTCCCTGATACAGCAGCTCTTTCCTGCATCAGGAGCCAATAGATATCTAGATGATGGACTAGATACCATAAAGGAAGCCAATCCAATACTTTCCAAAGGCCTGACCCTGGTAGTCAAGCAAAGAGAGAAGCGAAAGCAGAACTTCATGTGGAGTCCACAGAGGTAGAACAGTTTTCTTCAATGGATCATGGAGAATTTTTGAGGTGCGTGTATAACTTGTTCAGGTCTGAATTTTAGGTACATTTGACAGCTATATGCAGATAAAGGAAGGGAGGTTGTGGCCTTGGGAGGATCAAACAACCAACAGGAGGGGCTTGGGCTTCAAATGCATCATTGTTTCCATTATACTCTGTTGCTGCCTCCTATTCTCAGGAACTAGGGAATGAAGAACTTTTTTGGCAAGGACGAAGGTAACTGGTCATTGCTTGGCATCCTGCTCCCCTCAGCACAGAAACTGAGTAGAGGTCAAGATCTCATACCATCTACATAGAGAAGGTCAAAAGGGACACATGACTTAGAGCTAAAGGATTATATCACAAGCAAATTGGGGGAGCAGGAAAAATGCATCTGTCATATCTGTGGATAGGAGCAGAAATTATGACCATAGAAGAGATAGAGATCATTACAGAATGCAAAATTAAAAGAGATTTTGAATAAACAAAATCAATGGATCCAAGATAAAAAAAAAAACAAAAAAACATCAAGGGTGGGGAAGGATTTATAGCCAGTGTCTCTGATAAAGGCCTCATTTCTCAGATTTATAGAGAATTGAGTCAAATTGATCAGAATACAAGTCCTTCTCCAATTGATAAATGGTCAAAGGATATGAACAGTCTTCCAAGAAATCAAAGCTATCTATCTATCTATCTATCTATATACATATATACATATATATATATATATATATATATATATATATATATATATAAACCTCTCTATCACTATTGAACACAGAAATGCAAATTAAGGTATCACTTCATACCTATCAAATTGGCTAATATGACAGAAAAAAAAAGAAACAAATTTTGAAGGGAATATGGAAAAAAAGGACATTAATGGATTGTTGGTGGTGTTGTGAACTGATCCAACCATTCTGGAGAGCAATTTGGAACTATACCCAAAGGGTTATCAAGCTGCATACTTTTTGATCCACTATTACACCACTATTAGGTCTGTACCCTAAAGAGAACAAAGAAAAATGAAAGGGCCCTATATGTCCAAAATATTATAGCAGGCTTTTTTGTGGTAACAAAGAATTGAAAATTGAAGGGATGCCCACAAATTGAGGAGTAGTTGAACAAGTTGTGTTATATGATTGTGATGGAATCCTATTCTACTATAAGAAATGATGAGCAGAATCGCTTCAGAAAATCCTGGGAATACTTACATAAAGTCATGGAAAGTGAAATGAGCAGAATCAGGTGAACACTGTAAACCAGTGGTTCTCAGCCTTCCTAATGCTGCGACCTTTTAATACTCATATGTGGGCGTGTCTGCGTGTGGGCGGACCCTCCTGGACACAGATAGAGGAGTGGTGACTCGGTTCCTAAAACCATCGGAAACATGTGTTTTCTGATGGTCTTAGGCGACCCCTGTTACTCCTGTGAAAGGGTCGCGACCCACAGGTTGAGAACCACTGCTGTTCACAGTACTATTGCATGATGATCAACTGTAAATGACTTAGCTGGTCTGAGAAATACAATGATCCAAGACCATTCTGAAGGCCGTATAATTTAAAATACTATGCAAATCCACAGAAAGCACTGATGGAGTCTGAATGCAGATCAAAGCATACTCTAAAAAATTATCATTCTTGGTTTGGTTTTGGTTTTGTTTTCTTTTAGTCTGCTTTTCCTTTTGCAACATGGCTAATATGGAGATGATTTGCATGACTGCACGTATATAATCTATAGCAAAGTGCTTTTTTTTCTCAAGGGTGGAGGAAAGGACTTTGGAGCTTGGAAATTATAAAAAATGAATGTTAAAATTTGTTTTTACATGTAATTGAGGAAAATAAGATAATTATATATAATCTTTCTTTAAAGACACTTTTGAAAGACTGCAAACTTTTTTCAAAGCCAGCATTCGTGAAAACACTTTATCTTTTGTTTCATTTAGTTGTTTTATTTTCTTGAGAAGGAAGAGGATTTTCTCAATCATCTGGCAATCCTGTGAGCCATTTGTCATAGGCACATCTGACACTCAAGGCCAGCTGCCATGGAGCCCCTCTCCCTGTGATGTGCTTCAAGGAGGAAACACCAACATTTTAGAGCCCAGTTTGTTTTGCTAAGCTGCTGTCAGTTTCCATGGAAACAGCAGCTCAGCCACCTAGGACAAGTCAGGATGCTTTTCATTGCAGCTGCTGGATCCCAGTTCCCATTTCTGCCCCGATTTCAACAAAAGCCCATGTTGGCTGCCACCAAACCCAGGACTGACACCCAAAGACCTGGAAGTGGCTTTTGTCAGATTTCCTTTGATCTCTGGATCTGAACAAGGTTTGCCTCTCCCTGGGAATGGGAGGGGTCAGACAGACATTAACTGAGTGTTCCAACTCCTTCCATCTTTGTTTAGCCTGTAGGGTAATACTAGAGGTACTTCCTAACAGGGGCATCAACGTGACCCCCCCCAGGTGAGGCTGCCCTGCCCTTCTGCACCAGGGCATAAAGGAAATTTGCTCTTTGTGTATCTTCTGCTTCCTAGTGTCTTTGCTTTCTTCCCATGATGTGGAAAGCCAAGAGGGTTTCCCATAGGGGATCAAGGCAATCTTGCCAAGATAGGACCTGACAGCCCATCCTTCAATCCATACTTTTAATATCCAGCAGGACAGATAGCAATACGACCTCTTCTTCCAATTTGGTGTACTTTGTCTCCTTGCCCACCCAAGAATAACTTGTAGAGGTTCCATCCAGTGATCAGAGGGCATTCTCTGAGTCATGTCCTTTGTTCATGTGCAAAAAGAAGGAATGAGGACTGTTCTGTGAACCTTTATTCTCCAGCAAGCCTGGTCACCTCATTTTCCAGTCTTACCTGCCCTTAACAATAATCGTTGGGCTGTTTTTTCCACACAAATTATCATTAACAACAGCCTGCTGTGCCCCACTTAAGCCCACCATAGGTTTCCACACTATACTTTGGACCACCTGGGATTGTGGTTCTTTTACATTTTTGAGTTCCAGGATTTTCAAGAATCCAGTGTCACGGGGAAAATGTTTTAAAGTCCCAGAGACAGAAGAGGCAATTTGACTTTGCTATTTTATCACCATTACCTAGAATACAGAAGGCACTTAATAATTGCTTCTTCATTGATCAAGTGATTGATGGTAAAGCAGTCAGCAAGGATGGATTGATGTTTCCCTGTGTGCCAGCATCTGAGGGAAATTCAGAAGAGAGAGGAAAGAAATTAGAATTTGGAGAGGTTGGGAAAGGCTTCCCAGAGAAAATAGGATTTTATTTGGGTCTTAAAGCAATCCAGGAAAGTCATTTGGAGAAGATGAGAAGGGTCCCAGGCCTAGGGGACAGCCAGATAAAATGCCAGGAGCTGAGAGATGGAGTGTCTTGTGCATGGAACAGCCAGAAGGTCAGTGTCACTGGATTGAAGAGTAGGTAGGCAGGGAGTAAAGTGTAAGAAGACTGGAGAGATAGGAGCGAGCAGGTTCTGAAGGGCTTTGAATGGCAAATGGAACATTTTGTGTTTGATCCTGGAGGCAACGGAGGCCACTGGAATTTATTGAGTAAAGGAAGACATGGTCAGACCTGAACTTTGGGGAAATCATTTGACTGAATGGAAGGCGGATTGGAGTGGGGAGAGACTTGAGGCAAGCAGACCCACCAGTAGGCATTGAAATAGTCCGTGGGTGAAGTGGTGAGTCCCTGTACCAGGTGGGGAAGTATCACAGGAGAGGAAGGGATGTATTTGAAAGATGCTGCAAAGGGAAAATTGACTGGCCTTGGCAACAAATTGTATGTGGGCGTGAGAGAAAGTGAGGAGTCCAGGGTGCTACTTAACTTGTGAACTTGAGGGACTAGAAGCATGGTGGTGCCTTCTATAGTAATAACGAAGTTTGGAGCAAGGGATGGTGAGCTTAGGGGGAAAGATAATGAGTTCAGTTTGGTCCATATCGAGTTTAAGGTGTCTAATGGACTTCCAGTTTGGGGTGTGAGGTTAAAGCAAGATAGGTAGATTGGAGAATCATCAGTGATAACTTCCTAAAACCAGCTCTTGCAAGAACATTTTTTTTCCCTTTAAAAGATACATTCCCCTAATCAGATACACCAAAAAAGGATCATCAAATGTTCCATTTTGAATATCAGGAAAGGGTAGTGAAAGCAAGTGGTGAGCAAAGTTCCAAAGTTCCAAATTCCTTAGTGAATTAGAGATTCTGGAGAGTTTGCCTTTCTTGGAACAAATCCACTTCAATGCATTTACTCCTGAGAATAACTGCCATATGTGTCACACTAAGATTTGTGAAGCTGTTTCCTCACGACCTTGTGAAGGGGCTATTTTAAGTTTATAGATTAAAGTGGTTTGCCCAGGATCATGGAGCTAGCAGGTGGCTCAGCTTGGTTTCAAACTCAAGTCCCATGATTCCAGGAGCCCAGAACATTGGTCTGATTGGTCCTTTACCTCATGTGCAGGACATGCAACTTATTTCAACTCTGAGAATGCAACAATAATCATCAGATAATCACTGGCTTGCTTTACAGAATAGCCAGAACAGATTTCAGGACCTGACCTTATTACTATTAGCCCAGTCATGGAGAGGGTCAAGATTCAGACCTTATTGAGACACAGAACAGTTCTAGCGAGGATGCTAATTAGCCTTTACATTTCACCTCCATTGACCCAGCCCAATTAACCAGATAACTTTAATCATCCCTGTGGCCTCTCTTTCATACTATCTCTTCCCTTGGTCCAAACCCAATCCTGACCCAGCTTCTGTCACCACAATTACCCTTGCCATCAGCCAGTTCCTTCAGCCACTAAAACAGCATAGCTACAAGAGAAAGAAACAGCAAATAAAAAGCCAAGCTAGCCTGGGTCTCTGCTGTGTGCCCAGTGGGCTAAATGCCCCATTTCTACAGTTCAGGACCTCAGGAGAGGGAAGGATCATTTTCCTCCTCATCCTTCACTGGAGTTCGATGGAGTCATCTTGAGGATGGCCTCCAGAAATATGGTCTCTATGAAGCCACATCACTTCCTATGTCCCCACCCTGTCAAGGCATGCCTGGTGAACTTGAACTTGGTTGGAAATGAACCATCTCCCTCAAATTCTTACAACCCATAAGACCCATTTAACCATGCCATAAATGTAATCCTTGTATCCCCAGAGGATTAGTGATGAAACCACAGGATGATGAAGGAACTGATTTTGATCTTCTTGGCCCAAGAGGAACTGAAAATCATGGGTTCAAGTGGCAAAAGACAAATTTCAGCTGAATATATAAAGGAAAGCATCCTAAGAATTGGAGCTCATAGGAACAGAGGTCTAGAGTTTGAAAGAACTTCTAATACCATTGAGTCAAACCCTCTCATTTGACTAAGGAGGAAAGTGAGTTTTCTGGAAATAGACTCCTATGGACATGGTGCACTCTTTGAGTTGGATTCTTCTATGAATTACGATCTCCAGGAAGGAGAAGCCAATTACCGTTTGCAATAGCTATCTTTGAGGGAATTTTTTACTTTTTGTTTTTACATCAAGCCTAAATCTGCCTCTTCATAAATGCTTCTCCCACTGTTCATGGTCCCTTGGATGCCAAGTAGAATAAATCTAATCTGTCTTCCATGAGATAGCCCTGAAATACCTAAATACAACCATCACATCACCTTGTCTCTTCTTTTCTACTGGGAAACATGCCCATTTCCTTCCATTTATCCTTATGTGGGATATTTACATGGTTTTCTACTATCCCAGATGCCTTACTTAGGAAGTTTATCAAACTCTTTCCTGAACTGTGGCATCATAAATTGAACAAAGGTGTAGTCTTACCAGGGATCTCCTAACTCTCCGCCCTGAGACCTCTCTCAATTCATTCCAATGTCATATCACCCAATTGATTTGTAGGAGGTAGTTTGGTGGCTCAGTGGAGAGAATGCTAAACTTAAAAGTCAAGAGGATATGAGTTGTAATTCTGCTTCCAGGCAGGTCATAGCTATGAGACCCTAGATAAATCACATAACCTTTGCCGCAGTTTTCCATCTTTCTAATGTGAGGAAAATAATAGAAGCAACCTTCAGAGCTATGAAGATCAAATAAGGTAACATTAGTACAATGGTGCAAACCTTAAAGCTCGAGGTGAATGTGAACTATCAGCTATTATCCTAGCAAATTTGTAATCCACTAAGACTCAAAGATCATTTTTCAGATTAGCTGCTGCCTAGACAGGGGCCCCTAAGCCTAACCTTATACTTGGGAACTTGACTTTAAACAATTCAAATGTAAAGTCTTACCTTTTTCTCTATTAGATTTCATTTGGTTCTATGAAATGGATGCTTAGCACTAAGTACCAAAGGCAGGGGTCAAGCACATGCCTCCTCTGGCTCTAATGGCCTCACTCCTTCCTCTGCCCCAGGGATGGTTTTTCTGCTGACCTGTTTATTTCAGACTTACTTCTCAGTTCTTCACTTTCCAATTTCCAGTATCCATTAGAAGGAGTTGAAGAAAATTCTTCTACCTATGCTGCCTTTCCTTTTCAGCTGGCATGTTTCTTTGGGGAATGGTACTTTATCCCGGATTTGCTCTCCCATGCATACCATCTCCTCTCCTTTCCTTCTCTCTGTCTCATTTACCAGAAAGCTTTTTCCTCCATACATGCTGAGGTCACAATACTGGAAGGAAGATGATTTCAATTTTCCAAATACACCTCAGGAAAGTCAATGAACTGCCTGGTGAAGATCGAAGTTGGGATTTGAATTCTAGCTCCAGCATAAACCTTGATCAAACTGTTTATCCATCTAAGCTTCAGTTTCCTTCTCCATAAAAAGACAAAGCCCCTTCCCAGCGCCAACATTGAGTGACTGTGCAGATCTCTACGACTCTGTTCTAATACCCTTCAATACAGCTTTTTCTAACATGATGGATCTGGAGAAACCACACTGTGACATGGTATTAGGAGGTGCCAGGAACTCTTATAAGGGTGAAAACTGAGCCGTTCTCATAAAATGACTGAAAAATGAAGATTCCTTATAGACTGAATATCATCAAGAGACAATGAGGAAATAATGTATTCTAGTCCCTCATATATTTACAAGGGTATGGATATTCACATACATCACTAATTAGATGTCCAGACATTTGATCATCTTGGGAGAGCCATAGGATAGGATGCATGGTAGAGTGGATAGACAGTCGTGCTGAAAATCAAGATTTGCCTCTGACATCCCACTTATCTGTCTTTTTGCATGTCAGCTAGTTTCCCATGACCATCAGTAAATTACAAAGACTCTAAAATGCAGAAAAGGCATTAGGCTCCATGGGTAAAAGGGAATTTCTTAACAGGAGGGTCCGATTCTGAAATCACAGTCTAGGTTGAAAAAAAGATGTCTATTAGATGTAGGAGAAATTCTGGAAAGTGACCTGGAATTAGACACAGAAGGCCTTGAGTCAGATCTGGATTCTACCTCTTCTCTGTGACTATTAGGAATAAAATTAACTTGCCTGAACCTATTTTCTTATCTGTTAAGTATACAAACCCACACTGGCATAAGTTACCTCCAAAGTTTTCTTGAGGAGACAAATCTCTGAACTCTAAGGCACTACAGAAATCAGAATGGTTGTTATCAGTGTTAACCATGGGTCTAGGGCTAAAGATAAGCATGGTTATGGCTTAGAATAAGTGCATATATTTTGAATCACAGAATCTCAGTGTTGGAAGGAAACTAAAAGGTGCCTATTCAGGATAAGAATGGCCTCCACTACATGGCAGAGAGGTGAATGACTAAATAAAGCATTTATTAAGTGCTTACTATATGTAAATCACTCTGGTAGGCTCAGGAGGTACAAAAAGAAAAGTCCCACTCTCCCTGTTCTCTAGGAGCTCACATTCCAATGGGAAAGAAAACACAGAGATGGTCTCAGCCCCAAGTCCAGTGGGAAGGTTTCCCAGTGCTTGGGAGGTGATGACAAAGACATGATAAGACCTCTTATTTAATGTCATTTCCACTCATGTTGAACCCTTTAAGAGGGCCAAGGGCTTTGATGACAAGACTTTCCTTGCTGGGTCTTCAGTAGTTATGATGGTAGCCCCTGGAGGAGCCATCCCGAGGCTGCATTTCCATAGAGCTGACTTCCCAGGATACTACTGGTTGCTGAAATGGGCAGTGAAAAGTCACTGAGATCTCTAGGCCACAATTCAATGGAGCCCCTTGTTCTTCATTCCATGGAATGGAACAGTCCAGTGTGTAGCTGTCTGCTCCCTGAGGAGACAAAGGCCTGATATCATTAGCGAACTGTCTGTCTATGGTAGCCCTGAGGTTCTGAGGGTGTATACATGCCACACAGGAGGTTCACTTTCAAGGGTGTAGGACTTTGGGTTGGCATTTCCCTTAAACATGCCCATGGATGAGGTTAAAAGTTTAGTAAACAGTAAATCACCCCTGTCTGAAGTGGGGCCAGTACAGCCAAATGGCACAAGTGAGTTAGCCAAATACCCTTAAACCTTTCAACCCTGATCAAGAAGGACCTCACCATGAACAAAACTCCCCGAGGTGCTCTTGCTACTTGAGATTGCTTTTTTCAAAAGGTTTATGTACTAAACTGGCAAGAAATTCTCAAAGGACAGCATGCCAAGTCCCAGGGATGTGACAGGGTAGAGTTTGGGGATAAAGGCAGTCAGAGTTGTCATGCAGGGTATTCTCTTGAGGTAGTTTTCTGGCTTAGTGTACTTGGGAAGGCTGAGTCCTGACCCACTCTAGATGTTTCGTAGGGTACTCACGATGAGTCAGAAATAGGCTCAAGTGAAGCCAAATGAGTAGAGGGCTCTACTACCTCAGTCATGTCAAAGTAGCCTAAGACTCAGGGTGTGGGTGCAAAATATGTAAAGTAAGAAACAGACTGAAATAGACAGGCTCTGAAAAGACCATGGGGATACCAAAGCTATAAGGCAGTATTTGCACTGGGAACAACCTATACCAATTGACTCTGGGTCCCCACAAGGCTGCTGAGGAGGAGAAGGGGGAAAGATAGCATTGCCAAAGATGGCAGCAGCCAAGGACTTCTGTCTAGTGGTGATGTTTGGGTGCAGCTGGGAATAAGCAGTGTGGTCACCTCCACTTCTATCACAAAATTGTTAATATGCAGTTTTAACATTCCTCCACTCCCCTCACTGGTGTGGACCCTGCAGTTCTGCCACACACTGAGATTTGCAACATAAAAGCTATCCTAGCTAGATCCTTTCCTCTCTGTCACCCCTCAGACTTGATCAGTTGCCAAGTCTTGTCAATTCCCCATCTGTGGCAGCTCTTCCATCATCCCCCTTAGATGATCATTTCCCTCATCTAGGTCCTCATTATGTCTCTTTTGAAATTATTGTAACACTCTCCTCCTTGATCTTTCAACTTTCACCATGTGCTTTCTTAAATCCATCATAAAAAAAGCTGCCCAAAACGCCACTCCCTGGCTTTGAAATCCTCAGTGGTTCCCCATTGCTTCAAGAATAAAAGACACACTCTTCATCTGGACATTAAATGGCCTATCTATGCCTATTTCATCTTTCTAGGATTGTTTCATATCATAGCCTTTCACACATCCCATCGCCAGCCATCTTGCTGTTCTTGGAACTCTGATCACCATATCCCACCCCCATGAATTTGCATGGGTTATAATCATTACTTAGAATATTCTCCCTCCTTAGCCCTGCTTCTCACAATCTCTAGCTTTCTTCATCCTTTTGCTCATGTATCATCTCTTATAGGAAAGCTACCCTGTGCACCTCACTCCACCACAGATCATAAATTAAACTTACACTGAGAAAGATTTCTTGAAAGGCAGATGATGCTGCCTAGCGACTCTCTTGCCAAAAGAAAACAGCCTGTATATTCCCTCACTCTGAGTCCTGAGATCACCACCAAGAGGGCTTCCTCAAATCCTGCATCTTCTCAGAGTGGGTTTCATCTTCTTTGTCTAGATGTTCACTGCAAATGTAAGAGTTCACCTCCTCCCAGGCTAAGTTCAGTGGCACCATTAGACAAATACATTATCTGAAGAAGTTGAAGTTGTAGTCCTTGTAGTTTTAAAAAGCATAAGTAATATGATTTAAAAAAAAAAAACAGCATCCAAAATTTTCCTCACTCTTGTTGAAAACCTTGAATTCCAAGGCTGAAAACAATAGAGATCCATTTACATGATTCAGGTCTGATTAGCAATCAGAATCTTTGTGTCGTTTTGATTAAAGGAACAAACACGAAAGGCTTGAAATTTGTAACTCTTCAAGGGCTCATGGATTTGAGCCATGTTTCTGTTTGCTAACATTTTCCAAAGCTGATTGAATGGTAGATCTGCCTGTACTCCTCAAACCCCTGCACAATTCAAGAGACATATCTGCTGTGAGATAATTTGAAACCAGATTAAGAGGTTAAACTTTTTAAAAGTCAATTCTAGCTATGTAAAATGGAATTAAATGCTGAAGTTTGCAGATAAAGCTTTATAAATGAATAGAATATACTGTTCAACCAGGATGCACTATCAGTCTTGATGAAAAGAATATAGTGGGGATTATTTGAATATTTCAGTCATTTGAGGGTCAGTAGGAATCAAAATGGTGCCACTGATCATGGGTTTATTGACATTATTGAGGATGATGTCTCAAAAGACCACTTCAACTACACCATATGTATTCAACTTATTCCTATAAACCAGATAAATCTTGAGAAGAAAATAATAAGGGAATGGTACCAACTTGATTCCAGAGTAAGATTCTCTGAATGACCTATCTTGCATTGATCAGCTAGAAGATGATTTCCCTTTTCCTAACACTAATAGCTAATGGCCATGGTAGATGGATGACAAGTGCCTCTCACCCTGGCACATACATTGGAATATTTTGAGAAGCAACCCTGGGTAGTTGACTAACTGGGTATAACTGTCTTGCAAAGGTAGAAGATGGAGAACAAAAGAACAATCAGAGAGAAAAGTTGGATGTTTGCCTCCATCCCCAAAATTCCATGAGAAAAGTTGATGCAAGTGGTCGACACAACTGCCTAGTGAATCATCATGGACCTACATGGAACTGGACCATAAATGTGTGTGACATAGTCATTCCCATCCATAGTAAAATAGGGCTTGGAGCCTGGCCTGGGCTCATCATCCCATATAAATACCTGAGGTTGTACATATGAGTAAACAGAAGAAAAATACTTAAAACTATGAAGAAATAGTATCTGTCAAAAGATGTCCCCAACAAGTAAACCAGGAAGAAATGAATGACCACATAATACCTATAATCATAGCCTCAGAAGGAGGAAAATGATGTGGCAAAGAAAAACTTCCCTATGAGCAGACTCATGAAAAGAACTTATATAGTGATACTTTTTTTTTATCAACTTTAAAAGCCTTAAGAACTCTGATTAACATAAAGGTCAATCAGGATGCTAGAGAACCAGTGTGTCCCCCTTCCCACATTTAGAAGAAAGATGGAAGATGAAGTTGAGAATGAGACAGTTTCAGATGTAATCAATCCCTGTGTTTCTTTTGCTTGACTCTACTTATTTGTGGGAAGGACTGTTCTTAATTTTCATGTATTGATTTGGTGGGGAGGAGAGGGACTAGTGAAAGCAAGTGAAAGCAAGAAAAAAAGAAAGGGAAGAAAAAACAGTATATGAATCATATGTGTAAATGCAAAGAAAAGAACCCAACGCAGTGTGGATGAACATAAAGACCAGAAGGACAGATTTGAAAACAATTTGTTTAATTTTTTGTGATATCTCAATTGTCAGATCCAATGGTCTTTGCTCAGTCCTCATCCTTCTTCATCTCCCTGCAGACACTGACATTGTCCATCACCCTCTCCTCCTGGATACCCCTTCTTCTCTTTAGTTGTTTTTTTTTTTTAAATGACATTGTTTCCTCTGGGTTTTCCTGTCACTTGTCAGAGTGCTTCTTCTAAGAATAATTTGCTAGATCTTCCTTCAAGTCATGCCTACTAACCATGGGTGTTCCTCAGAGCTCTGTCCCAGACCCTAGTCTTTTCTCTTGGTCATCTTTTCAGTTTACATGGACCTAATTATTATGTCTATGTTGATGATTCTCAAATCCACTTTTCCAGCTGGAATCTCTGTCCTGACTTTAATCTCACATCTCTGTTTGCCTGTAGGACTCTTCAAATGGAATGTCCTATAAATCTCTTGGACTCAACATGACCAAAACGAAGCTCATTATCTTTGTTCCCTCTTCAAAACTTCTCCATTACTGTTAAGGGTAGCACCATCCTCCCAGTCTCCCCAGATTCACAATCTATATATCATTGTAAATTCTTCACTCTGTCTCTCCCCACCTTTATTTCTAATCTATTGCCAATACCTGCTCATCACCTCTCTCCTAGAAGCCCACTGCTTGGTCTCTCTAACACAAGTCTTTCCCCATACAAATCGTCTCTCACTTAGCTATCAAAGTGGCCTTCCTTTTGGGCAGTGAGGTAGCACAGTAGATAGAGCCTGGAGTCAGGGGGATGAGTTCAAATTCAGTTTCAGATACTTAACTGCTGTGTGACCCTGGGCAAGTCACTTAATCTCTGTTTGCTTCAGTTTCCTCATCTATAGAATAGGAATAGTAACAAGCTATTATAAGGACCAAACGAAGTCATAACACCTTTAGCAGTGTGCTTGGCACATAATAAGTGTTATGCTGTTACTCTTAGTAATATTATTATTACTAATTATTGTTTCTAAAGCACAATGACCACAATACTCTGTCTAGTCGATAAAATGTAGTGTCTCCTTATTGCCTCCAGGCTCAAATATCAAACCCTCTTTTTCTTTTCCAAAGCCCTTCAAACCAGAACCCCTACCTTCCCAGTACTCTTTGTCTTACACTCCCAACCTAACTACTCTGCAATCCAATGACACACTCTCTGGTCTTTCCATCTCTTGACTCTGACCATTTTCAGGGGATTTCTCTCTCTCCTCATCTCTCCCTCAGAGATTCCTCCATTTTCTTTAAATCCTAGCTACAATCTCACCTTCTACATGAAAATTTTCTCAATCCCTCTTAATTCTGGTGCCTTGCCTTTGTGGGTTTTCTCCAATTTCCCCTGTATATGGCTTGCTGTCCACAGCTGTTTGTCTGTTTTCTCCCTTACAAACAGTGAGCTCCTCAATAGCAAGCATTAACCTTTGCTCTTCTTTGTATCCCCAGGCCTGACCACTATGCCAGGAATATAGTAGACACTTAATAAATGCTTATTAACTGACTGCCTTATGGTATACTTTTTAAAAGCACACAGCCGGTATGAAATAAGGACTTGGGATTTCACGTGCAATGCCCTTTCCTATTCTTCCATGCTTACAGAAATATTCATGTTTCTGATTTTTTTTCAAATGCAAAATAGTCATGAAATTCAAAAGTCAAGCAATATCTCCATTTGGGCTATGTGAGTAGCTGGTCCTCACCTGCCCACACCCACAGTATTCTGCTAGTTTACGCATTAGTCTCTCTGCATCCACCCTCTTTTCTCCAATCTGTCTTGCACAAACATCATGAATGAATTTTCCAAAGTTAGAGTTTGGTTGGGTCTCTGCTCTGATAAAGAAACTTCAATAACTCCCTAGTACCTATAAGATAAAGCACAAACTCCTCTGCTCACAGATGGGCTCCTGCCTGTCCTTCCAAGCTAACTGGACATGATTTTTCATCTTTCATTCTAAATTTTAGACAAAGCACTGTATTTACTGCTCTCAATGCATACCAGTCCATATCCCTCCCATCAATATTTTATTTTATTTTATTTTATTTTAGTTTGCATCATTCATTTCCACAAGATTTTGAGTTACATATTTTCTCCCCATCTTTCCCCTACCCACCACCCCAAAACAGACATCCCAGTGTATCCCCCCTCCCCCAGTCTATTCTCTC
>CM053582.1:577149182-577165873 GCA_028627135.1 Pseudochirops cupreus
AATCTATTTTTTAGGGTGTTGATTTCTTCAGTCATATTGCTGACTCTCTTTTCATGATTTTCTTGCAACATTATTATTTCTCTTCCCAATTTTTCTTCCACTTCTCTTATTTGGTTTTCAAAGTCCTTCTTCAGTTCATCTCTAGCTTTAAGGCATTCTTCATGTTTATTGGAGTCCCCTGGTGGGGGAGCTCTGGCTGAACTCTCCTCCTCCCTCTCTTTGCCATGATCTTTCCTTTCCCCAAAGAAGGAATCTAGGGTTTGGTTGCTGTTCTTACTTTGCTTCTTATGCCTGTTCTTACTCATGGTTGGTCAGTCCGTGATTTTTTTTTTAAATCTCTGTGGGGCTCTTCTTCCAGAAAGGAAAGCTCTGTCCCAAATCTCTGGGGTCCTCCCAGCTGCCGTAACTCTCGGGAAAGTGCTGGGTCCCTTTCTTATTTACTTCCGGCTCACTGGATAATGAAGACTCCAGGACCGAGGCCCAAGACCACAATCCAGATCCAGGCCACTCAACGTGAGAGCACTACCCTCTGAACAATCACTTAGTCTCCCTGTTTTCTGCAGGCCACGGGCATGGAAGCTGCAACGCAGAGGCGGGTGCAAAACCTCTGCCTTTTGCTTTCCAGCCCTGGCCCTTTTGGCTGGACCGCTTTTCTCCCCCAATTTCGCAATTCCCACTGACCTAGTTCTGAATGCTTCTCGCAGCTGCCGCTAATCCAAGGCTCCTCAGCTCCTCCCGTCCAGCCGCTCCCAGGGCTCAGCCAAGGCTTCAGGCCAGGCTGGTTTCGGTTTGCAATGCTGATATGGTTCCTCGTAGCTGAGCTGACTTTACTGGAAAGTATATTTGTGTGCGTTTTGGAGTTCTAGGATTAGTTTAGAGTCATATTTTATGGGTATTTTGGGGTGGCTATGTGAGAGCTGCAATATGTTGCTGCTCCTATGCCACCATCTTGGCTCCGCCAACCCCCATCGGTTTTTAAAGGGGCTGTTTGTTCTATTCCTGAGAATGGCTCTCAAGCTCACTCTTACATTTGCCACTCACTATCATCATGTTAAGTTCAGTTTATTATTATTTTACCTCATGCCTAATGCTGGCTTACCAAAAGGTCTCTGACTCCAATCTGTCTCCTCTTGAGATTTTCTTGAATATCAGCTCCAGTTTAGTTGTCCTAAAATGTTTTTCACAATGGGTCGAAATTCTTCAATGCCATCCTTTCTTACTGTCAAGACAATCAGATACCAAAAATGATTCTGTCTTTTGTAAGTTATTTTTTCCTACTCCTTAACCTCACCCTGAGGTTTATTCAAACTGGCCTGTCATTGAAATCTCCTGGTTTATTACACTCCCCCTATTTTTCCTTATTCTATGCCCTTCCATAATGATTAGGAATCAGAAGTCATCATGGCTGTCATTTTGAGGGGTCAGTGGGGTTGGATGAAGCCTGCTGGGTGTGAAATGAGAAAAGGACAGCGTTGTGCTCTTGTATAGGTAGAGGGCAGAGCCATAATATTAAAGAAGCCAAGGTCAGGGTCAGGGCCCAGATTAAAGGCCGTAGGGTAAAAGTCTGAGAGGTAGAAAGCTGAGTATATAAAACAAAAGGATTCAAAACAAAGATCAACAAAGTGAAGGACGGTAATGGTAATGGGAATCTGAAGATCTCTCTGCCCTTTGTAATGGCAAGCAAACAAGTACTTAGGGCCTTCTTTCAGTTAAGCCTTGCCCTTGATTATATCAAGTCTGTGTTAAGAAACAGAACTTGTGAAACCCACAGTGGAAGGAACTTGATGATGCAACAGGAAGGGATGGAACGGGGAAGAGTTAATGACATGAATAAAAAGCTGAGCACAAGCTGATATAGAGCCAGAACTGCTGGGAGCAAGTAGCAGATGCTGAGTAGCTAGTGTGAGTGAAAGAGGGGCATTCTTGCTCAAGGGTGCCTGTTTTGTTTTGAAGGCCTGATGGAGAGAAGGCTTGGGAAGGCTTAGGAATGTTGGTGTTCACTGCATTGGTTATGTGTACCAACTTTGTGGTTACTGTGATGAATTTGGCTTTCTGGTTTTGTTATTCAGTTTTCTGGTATTTGAATAAATGTGTTGGTTTTCTCCTCCATGTAGAGAGGCTGTTACATTTTGTGGTTCACAACTACACCAGTATATTCATAACTGCCATGGGTGTTATAGGGATGCAATAAAAAGTTAGTTTTATGGTCAAGCCACAATACTTAGATAAACCCTACATGTTTGGTCTAACAAGAGTTCTTTCTATTTTGTGTGGGTTTTTGCTAGTATTTTGTACCCATCCACATGTAGGAGACCTCTCTCTTCAGCTACATCTGATTTTGCTCATCCTGTTGCCTGGGCAAGAGCAGACACCCACCTGAACCAACCTCCTCCTCTCCTGGATCTGCCCATGCCCTATGAGTCTGTCATGGCTCAACTCAAAAAAACCTGGCTTCTGTGAAAATTACTTAGACTATATTCACCAACAGGAGGCACTGCTTTCTCAAAATTCCTCCCAGTGAAAAAAAAAATAAAGCAAGTGTAAAACTTTCCATTTATCCTTATTAAGTATCATTTCCTTAAATTGGGTCCAAATGTTCTAGCTTTCCAAACCTTTTTTTTTTTATGCAGACTACATCCCATTTTTATATTAAAATCTTTATTGGCCCTGGACATCACTCACTCCTCAGTTAAATAGACAAGTCATTCCACTCATCTTTCATGATCCTTTGACATGTGCTAACTTCCAAACAAGGAAGCCTATGTCTACACACTGGCAGTTTGCTTCTTTTAGTTTTGCTATTAAAACACTTTGTTTCTCTTAAGAATTCAAGCAGTTGGAGCTTCTCTTTTATCATTTATCACAAAAGTGATTTGAACAACAAAGCAATTTTCCAGCTGTTCATTGATTTAAATGTTTTACAACTCATGTCTGAGTATATGATTTATGACATTGGAAACAGGCCATACGGTAAACAAGTACCACACATGATTCCTCAGCTGATCCAGAATGGACAAAGATGCACATTCCAGCAAGAGAGGTGATAGCCCTTTGTTTGGCTCTGACATGTAAGGCCTGACTCTTTTCCTTTTATGAGAACTAGGTTATTAAATCAAAGCATACACCCTCCTGCCATCAATTATATTCTCTCCCAAAATAGTTTATCTGTGGAGTTTCATTTGCATACCTAGCGTGTTGATATTCTAGTTCCTCTTTAAAAGGAGGGCTATAAGTAGATGGGGAGAGTAATAGAATTCCTCAAAGTTTGTAGTAGAGGTTATATAGCCTTCACATTGACATTTTTTGATAAATTGGTTTTTTCAACAATATAACAAAATAATGCCTCATTATGATGTATTATTTTCTTCTTTTAAAATCTTATCATCATTAGAGATATACTTCACTTTTTGGCACACATACCAAGGTTGTTATTGCTGTTTTAAAGGAACATTTTCAACACCATCAAGTATCTCACAAGGTTATTGACTTTGGTTCCTGTCTAAACTTCATGAAAAGCAAATAATCCCAATCTATTGTGTTTTGTAAGTTCATGTTTGTGAAGATGGTGCTGCTCAAAGTGAAGCAGAGTAGGACATTTCATCACTAGTTGTCCCCACTAGGAGTAGGAGCATCATACAGCTTTGTGTGAGGCAACTGCTTCATAAATGGTTCTTCATAGGAGGCTCCACTTTAGATTCCTGCCTTAGATAGAACAAGGTCACAGAACAATGAACTAGGGGGTTCTAACCTTAGAAGAGTTCATAAAGAGAAGAGGAAGTCAGCCAGGAGATGAGCCAGAAGGAAGCTCAGAAGAAGATGGCAATGGGCTGATGCCAAGAGTTCTGAAATACTGCGATCAAAAATTTATAATTCTCTGCAATTATCTTTTGATGCCAACTTTGTGTCCATTTTCCAGTAAGGAAAACCAAATGGGATTTTCTAAACAGACCTGCATGGCTTCACATGGGAGTCACCAACCAATTTGCATTTTAAAAAGAAGTGTGTCAAAAATGGAAGCAATAGAGGTAGAAGATGACCATGAGAACATGACAGAGTCATGTAAAAATAGCCTTGGGAATAGGCTCAGAAACAGAGGAGTCTGTCTAGGAAAGCTATAAACAACAGAAAGTTGGGTTTTGATTTTTTTTAAGCCATATACCGAGAAAAAATAGGAACAAATAAGAGGTGAGATCTTTGCTTGGGTTGGATGGGAATCCTATCATCACAGGCCTCAAACAGAAAGTCCAGCTGCCCAATGCTCTTTATGTTTGTAGATTTTTTTCTGCAAAGAAGAATGACTTTTACATTGGAAAGAATAGAATAATAACAGCTAAAAGAATTAATTATTAAAAATAAAGAAGGATGTGGTGAGAGCAGCGAATGGCCATTGACGAATTTAAGTATCCTCACCCAGATGAACAACACTCTAGAATAAGGAAAGAACTAGAAGATGTGATGGAGGAACAACTATCAGATCTTTGAAAAATCATGGAAATTAGGAAAGGCACAAGAAGATCACAAAAGGCCAGATGTTGTCCTGATTTTAAAAATATATATATAAATAGGATGGGGAGTAGAGGGAGAACAGAGTTTTCAGGCTCTAGGATAATGTGTTTGTCTTCTACGAGCAGACTATCCAAGAGATGATTGCTATTAATCTGATTACAAAGAGCCAGTCGAGCTTCCTCTGAAACAGGCCATCCCAAACTAGCCTCATTTCTTAAGTATTAAAGTAGCCAATGACAAGGAAGCTGTTAGTACAATTTACCTGAGATTGGAAAAGCTTTTGGTTCAGTAGCTTGTGATATTTTGTAGAAACTATGAAAAGAGACAAATATGTTATTAAGAGATTCAGATGGATTCAGAAGTGGTGAAACAGCCCAACTAAAAAGTGGTTGCAAATGGAGCAACGTCAGAGTAACAGGAGGTGTCCAGTGCTGAAACCGAAAAAGATTTGATTGTCTGAGATCCTATCAGTCACTTGAATGAAGCATCAAAGTTGCAAAGGGACAGATAACAAAGTGGAGGATGGTTAGTTTTCAAAAGACTCTTGATAGACTAAAACATTCAGCTGAGATGAAATCCAACAGGGATATAGGTAAAGTCTCACACTTGAATACTGAAAATAAAATTCGTAAGTATCAGATAAGCTAGCAGTTTTTCCAAGGAGAAAAAATTAGGAGAGAGAGTTATGTTCGGAGGATCCAGAGAAGCTAATGGGATCCTGGGCTCAATGAAAAGTGGTCAAGAACTAAGGAGGTGATTGTCCTCTGCCCTTGGCAGAACTTATTGGAAAGCTTATGTTTATTTCTGGACATCAGAGTTTAAGGAGGACACGTCCAGAGGAGAGTAACCAGGATGGTCCAAAACATGAGTGCATATAAAGGAAGAGATACCATAAATGAAGTATTCACTTGGAAAAAAAAAAGACTCAGGGGAAATGATAGGTGCTTTCAAGTATTTAAAGAGAAGTCATGGGAGAAAGATGAGACATATTCTACCGAGCTCCAGGATTAACAAGTAGAAACTGAGGGGTGGAAAATTTAAATGATGGGAGAGGACAAAAAGACCAAAACTTTTCCAACAGTAAGAAATGTCCTAAACTTGAATGGGAAGTCTTGAATGGATGTGGCTTTCTTCTGCTTAGAGGTCCTAGAGCAGAATCTGGACTACTATTTGTCAAGAATGTTATTGTGGGGGAGAGACAAAACAGAGAAAGAAAATTATAGACCAATCTCCCTCATGAATATAGATGCAAAAATTTTAAACAAAATATTAAGCAAAAAGACTACAGCAACTTATCACAAGAATAATACATTTCGACTGGGTTTGGGTTTGTTCCAGGAATGCAGGGATGGTTCAGTATTAGGAAGGCCATCGGTATCATTGATCATATCAACAGTAAAACTAGCAGAAATCGTGTGATTACTTCAGTGGATGCAGAGGAGGCTTTTGACAGAATGCAATATCCATTTCTATTGAAAACACTGGAAAGTATAGGAATAAATGGAGTTTTCCTCAGAATAATAGATAGCATCTACTTAAAGCCATCAGCAGATATTGTATGCAATGGGGATAAACTAGCAGCATTTCCAGTGAGATCAGGAGTGGGGCAGGGATGTCCACTATCACCCCTCTTATTCAATCTGGTACTAGAAATGTTAGCAGTAGCAATTAGAGAAGAAAAAGAAATCAAGGGAATCAAATTAGGTGGGGAGGAGACTGGGCTGTCACTCTTTGCAGATGATGTGGTGATGTGCTTGGGGAATCCCAGAGAATCAAGTAAAAAACTTCTTGAAACAATAAATAAATTTGGCGGGGTTTCAGGATGTAAAGTGGGCTGATGTGGATCCTTAGCATTTCTATATATTTCCAAAGAAGTCCAACAGCAGGAGATAGTAAGAGAAACCCCATTTAAAGTCACCGTAGACATTATAAAATATTTGGGAATCTACCTGCCAAAACAAACCCAGTACCTTTATGAACACAACTACAAAACACTTTTCACACAAATAAAATCAGATATAACTAAATGGAAAAAACATCAATTGCTCATGGCTGGGTCGAGCTAATATAATAAAAATGACAATTTTACCTAAATTAAATTACGTATTTAGTGCCATAACAATCAATCTACCCAAAAATTGCTTTACAGAGCTAGAAAAAATAGTAACAAAATTCATTTGGAAGAACAAAAAGTCCAGAATATCAAGACAATTAAAGAAAAGAAATGCTAGGGAAGGTGGCCTAGCCTTACCAGATTTTAATCTGTATTATAAAGCAGCAGTCATCAAAACTGCTTGGTACTGGCAAACGGATAGAGTAGTGGATCAATGGAATAAATTGGGTACAAAAGACTCAATACTCAATGATTATAGTAATATACTGTTTGATAAGCCCAAAGACCCCAGTTTCTGGGATAAGAACTCACTATTTGACAAAAACTGCTGGGAAAATTGGAATATACTATGGCAGAAACTGGGCATAGACCATCATCTAACGCCGTACACCAAAGTCAAGTCTAAATGGGTGCATGATCTAGGTACAAAGTCTGATACTGTAAATAATCTGGGGGGAGCAAGGAATAGTTTACTTGTCAGATTTATGGAATAAGAAAGACTTTATGACCAAAGAAGAATTAGAAAGCATTATAAAATGCAAAGTGGATAACCTTGAGTACATTAAATTGAAAAGTTTCTGTACAAACAAAGCCAATGTAACCAGAATTGAGAGGGAAGTGGGAAATTGGGAAAGAATATTTATAACCAGTTCTCTGATAAAGGCCTCATTTCTAAAATATACAGGAAATTAAGTAAAATTTATAGGAATGAAGGTCATTCCCCAGTTGATGAATGGTCGGAGGATATGAACAGGCAATTTTCAGAGGCAGAAATTAAAGATATCTTTAAGCATATGGACAAATGCTCTAAATCGCTGTTGATTGGAGAAGTACAAATGATAACAACTTTGAGGTACCATATCTCACCAGTCAGATTGGCTAAGATGACAAAACAGGAGAATGATGGATGCTGGAGAAGATGTGGAAAAATTGGAACACTAGTGCATTGTTGGTGGAGTTGTGAATTGATACAACCATTCTGAAGAGTGATCTGGAACTATGCCCAAACAGTTATAAATAATTGCATACCCTTTGACCCAGCAATACCACTCTTGGTGTTATATCCCAAAGAGATCACAGAAATGAGAAGGGGACCCATGTGTACAAAAATATTTATTGCAGGTCTCTTTATGGCTGCAAAAAACTGGAAATATAGGGGATGCCCATCAATTGGGGAATGGCTGAACAAGCTATGGTATATGAATGTAATGGAATATTATTGTGCTATAAGAAATGGGAAGGAGATGGACTTCATAATTACCTGGAGAGGCTTAAACAAATTGATGCTAAGTGAGAAGAGCAGAACCAGGAAAAGCTTGTACACAATCACAGACACATCATATGTATGATGGCCAACCTTGATAAACTGGACTATCCTCAACAACGCACAGCTAAAAGACAACTCTACAAGCCTCAGGATGGAAGGAGATATCTAAACTCAGAGAAAGATCTAGAAAGACTAGAGTTTCAATGGAGACTGAAGCAAAACATGCTATCGTTCTTTTTCATGTTTGGTTTTGCTTCTTTTTTCCCAGTGATCACTCAATGGTTACAACCCTTCTGAAATCAAACTATTGTACAATGTGAAATATTTGCAGATCCTATACATTATTGCACGCCACCATGGAGGGGGGGGGGGTGAAGGAAGGGGAGAAAATCTGAAACTCAAGGGATTGTGGAATTGAATCTTATAAATTAAAAGTAAATAAAATAAATTTAAAAAAAAAAGAATGTTATTGTGAGGAATCCTAGCAGGGATGATTGAACTAGATGTCTGCCGATTTCTTTTCCAACTCTCAAATTCTACAATTCCATGTTTCTTTGAGGAGGAGCAATTGAGGAGAGGAAGGAAGGGAAGGGATTTCCTTTCATAAGAATTTCCTCACTGCAGTTGTTCAGGTCTAACTACCCCACGCACACTCAGCGAAGGCCTGCCATCATCTCTAAGATCAAACAGAAAATTCTCTGCTTGGCATTCAAAGCCTTTCATAACCTTCCACTTGTCCTGTATTTCTAGTCTTCTTTTACCTTACCCCACCCACACTCAATTATTTTATGATATAGTAACACTGGATTCCTAGTCATGTCTCAGATGAGACACTCAATCTCGTGGCTCTGGGCATTTCCTCTGCTTGTTCCCCACACCTGGAATCCTTTTGTTTGTCATCCTCACCTCCTGACTTCTCGGGTTTCCTTCAAGTCCCATCTTCTCCAGGAGACCTTTCTAGTTATCAAGCTTGTGTGTCAATCATTTCTCACATGTTGTCCCTCCCATTGGACTGTGAGCTCCTTGAGAGCCGGGACTATTCTTTGCCTCTCTTTCTATCCCCAGTGCTTAGCTCAGTTCCTGGTATGCAGTAGGTGTTCTATAAATGCTTGCTTCCCTCCATCCGTCCACTACCACTTCTACCTGTTTGCTTCTGCAACTTTTCTTTGCTCTTTTGTGAAACTTTATCAGGCCCCACATTTATGAAGAGGCACCAACACTTGTACAGCTCCTTTATTACATAGATCTCACTATACCCAAGTGACAAAAAAAAGGCTCATTGAAGACACAAAGACCATTTCTTCTTCACAATACCCCCTCCCAACAGAACATCATCAAACACCTATAGCCACATGGGTTTAACTGAATGAATATCTCCCAACTTCAATAAAGGTCCTAGCACAGACCATTAAAATTACTTAGCCCAGACCCATTAAAATTACTTAAAATACTTGATAAATTGCAAGAAGGCACATAACTACACTAGAGGCAGAGCTGCCAAGCTTTGTCCTACAACCCCACTATTAAGAGAAAGTCAATTACTGTAAGAATAACAACCCTAATACATCTTTGGATCAACTAGAAAAGACCAGACTGGACGAGATTGGACTGGAATGGAATAGAATACCTGAAATTGGATCAGGAATTGACAAAATTGACTGGTGCCTTAGGTGACCAACCAAAAACAAAGTACAAGCCACCTGGAACGATCCCAGCCTCCACCCACCTCTCCCAGCCTGTCAGGCACAATAGTAGAAAGAATGGGTTGCCAGGATTGGGGTAACGGACAAATGGCAATCTACATCTAAAATCAAAGGCGGGAAGGATTTTAGATGCCCTCTAGTCTAGTCCCTTCATTATACAAAGAAGAAAATAAAGTTCAGATAGGGCTCTCATAAGTTGATTTTTCCGCAGCTGATGAAATTGCATTTTATGAAGTTCCATACCATAGCAAGACTGGGGAGCATAAACATTTGCACAACAAATCAGACCAATGGCTGATCCAGTTAAAAGTTTTGCTCAATTAATAGAAGAAATAGTGTAATGCATTATACTACACACACACACACACACACACACACACACACACACACACACACACACACACACACACACACCATCTGTGGATGCCCCTCCGAGCACTTTCTGGCTCCATCAGCAGGAAAGCCAAGCGTCACTTAAACTGATTCATCCTTTCAAATGCACAAGAAGAAGATACACATGCACACACACACACACACACACACACACACACACACACACACACACACACATACATACCCCATACATCCTACCCTACCCCCAACTTTGAGAAGGAGAATTTCCTTTGTTTTGTCCTCAGTCAGCCTCTAGCAAACCTCATTGGGATCCCCCGGATCTAGGTGTATGGGCCTTGTTTGATGCAAAATGCCAACTGGGTGCCTTGGGTCCTATCCTCATAACCTCCAATGACACTTCTTCTCAGAGTGGTCTCCCAGCTGGAACCTATAAGCCACATACTATTTCTGAGCCCTAATTCATCAGCCCTAGCTATCCTTGGTGGATGGATAATTCTTCTAGTACCCTCATGTCAAAAACTGGTTTCCCTTCTTTGTTAGCATGGCTGTTAACTTAAAGTTAGATGGTAGGTTTTCTCGGTCAGCCTCCAGGGCCCTGAACTCAACTGTCAGGATGGATGAAATCCTTACTCACTAAGTATTTGAATCCATGCTTGTTTCTCAGTGTCTCCCAATCACAGAGAGATAAAACTCAATACATAGCCAATTAAAATGGCCAGTAGGAGAACTCCATCACCAACCAATGTGTCCGTATCACAGCTGCTCTGTATGTACTTTGAGCAAAGCAAGAAGAATATTAGCAACTGTGGACAATATAAAATATTTGGGAGTCTACCTGACAAGACACACGCAGGAACACAATTACAATTTTTTTTTTCTGACCACAAATAAACTCAGATCAAAACAACTAGAAAACTGTAAATTGCTCAGGTTAGGCTGAGCTAATATAATAAAAATGTCAATTCTACCTAAATTAATTTACTTACTCAGTCCCATACCAATCAAACTACCAAAGTATATTTGATAGAACTGGAAAAATAATAACAAAATTAATATGGAAGAATAAAAAGTCAAGAATATGAAGGAAATTAATGAAACATTGTAAAAGGAAAGTGATCGAACCGTATCAGATATAAAAACTACATTATAAAGTGGCGATCATCAGAACTATTTGGTGCTGCCTGAGACATAGAGTGCTGGGTCAGTGGAATAGTTCAGGTTCACAAGACATGGTAGCAAATGACTATACTAATTTACATTTCAATAAACCCAAAGACCCCAGCTTCTGGGATGAGCACTCACTATTTGACAAAAACTGCCGGGAAAACTGGAAAACAGCATCACAGAAACTCGGTTTAGACCAACATCTCACACTCTATACCAAGAAAAGGTTGAAATGGGTCCATGATTTAGACATAATGGATGGCATAAGCAAATTAAGAGAAAAAAGGATAGTTTACCTGCCAGATCTATGAAGAAAAGAAGAATTTATAACCAAACAGAAGACAGAGAACATTACAAAATGCTAAATGGATAATTTTGAGTACATTAAATTTAAAAAAAATTTGCACAACCAATGCAACCAAGATTAGAAGGAATGCAGAAAGCTGGGAAACAATTTTTTCAGCAATTGTTTCTGATAAAGTCCTCATTTCTAAAATATATAGGGAAGTGAGTCAAATTATTAAGAATCCAAGTCACTTCCCTATTGAAAATGGTCAAAGGATATGAACAGGTGGCTTTCAGATGAAGAAAATATGCTATCTGTAGTCAGGTGAAAAATCCTCTAAATCACTATTGATTAGAAAAATGCAAGTTAAAATAAGCCTGAGGTGCCACCTGACACATATCAGATTGGCTAATATGACAAAACAGGAAAATGATAAATGTTGGAGAAGCTGTGGGAAAATTGAGACACTAATGGATTGTTCATGAGAAATTCTGGAGAGCAATTTGGAATTATTCCCAAAAGGCTGTAAAATTGTGTATATCCTTACATCCAGCCATACTACTAGTAGTTCTGTATCCTGAAGAGATCATAAAAAAGGGAAAAGGACCCATGTGTGCAAAGATATTTATAACAGCTCTTTTTGTGGTGACACAGAATTGGAAATGGAGTGGATGCTCATCAACTGATGAATAGCTGAACAAGGTGTGGTATATGAAGTTAATGAAATACTATCATTCTATAAGAAATATAGAACAGGTGGATTTTGGCAGAAAAAAACTGGAAAGACTTGCATGTACTGTTGCTGAGTGAAGTCATCAGAATCAGGAGAACACTGTACAAAGCAACAACATTTTGTGATTGTTAGTTCTGATAGACTTAGCTCTTCTCAGCAATCCAAGACAATTCCAAAAGTCTTGCAGTGGAAAATGCGAACCCCATCCAGAGAAAGAACCATGGCATTTGAACACAAATCAAAGCAGACTATTTGCACTTTTTGGTTTTTCTTTCTCATGGTTTTTCCCTTTTGTTCTGGTTCTTTCACACATGACTAATGTGGAAATATGTTCAACACAATTGTATCTGTATAATCTCTATCAGATTACTTGCTGTCTTGTCAGGGGAGGGAGAAAAATTTAGATCACAAAATTTTACAAAAAAAATGAATGTTGAAAACAATTTTTACATGTAATTGTAAAAATTAAATACTACTAGGAAAAAAATGTTAGCAAAGTCCCAATAATTTTCTGACTGTGCTCATGTTCTCACATTGGCGCATCTCCTGGGCATCAACGCCATTCATTTCTCTAATCTGATTTCCAACCCGTACTCTAATAAGGGAGAAAAATTCCCCTCAACCAGCTCATCCACAGCTCCCACTTTTATTCTCACATCAGTTTAAATTCACATTTTAATTACGTACAGGGCTTTCTTATGGGATGCTTTTGACTAGAAATATGTATCTCATTTTATTTGATGTTATTCAATTGACCCAAACACAAAGGCATTCTTCTTAAATACTGAATGCTCATGTACCTTTTTAATTAAACCTTTAAAAGCTCTTAATTAAAACCATAAATCACGGGCAGCAATTTCTCTCTAAATTGCCTCACAGAGCTTGCGTATTTGTCCTTCCTGCCTTCGTATTGACCTGAGAGGTAACAAAGTGGCAAAGATGTCTTTCACACTTAATTGATACCATCCACATAAGGTTGTAACCCCACGTAGAAGAAGGCAATGCTTTACCTATCCCCAAACTCCATTGCCCTCATCTAGTCTAGGCATTTGGGCCTGGCCATGTGTGCTACAACTTGTTTAGAAATGATTTACAGCCTAATATAAACGCAAAACATGTCAAATGTGGAGACAGCATAAAAACTGAAGAGAAATCTGCTAACGTGGGTCCCAGACTTGGAAGTCAAAGCAATACTGACATGCTTGAGTCAAATCAAATCAAATACAATGTGGATAATGAATAACTTTAAATGTGGGTTCAAAAAGTCCCCCAATTACAGACTCTAATCGTTCTGGTTAGGCAACACTTTTTAATGAGATCTGGTGACAGTAGTGGACTACAAGCTCAAGAAGAAAGTTAATAGAACCTTATTCTTCATTATGAGAAACGAAGCTTCATGGAATGAGGAAGAAATAGTCAGTCCTGGGATACTCTAACTTGCTCACACCACTTCTAAAAGATTGTTTGGTTCTGAATATCACATTCTAGGTTGGATGTTAGTAAGCTGAAAGATACTTCAGAGAAGGCCAAGTAGGATAAATGACTGCAGTACCATAGTACATGGGGACATTGAGCCAGAAAATACATGAGGGAGATGCACTAGGTGTCCTTGGAACAATCCTGACGAAGAAGAATGCAAGTTCATAATAAGCACTTGGTAAGCCTTTATGATGCCCCAAAGTTGTTCTGCTTGGCTCCAGACGGTAAAACTAGGAGAAATGACTACAAATTGCAAAGGGACAACTTTAGTTTGAAGGATAGGACAATACTTTCTACAAATTAGGGGTATCCAAAAATGGAATGGCTTGACTTGAAAGGTGGTGAGTCTCCCCTCCCTGGAAGTCTTCGAGCAGAGGCATGTGAGGAATGTTTAAGAGTCATTGCTTTCTCCAGCTATGGGTTGGACTTCGGGGGAAGTACAGTCTGATTTAGATCCCATTATTATGTGTACCCTTTTCCCTCCCCCATTTTCAACCAAACTTTGTTTCCAATTTTACTGCTACTCTTTCCTCATAATTTTATTATTTCAGGTGGCTACAGAGGTCAAATCAAATATGCTCCCTCTCTAAGTCATGTATTATTTGTTTGTTTAAATTTTATATTTTTCAATTATTAACTGTTCATTTTCAAGAAGTAGCAGATGAAGAAGAAGGGGAGAAGGAAGAAGAGGAGAAGATGGAGAAGATGATGAAGAAGATGAAGAAGAAGAGAGGAAGAGGAAGAGAGGAAGAAGAGGAGGAGGAGGAAGAGGAAGAGGAGGAGGAGGAGGAGGAGGAGGAGGAAGAAGAAGAAGAAGAAGAAGAAGAAGAAGAAGAAGAAGAAGAAGAAGAAGAAGAAGAAGAAGAAGAAAACTTGTAAGAGCAGTGAGAAAGCTGAACTAGTCTACACAGAATTGCAGAGTTTAGGTCACAGCTCAGTCTCTTACTAGCTGTGAGATTTTAGACAAGTCACAAAACTTCTTTGAGCTTCTTTCCTCATTTAAAAAGAGCATTGAGGCTTACATAAATTACAACCTTATAGAAATAACCACATGACATATGGAAGCTGCAGGGTATTATGGAACCTCTAAGACACCATAGAAATGTCAGGTGACCCCCCCCCCTCCTTTTTTTCCTCCAGGAAACCATCAAAACCATCATCATTGTGCTGGGTTATTGTCAAGGCTGACTTTAGGACACTTTTGTAAAAATGAAAAACAATGACAATTCTGTGAAGGTACTGAATGACTCTCAGGAAGTAGTGTTCAGAAGCAGAGTCATTTTTCAGATTTTGGAAAGGAAGGGCTAAGAGGATGTCTTGACCCTGCTAGTGAATGATGATGGAGTTCATCCCTTCTTCATTTTGAGTCCCTTGAGCTAAGCTTTTGTATATTGCCAGAGTCCTATATTATGGGAATTTCTCTTTATTCATCTCTCTTTTTTTTGAAGTGTGACACATTACGGAAATGCACAGCACTGAGCTGAGCTTGACTGAGAGTATGCACATTAAATGATGGATCATCAGACTGTGATAAGATGGGAATTGGGCCTTGCCACCATTCAGCAGGCACTTTGATTTATGATAGACCACTCTCTTATTGATTTAAGGAATTTTAAAATAACTTTGAGACCCAGGGCATCACAGAAAAACAATTCCAAGCAGAGAATGTAAAGAAAAGGGAAAAGGAAGAAAATATTTTATATGAAAATTCTAAGTGCTGCCCCACACAGTGGGATAAAGTAGGTCTCAATGCCAGAATGTGCACCTCTTAGGCACACATTGCTCTATTTTCATGAAGATAATCACAGAAGTCCTTCTTGATATTCTCCAGTTCAGGAATTGGCAATGGAGTTGAGAATGTACCGGCAGGTGCCTTCCGGTACCTCCATGATTAAGTCACTTCCAATGGCATATGTGCCCCAGTGATATGTTGACAGAGATCTGTGTTTGGCCCCTTAGTTTTCATGAAAAGGGCTGGGGTATACCCAAGAAGATGGACCAGTAATCAAAAGGAACTGCCCACTAACTGAAGTTTAACGGGAGAGGTTGCTTCTGTCTGTCTCTGTCTCTGTCTCTCTGTCTGTCTGTCTTTCTCTCTCTCTCTCTCTCTCTCTCCCTCCCTCACTCACTCACTCACTCATATCCTTGGAGTTACTCTTCTCCTTGACAGCAGCAGCTGCGGTGATGACACACTTGGTCATGAGTACAGGTACTTATTTAGACAGCCCTGGGCCTGGGGCTTGGGTCTGTGACTGCCTGGCTTGCCTTATATTTATTTTTGCTGAGCATCAATTCAAGCTGGCTATTTCTAGTCTTGGAGGTAAGCCCAGGTGCTGGGTGTCCAGCAAGTATCCCCTGCAACAATATGCAAGAGAAGAAGAACACAGACAGAAGGCTGAGCCCATGTGCCAGGAGCCATGGAATCTGACTAAGGCTCAGACAGTACAGATCTGGGAAGGGGATAGAGTGACACTGCAACAGACCCACTAAGTGTTTCACGTTTTCAAGGTTTAAGTGTCATCCTCCTGTGAGAGCATAGGCAAGTGCTAGTTTACTCTATCAGGTTAGTCAACGTGCATGTTCTCTTCTCCCCAATGGGTCCCAGCTATAGCTTCACTTGGAAGAGGCTTACCTCTATGGGAGCCTGACCCCAAAGAAATTTAGAGGTGGGGGGAAGAAAATTAACTCTACTTTGGCATGTTATGCATGGAATGCTGATGAAAAGTCCAGGTGAACTGTCCATTAAGGAGGTGCTGACATAGAACTGGAGCTGAGGAGACATGTCTGACTGGCATCATACTTATTTCTGTGGACATTGTATGCCTTCTGTGGTATTAACACATTTCTTGAGGACGTGCCCGGTATCAGCTTAAACTTTTGTAGCAATGGATGCAGCCATAGCGGTTACCCCATGGTAAGTTCTTTTTTTTTTTTTTAATATGAAGGGGTAATATTTTTTTTTATTTTTTTTATTTTTTTTAAATTTTATTATAGTTTGCATCATTCATTTCCACAAGATTTTGAGTTACATATTTTCTCCCCGTCTTTCCCCCACCCACCGCCCCAAAACAGCCAACCCAGTGTGT
>CM053582.1:577166373-577251406 GCA_028627135.1 Pseudochirops cupreus
TTCACTTTTCTGCTCTGGAGGCCTTGCGCTGGACTGCTTATCTCCCCCTTTTGCAATCCCCACTCCCAGCTGCTGCTAATCTGCTCACCTGAGAGGCTCCTCCACTCCTCCTGTCCAGTCGCCCCCGGGGCACAGCCCCGGCTTCAGGGCAGGCTGGTTTCAGTTCGCAGTGCTGATATGGTTCCTCGTAGCCGAGCTGACTTTAGTGGGAAGTATCTTTGTGTGTGTTTTGGAGTTCTAGGATTGGTTTAGAGTCCTGTTTTATGGGTATTTTGGGGTGGTTATGTGAGAGCTGCGATATGTTGCTGCTGCTAAGCCGCCATCTTGTCTCCACCCCCCCACCCCCCCCATGGTAAGTTCTTAATGAATACTTTTTCAACTGAATTTGATTGAAGGGAAAAGAGAGATGTCAATACCACATACATGTAAATGAGTAAAACCCTGCAACTTTCAATTTCCCCTAAGAAAACATTGCTTTTCCCAGAATCAGCTTCTATTTTCCCAGCTCAGGAATGTGAAAAATAACAGAAGACATTTATAGACATAATATCAAGGCATTGCTCAGAGCTCACCTGCAACTTTGGGGGCAGGACATATAGATTCACCATTTTGAGAATTTTTGGAATTAATTTGTGGTTATGATGAAAACCAAATCCTTCAGGGAGATCCCCCTGGCTGGGATGCTGATGAGGTACACCTTGATCCCTGGTTTGGGCTCTCTCTGTTCTCCTGAGAGTGACTTCCCCCAAAATTCTGCTCAGCAATTTGGACTGTGTTGGATTCACTGACAAGAATAACAACCTTCCCACCCGGGATGTCTGACAAACCGCAATTGTTAATAACCTTCAGTTACTTTGATGAATGATGTGGATTTCAGCTACAGTACCAGGAAGGACACAACACCTAGAGACCAAAGGGCCTGTTTACCCTCTGCTACTCGGAGCCTGTGTAACACTGGGCAGGCTATTTCACCTGTCAGGGCCTCACTGCTGCCAAATAAGAGAGCTCAGTTAGATCATCTCTGAAGTCTCTTCAACCTTCTAAATTCCAGGGTTCTAAATCCATAGCCTAAATCCCCTTTTATGCAACTTTTAGGGAAAATAGCTAAACATAGAGAGGGCCTTTCTGTGCAATGGCTGAAGTCAAACAATACTCAGCCATTGCATCCATTCATGCTTATGTGAGGATTTTCTCTGGCTCCAAATTTTCAACCAAATCTTAAGACTTTGAGTAACACTGACCTTCATCTTTTTTATATTTTATTTTTCCAATTACATGTAAAATAATTTTAACATTCTTTTTTTTTTAATTTTAAGTCCTACATTCTCTCCTTCCTTTCTCTCCTCCCTCCCTGAGATGGAAAGCAGTTTGATTTAGCTCATATATGCAAAACATTATTTCTATATTAATTACGTTATGAAAGAAAATATAAATAAAAAATTTGAATAAAGTTAAAAAATAGTATGCTTTCATCTGCATTCACACTCAATCAGTGCTTTCTCTAGAAGTGGATAGTATTTTTCATCATGAGTCCTTCAGAATTGTCTTAGCTCATTGTATTGCTGAGAATAGCAAAGTCATTGATCAACATACAATCTTGATGTTACTATGTACAGCATGGTCCTGGTTCTGCTCATTTCACTTAGTATCCGTTCATTCAAATCTTTCCACATTTTTCTGAAATGACTTTCATCTTTTAGGTCACCTTTAATCTCTCTGATCTATATCTCTCTTTGAATTCTGTAGCTATTGGACAACTTTTATTATCATTGTAAAAGGACATATACACACTCATGTGTATCTTATGAGGTGAGTTTGAAAGCCTGCTACCAAAAGCTGCGAGGAAGGGAAACTTTCACAGGCTGGTGCTTTCTAAGCAGCTCCCCCTTCCCAGGAGTTGGGTTCTGTAGGAAAGATGTAAAAGTGGCACATGATTAATTTGAGTCTCCCTTACGGGTCTTTGTAAACTAACTTTCCCTTTCATTGCTGATTTTAGAAAGACTGAATTTATACAAAGCAAGTGTTGGAACACACAAAGCCTCAATCAGCTCCGCCCACTCAACTTCCCATCAGGGTTTGTACATTTGGATTTGACCAATCAATTCAACTTTGGCTTATGTAACCTAGATCAGTAACTTTCTATGATGACAAATGAGTCATTTTGTTTTCTGGGACTCAGTTTCCCCATTTGAATTTAATCTTTAGGAACCTTTTTTTTTCCTATTTCTGCATAATGTTGCATCAACCAACACAGATTGTGCCATCTGTACAGCTTAGTAGCAGGTTGTTGTTAGTTACAGTGATGAAATAATTCAGCATTGTGTAGAATTTGTGGTGATGAAGTCCTGTGAACCTAGATACTTTGGTCCTGGAATGAAATATATTCAGCCCACTGCCAAACTAGAACTTCAAAAAGTTTCCAACTTGCTAGAATATGTCAGAGCTGATGCTCTATTAGAGGATCTTGAAGGATACAAAAAAAAAAATTCTCAGAAGAAGATTGCATAGTATTAACAACTATAGAAAGAATGCCCCAAATCACTAATAATAAGAGAAATTAATGCCAAAATTAATGTCTTTAAGTTTTACTTCACACCCATCAAAATGACAATATTTTCAAAGATGGGTACAGCCCATATTGGAGGGCTTGTGGAGAGCTGGGCACACTAAATTTACATCAGTGGCAGAGGTGTGAATTGGTGCCATTCTGGGAATCATTTTGGGAGCAATGTAACCAAATGACAGAAGCATCCATGCTTTTTGACCTGGAAGCTCCACTGTTGGGCACAGATCTCCAAAAATTATCTGGCGAAAAGAAAGTCGCTATATATTCCAAAATATTAATAGCAGCACTTCCTTGTGGCAGCAAAGAATAGGAAATAAAATAGATGCTCATCAATTGGAGATGAGTTAAACAACATGTGGAATATCAAGGAAATGGAATTTTACTGGGGCCCAAAGTTTGGAAAGGTAAGAGCATTGCTTTCATTTTAGGTGAAGGAATGGGGGCAGTGTTTCCCTGGAAAGACCAGCTGCTCAATTACTTATAACAAAAGATAAAACTCAGCCAGGGAATCTTGGTCCTAGGAGACAGCACAGCCCCCCTATCCCCTCCCTACCAAATGCCATCCCTTTCAGAAGGAGCCTTGGAGATCAGAGACTTTCAGACCTTTGAGGATGGAGGGGGTCTGAATGAAACATTTTACAAGGCAGGGGAACACCTGCTAATTTGCAGTCACTGGCTAGCCTCAGTGGTTATCTGGGGGTCACTACTTCAGCTGGTTGGACTCAATTGATCCTTTAGTTTATTCAAAAAGTCAATGAGTATAGTAAACATGCAGTGACTGGCAATGGTATGCTTGGCCAAGGACTAGCTGTGGGGTCAGAGCTCCATTCCAATCCTACTGAAGATATTGACAGAACCTTCTTTTGCTCATCTGTGGACACAGGTGATGCATGCTCTACTGTCTCCCAGGATCATTGAGGGGAAAATACTGCAAACCTGAAAGTACTGGGGAAACTCAACTCCTGATTTCTGTTCTTTTTAACGGACACATTGCCTGGAGGCCTCAGAAAAGTGGCTTGTCTGAGGGCCTACCAACTCTGGGTGAGTGTGGCTAATGTATCTCAGGAAAAAGTCCCCTTGTCCCAACTTCAAGGACAAATTCAAAACAGTAGATAAAAGCAAGTACTGCGTTCATCTTTGGGGCATTGCCCTCAGTGTATTGCAAAGTGTTTGGCACAAAGTAGGCATGCAGGTGGTGTGGTGGATGAAGCACCAAGCATGGAGTCAGGGAAACCTGAGTTCAGATCTGTACTCAGACACTTACAGTATAATCCTGGGCAACTCATTTCACCCTGTTTGCCTCAATTTCCTCATATGTAAAATGAACCAGAAAAGGAAATAGCAAACCACTCCAGGATCTTTGCCAAGAAAATCCCAAATGGGGTCACAAAGAGTCAGACACAACTGAACAACTATAAAGGGCAATTAATCCATATTGTTGTCTGGGAATGGAAATGAATGAATGTATGTAGTCTGTTTCCAGAACGCTGATGTTTGTAGTTCAGTCTCAATGACCAGATACAGGACTTGGTACTGACCCTTGAAAGGCCAAGTTCTGTATCTGGTCAATGAGACAACTACAGACATCTGAATTCTGGATCCAGACTGTATCCATTCATTCACTTCCATTTCCAGACAATTATATGCATTGTATGCATTGTATGACAATGATATGCATGAGAGAGGGGGGTATGTGTGTCTCAGAGGGTAAGGAAATGCATTAAAATACCTGTTATAAAGATTAGTTCATCTTGAAAGATTATAAGATTTCACAGTAAGACTTCAGCTCACAGTCTCCACCTGCCTTGACATTCATCACTTAATGTCTTCTTGATGAATTTTGGATGGAAAAAAAAATCTATTACAGAAGAAATGTCTGATCAAGCCCTCCTGTGATAGTTATGCCCCCTCTCATTCTTGTGATTATTTGTTCCCATTCCTAGCAGGGATACATATGGCAATTTGACAACATTCAACAGACTTAACAGAACACACATTTTGCTCATGGAAATGTTGATGAGGTGAAAATGTGGATATTTAACTTCTTCCCTAAGCTGGTCCTAAGTTCACCATGATCTGAGGAACACTTACCTGACAGGTTTGGGGGGGGGTTACTTCCCCTCCTCCCATTTTACAATTTTACTTCTTGCACTATTGATAATGATGCTAGTCTCTTGCCCTGCCAATCCCCCAGGAAGATGGCCCCAGGAGAGATTCACTACTGCAGCTTCATCTCTTTCTAAATGTTCAGGTCACAAGCAGGAAGGTTTCTATTATTTTCCAGGGTCATATCCAGGGAAGGAAACAACCATGTCCACTCCCCACCCCCAACTGTTCACTTTCTACTTAATATCCCTCCTGTGTCTTCATTTTTCTTTTCTCATATGACTTCCAAAGCCATTGCTACCGTAACTCTTGTAATCCCAGGGATTTGTTCATATGGAGCAGACAAGAGATCCAGATGTCTTGGCCAAGATAGGGCACTGACCTCAGCTAAGCGAGGGGAAAGGAAAGGCATGTGAGACTGGCTGAGAGCCAATGCCAAGGCATCCTGGCCTCTCCATTGCTGCTTCTGACCCCTGAGATTGCTGTCCAAAGTCCTCTCTATGCATCAGGTGTCATCACTCTTCTGCTTGCCAAATGGTTCTGTCCCCACACCCTCAGGATCTGTGTATGTCTTGTCAGCTGACTAATCACCTGGCTCTTCAACTTCTTGTCTCATTCACCTTCTTTCCCTTCTTAAAACAGGGGAATGTAGTGGAAAGGGAGCTGAGATCAGATTAAGAAGCCCCATGGCACAGATCCAGTTCAACCACCAGATCACTCTCTAGGACATCAGGTAAGTCCGTGATGAAGATAATGAGGATGAGGATGCGGATGAATGTAATAGTTATAGAATAAACATTGAAATCATATTTTGTACTTCAATGTATGTGTATACATATACTTATATATGTAGTTACAAAGGGGCTTATAGGTCAATTTGTTAACACAAGCATACCTATTGAAAATATTTTGAGGATTACTATGCTTACATATAGCTTTCCCATTAATACTTTTCTGCACTTTAATATCCAGGAATAACAGCTAGAATAATTAGTGGCCAGACCCAATGCAGGAACCCTAACTAATGGCCTGAGACTCATTCATCATGGCAGCTGTCTGTAAAATAAGAAGATAAAAGCACATATATCTATATATGCAAACATGTATCCGCATGAGTTGTAGTACTCAATATATAATTTGTCAAAGAATGTTATAAAGATTTCAAAAGTAGAAATACAAGCTATAAGCAACAATATGAAAATAATGATCCCAAGCCCTAATAATAGAAATATACATTAGAACAGCATGAGCATCCATTGCTTTATAGATTTAGAGCCTGAAGGGACCTTGGAAGTGATATAGCATGATCTTTGCATTCTGCAGATGAAGAAACTGAGGCTGGCAGGTTAACAGTCTTCCCTAAGATCATAAGGGGTCAGGGGCAGAGGCAGCTCACTTTGTCTCACATCCAGAAAACTGGAAAATACAATAAAAGAGAAAAATAGTCAATGCTGGAAGACCTATATGAGACAGCACTCTAATAAATCAAAGGCTTTATTTCTTTGCTTAAAAGCTGCTAAGTGGATGCATTTTTGAGGGACAGATTAATAAAAGATAAAAAAGCAAATAGTTAAAATAGTTGTGTGTCATAGAGTTATCAAGGACATCACATGTGAAGAACTTTGCAAGAAACATCCCATACAGCACGTCATCATTGTTGTTGTTGTCTGTCATATTGGTGGTTAGTCGTTTCAGTCATGTTTGATGCTTCATTGCTGCATTTGGGGTTTTCTTGGCAAAGATGCTGGGGTAGTTCGCCATTTCCTTCTCCAGTTCATCTTACAGATGAGGAACTAGGCCAATAGAGTTAAGTGACTTGCCCAGAGTTACACAGTCAGTAAGCATCTGAAGCTGGATTTGATTTCAGGAAGATAAATCTTCCTTACTAGGTCAGGCATTCTATCCACTTCACTAACTAGCTGTCCCTTGTTATCTGTTAAATGTGTGGTGTGTATGCGTGTGTGTGTGTGTGTGTGTGTGTGTGTGTGTGTGTGTGGAGAGAGAGAGATCTGTGTGTAACTCCGTATAGATAATATATATGTATGTATGTATATGTGTGTGTGTGTGAATGCTTTCTTGTTTTATTTTGTATTTAAGATCAGTTTGTATATTAATAAATTATGGGGGAAAAAACTTGAAAAAAAAGAACCACTGATTAGCTGGACATTGTCTGAAAGACAGTAACCAGGGAGGCAGCTAGATGGCACAATGAGTATAGCACTGGCCCTGGAGTCAGGAGGACCTGAGTTCAAATTTGACCTCAGACACTTGACGACTTACTAACCGTGTGACCTTGGGCAAGTTGCTTACTCCCAATTGCCCTCACCCCCCTCAAAAAAAAAAAAAAAAGAAAGACAGTAACCAGGAAGGTGCAAGACCTTGAATCCTCTGCAACATTTGAGAATTGTTTGTTTATCCTGGAGAAAAGAAGATGTGGAGGGAATATGATCATTGTGTTCAAGCTTGTGAAGGGCTGTCTTAGAAAGGAGAGATAAGATTTGTTCTAATAGAATTGTTTGGCCCCCAAAGGAGAAGTTGTATAGAGGCCAATTTAGTCTTGACACTAGGGGAAACTTACTAATAATTTGAGCTATCCAACTAGGAAATAGGCTACCATAGGAGATGATGGATTTTCCCCTTGGGAGGTCTTCAAGCGGAAACTGGATGACCATTTATCAGGTATGTTTCTAATAGAAATTTGGCTTAGATTGGATAGTTACTGAAGACCCCAAAAATGAAAATTCTGTGATTCTATGATTCTGCTAGGTGAACCACTGACTTTGAATGCTTCAAAAATCTTAAACCCTGTAGGAAAGATACCATGATTTTAAGGGCAAACAAGACAGAGGAACATCTAATATTGAAATTCAGATGTCAATCTCAGAGAATTTCATCAGCTCATTTTTTAAATAGTTTATCTTGGTCCCAGAAGATACTTCAGACTTTAACTTTAAAGAAACAACTTCCAAAAGGTCTCTTTGTAAGTCATCCTTCTAGGAAAGAGGTAGAGTGGTTGCATATGTAGGCATGAAAAGAAATCCTTCATGTGCAAATTCTGCAAGTACAAAAAAATGTTTTCACTCAGGTTTCTCAGCTCGAAGGTCCAAGGCATAAAAATCCCATCGCATGAACCATTCTCCTTTCCATTAATTGTAATTGGATGTGGCAATTCTTCACTCATCAAGACGCAATACGCTCATTACTTGTTGCTTTGAAAATTCCTGGGATCAACTGTTAGATCTGAAATGCCCATAATGTACTTTGGAGAGGCTGATAAAAATGGCTTAAACAAAAAATCCTACATGGTAAACAAATGTTCTCTCTATCATTGTCCAAATGCAGACACTAATTTGATTCCCTACAATGTCCTAACCCAACATTCATGACTTTAAGCAGGAAAGGGCCCATGGTCATTATTTAGTCTAACACATTCATTGTGCAATTGACAATAAATGCTCATGGAGAGGTTTTCATATGTCGTGGTTCAAAGAGTTAGTAAGAGGCAGAGGAGGCATTCAAATATAGGGTTCTCATTCCAGTACCAGTCCTTCCTTTACCCCAATAACTTTACCTACTGAGGACAGAATTTATTAAAATGTGGATAGTGTTTCAATATTTATTCAATTATCTGTGGTTTCCCCAATTTCTCTCCTCCCTCCATCAGTCCAAGGGACTATGCTATTTTTTTTTCCTGTGGACTACAAAATTCACCAATCGATGGCCTGTCTCCTAAAAATGAAGCTCTCCCAAATTACTTAGGCTAGTTTCTGGGTGACAGGCACACTACAGATGATGAGGACAATTGGAAAAGTATTTCCAGGGTTGTAAGACCTACCAGTGATAGTATTCAACCAATAAACCTTTGAGGAGTTCATGGTCACATTCAAGCATGAGGCATGGGCAGTAGATTATAGTGGGGTTTTGTAAATGAAATACCTAAAATACCTCAGTAAAACTGTCTTCTCTGACCCAAAAAGCAAGTTCTGACATAGATACCAAGGAAAATATGCTAAGATGACATCCACAGGGGAAAAGATTATACTAATAAGGACATTCCAAATTGTTCCTTAGTAGGAATCCAGTTCTTCAAGAGAACCTATAAAATTCTCACCAAACTGCAGGAGTGTAGTATCCTATCAAAGACTGATCAGCTAGGCTATTGCTAGGATCTTAAGGACAAAGATTTTAATTGTATTATTTTAAAATGGCTCTTACTAGAGTTTTAAATGAGGTACTTTTGTTTTCCTGACTGATTTAGATAAGGTTGAATGAATTCAATGTTCACAATGGCTCTTTCTTCTATCTATAAAGACACATATCAAAAAGACAGATTTGTAATTTGCTAACTGAATATTTGCATTTTTAAATCAATTACCCATCAAAGAATGACCAGATCAATAGTGGTCATGAATAATGGCTGTTGGAATTCCTCAGCATTGATCTTGAAGGAATGATTGGGAATCACAAGGAAACCAGAGAAAAGAAAAATGGGATTTTTAGAAGGCAGAAATTATTTCTTTGTACTTATTCTTCCATATGAATAGAGTCATCTTTCCCCAAATTTCCACCTTGCCTGTTATCACTGATTCAGCCTGGTCACAAACATCAATGAGTGAAGGTGGGAGTATATAGAACAGTAACCAGCTGTTTCTGTTAGATGCCGTTATGTCTGGAAGGACATGTCCTTTCCAATCTAGGTGTCATTCTGACATACCTGTTTTCACCTCTCATTGAGTTATGAGAGTGAGGCCTAGAGTCCCATGCGATGGACCAGAGATGGTTTTGGTCACATATTATGTAATTATAAGATAGTCCATTTTGTCTTTAGCTACACACACACACACACACAAAAGGTTGAATAAGCCTCTGGTGACTTGGATAAATTTAAACACTTTTAAAAAAATATATTTATCCACAGGCACTCTTTTCCACCCAGAAACTGTGAAGAGGGTCACTGCTGTCCTATGGAAACAAGCTCTGATATGCTAGGGCTCCTCTTCACCCTGGGACTGTGACTTCTATCCATGTATGGACAATGCAACAGAGTCCTGCCCCCAGTGCTAGTGAAGAGTTCATTATAATTTCCTAACCAATTGTCCCAGCCTGTAAGCATCTGTGGACTCAGAGCTGGTGATTCAGTTGCCACCAAGGCCTGCTGCTTGCTTGATGAAGTGTGGTCTGCACTGGGCTGTGCTCTACTCTCATCCCTGTGGGACAAACCTTTTCTGCCAACCTTCAGTTTTGGACTAGAAAATTGTTTCACCCCATTGTTTTGTGAGTACTGTTGCTTCTGAATACATTTGGTGCTATTATTTAAAATTGTTTGGAGAGAAATCTGGAAGAGTACAGGCAAATCTTTATCTTTTCATTTTAGCTCTGCCCCCAATTTTAACACTTTAGATCACTAGAACTCCAGCACCTTTTACCCCAACATAATTTAGTCTGGAAGATATGTTTGAGGAGTAGGTGATACATTTAGTGTTAATAGGTTGCCATAGGGTTTATATTATTTGGGTTCAATAGAAGCACTCTGTACTTTCTTGATAACTCATTGATTATATAATTGAACTGATTCCAGAAACATATTATTTAGCTGTTAAGACTGCCCAAAATGGGTCAAATTTTTTTCATGTGATGTTTAGTGATATAAACAGAGCCACAGTCTTTGAGATGTCAACACAATGATTTTTATATAAAGAATATGATCAATGGCTCCTTTCCATGGGACCAGAAAACTGGGGCAGAGACATTCAGGGATAAGACATCAATGAGCTGGAATTTATAAGCTCAAAACAGAAACTATAATTATTTGTCCACAACCAAGATGTGTCCATGACATTTCATGTAGGAAAATAATTATCTGAAAAATACAATAACAGCACATTCATGTGTTTTCCTCCAATTCATTGCCAGGGCCATGATTACTTTTATTGAATTTTATACATTATTTAATAACATATACTTAAGTGATTGGCAAAGATCTCCCTGCAATAACGATTTCTTAGGACACTCAAAAGTCACCTCTCTCTGTGTTCACCATTTGGTAATTCATAGGAGATATACTCATGTACAGATACAAGCTATTCATTCAGAAGAACTTAATCAGAGTCCTCCAATCAAGAGAAACATTTGGTGTTATTAAAAAACAATGGAGGTACCATTAAATTTAAAAGATGGCCATTCCAGTAAAAATTGGAAGGGTCAAAAATCCTTTGAAAGAAGTCTGTTAATGGAGTAAAGACATGAATATACACAGCTCATAGTCACCAGGATAAATTATAGAGTGAAGTTATTAGAAAGAGTGTCACAATCACAGATTGGAAGGTTTCTGTAAGTGCAAGCTAGGTGGTATTTTTGTTGTTTTCTTTTTGGAGTTCAGCTTCCCAAACTCAGGCCAACTTGTGAATTTCTGAAGGATTAATCTCCTTTGAACCTTGATAATTCACAGTTGTGCTAAGTAGGTTTCATGCCTTTTTGCTCTGAGCCAATCAGGGACTGAGTCTTAGTTATATATTCTGGAAGCCTGGCATTTTGCTTTGGGGCTTTGCTCATGAGAAGGATCTTTTGATTTCCTGGTTGAGACTCTGAGTATCCATTTGCTAAGAGCCCCTTGATTGCTTAGATGTCTATGTTCCCTCTATTCAGTGATGTATGTATAACAATGTTGCTATGTCCAGAGAGCTGGAGCCCTGTCTGTTGGTCTTTCTGCTAATTTCTCTGCTTGTATTTTCTCTGTTTGTATTTTCTCCACATTCAGTGTGTTGACCTTTCCCCTGAACTAGTGAATGTAATTAAAATTAGGATTGTTAACTCCTTTTTGAGCAGTCTTTCCTCTAAAAGCAAATCAAAGAACCTGTGCTAGCTGGCCATGCTGGGTGTTCTAGGGTGCCTGCTAATACAGTTTCCCAAAGGCCTCTTGGTCCCAGTGAAGAGGTATAGAGAGGGGGGGATTTCTATTGAAGTCCTTTGAGGGTTCATCATCTGAAACAAATTACTGGACTCAGCTGTCTTTTGGCAGAGTTATAAAAGTTTATTGTTACACTGACTTCGCAGCAGGTAAGATAGGGAGTGGGGGGTAAGGAGACCTGCAAGCTGACAGGGATCTAAGGCAGAGTTATAAAGTTCTGTGTTATGCTTTGCAGCAGGCAGGGGGGTGTCAGAGAAAACCTGCAAAGTGCAGGGGCTAGAGATGCAGTTTTTAAAGCCATAAAACTGTCAGTCATAGGTTCATTATGCTAACTAAGTGGGCAACGGTGGAGTTAGGGAGGAGTTTGGGAGGAGTTTAGGAGTGGTCAGTGCTTAAAGGGACATGCACTTTTTGTATCAACTGCACAAGCATATTGCCCATAATTCACTGGGAAGAAGCTAGAGGTGGGGCAAGGGGGAGGTGTGGTTTTTGCCTTGACACATCACTAGGTAACTTTTGGTCAAGGATGAATGACATAGGTCCAATATGGCTGTTGGGAGGATAGGCTTGATTGTTTCAGGAGGTGCCAGGTTTGGAAGCTAGACTGATTAGGGATTCAGGAGGTACCATCTTGGGAGGGAGTTATCTCTTTGATAATGTTGTTCAAGGTTTCTGGGTGCAGCTAGCCACTAAGAAGAAAGGAGTTATGTATTTCTCTAAAAATACTTGGGTGATGTATTCACAGGAAACTATCTAGGCAGGCTGCTAGCTCTGGGAAAAGACTTTTAGGCTGGGGGCAGGGGAGAGGCAGAGTAAATGCCTTTATGGCTGAAAGAAAGTACGACTTACAGCTTAATTGCACAGGCTTGTTACAAACTGATGTTACATACATAGGTACCTGAACACAAGTGAGATTTTACAAACTGAGGTTACAGACAAAGCATCTCAGATCTCATCACTAGTACCTATGAAATGGAATGTTCACTATAACATAACAAGCAACTGATAATTCTTTTGCTTGAAAGCCTACATCAAGGTGAAAGTTGGTGTTTTGTGAGAGCCAACAAGGTGACCATTACACTTTAGTATAGCTCCAATTTGGGGGAAGAAGATTCCTCTCCTCACCTATCTTTGAGTTAAAGACCATGTGTACCCTTTTTCAATTTCTGCCCATTGCTACTGACTCTGCTCTCCTGGGATGAAGAGGTCATGCATCATATTTAGTCCACATGAAATCTCTTTAACAAGATGATGACAATTGGCATATCTTCCCTGAGTCTTCTCCAGGATAAGCATCTTCAAAATTCTTTCAGCTAACACACATAACAAACTCATGACACTTCTGGCCCAGATGTGTTTTGTTGGATGCTCTCCAGCACCTCAATGACCTTCCTGAACTGTGAGACCCCAAAATGAACGCAAGTGCCCAGATGTGGTCTGACTTTGCACAATAGAAAGCTGGACACCTTTGTGCTCCCAGAAGTTAGATCTTTCTTAAATCAATTCAAATGCCTGCAGCTGTCTTTAATGCAATATCACAGTTAACTTATCCTGAGCTTGCAAGCCACTAAAACCTGAAGCTCCCCCACCATGTGTTGGAGGAACAATTTTTAACATTAGTGTAATACTTTCAATTCACCACCTTTTCCATTTATTCTTATTTGCTTCATCTCAACAATGAAGCCTGCAAGGCTTTCCGGAGTCCAGCCTCAATCTCCTACTGCTTTTGCTCTCTCCTGATGAGTTTTGTAGCACCTGAAGATCTCTGTCGTCTCTCTGGCAGAAGGCTCCTGTTCCAATTTGAGCTTCAGTAGTTATTTGCTATGCACTCTCCTGGGGCATGCTTCCCTCTCTAAACCTCAATTCCTTCACCCATAAAAGAAATAGGTTGGAGTAGATCATGTCTACAGCTCTTTCTAAGTCTAAAATTGAATTTGATTACTAAAGACCCAATCTTCAACTATTTCTAAGGTGTATGAGATTGAACAGAAGGAAGCCAGTTTTATATTTCACACACCATTTTTTGGTAAATAGGAAATCTGGAGGAAAATTGATACATACAGTATATTGATTTTTTTTTAATTTCCTTTACATATTTTGTTATATAGGTAAAGGCTGAAGATCTAATGCTAACATCAATTCTAATAGTGATTAGATGGTACAGTGACTATAACACTGTGCTGAGCATCAGAATGAACTTGAATTCAAACCTGGCCCCAGATGCTTTCTAGCTTTGTGACACTGGGCAAGTCACTGAAATTCTGCCTCAGTATCCTTAATTGTAAAATTGGGATTTATTAAATTAGTTGTTAATTTTGCTATTCTTTTTTTTTTTTTACTAATTGCACTTGCTTCCCAGGGTCATCATGAGGACCAAATGAGACATTTGTAAAGCTTTTACCACAGGCCTTAGCACACAGTAGGTGCTTAATAACTGTTAGTTCCTCCTTCTCCTCCTCCTCTTCCTCTTTTTCCTCCTCCTCTTCCTCCCTCTTCTCCTCTTCCTCATCTTCCTACTACTACTACTACTACTGCTACTACTACTAATAATAATAATAGTACAGTTAACTGAACTGATGAGGAAAGGTAAAGACAAAAAGGAGCATGTGCTTGTTTTAATTGTATTAGGCAAATTAAACCAAAGTAGACCAAATTACTGCTTGGGTGGGTGACAATTGTAAAGCCATGCACAAGCTGCTTTCCGGAGGGCTGCTGCTGTGAACAGCTTTCAAGGTTCTGATTACATAATATTGTCAACTCTCTATTCAATAACAAATCAGAGTAAAACATTCATAGAATATAAGGTATTGTGTTCCTAAGATTGCACTCCCCCCCCTCCCCAAATGCAATTTTTTTCTTGAGTTAAATTACAACTCGTTATAAACCATATCGTGGAGTACTGAACACTTTGAACACCAAAACTTCTGCTCTGGGACTCCCCTCATCCTGATTATTGAGTGCTTCTGTGACCCACTTCATTGAAGGAGTTTCCAACTAAGTTTCAGTTTCTCTGCCCGCCTCCCCCCCACACACACACACACCCTCCCTTTTTTGTTATGGAACAATACCACCATTGCTCCAAGAAAGTGGGCACACACTGTCCCTATGGCTCCCCTCCTCTAGGGCTCCTCTGATTATCCCTGATTCTTCCCAAATCAAATGACTCCTGACTGGCCGCCACTTCCTTCAGTGTGCTGCCTTTCCAATTAGGATGTAACTTCATGGAGAAGAGAACTGTTTTCCGTTTCGTATTTTTATCCCAATTATTCCACATTGTGTTTGGCACATAGTAAGTGTTTAATAAAAGATGTGACATTCTTCCATTCATTTATTTAAATAACAAAACCACACCTAGCTTCCCATAATGAATTTAAGTCAGTATTCCCAAATGAACCATAATATTAGGTATTGAAAGAAATGACAGATATGATGAATGAGTACTTATCAGTGATCACTGAAGGATCTTGGAAAATGGATGAGATATCACAAGACTGGGGAAGGGTCAGTGTCCCAACTTGCAAGAAAGCATGAGAAGCCAGTTTAGATTTTTGACAAAATGCTTAAATTTATTGTTGAAAAAGTGGTTAAATGGCATATGAAAAGAAAACAGTGATTATAAATAGTCCATCTGGATTCATTAGATGTTACACCTGATTAACCTCTTTTTTCTCCTTATTTTAATGGATTCTAAATTGCCAGGTCAGTTAGGTGAGGCTCACAGCTTTATGACATCAGCAAAATCTGGAAACATGTCTTCTATGCCTTTGCCTAAGTCATTAATACAATGGAAAATGGCAGAGATCCCAACATATAACCCTAGAGGCCTTCATGTTCATATTAAACCACCAGTGACTATTCTTTGAGTTCAACCATTCAACCAGTTTTGAATTCTAATCATGTTACCATGTAGCTTAAATCTCTTCATTTTCTCCATAAGAACATTATGAAATACTTTACAAATTTCTTAGCTAAAACTGAAGTGACATTTTTAAAAGAATTCTCCAATTCAGCAATCAACAAACATTAAACATATATCCATAATAGACACAGTGGCAAGCACTGAGAATACAAAGAAAAATCAAATTATGTCTCTGCCCTCAAGAAGCATGCATTCTAATATGGGAGATCATTTTCTGTACTTAAATAGGCATCCCCAAAATACACAGAAAGCAGATGAAAGGTAATCTGAGAGAGGCTAAGAAGAATGAAGGAATCTACTGTGATTGGTTCTTGACAGACTCAAGAATAGCTAAAATGTTGAGTGAGATTTATTTATAATATGGGGTTATTCTGCCAATTTAAGATTTTGACAGCACCCTATTGCAGAGCCATCTCAACACATAAAGGGACAAAAGATACTTTCAAACCCCAGACTTCAAATCTTCTTATTTGCCTTTTCTTCACCTCTTAACTGAATAGAAATCCAAAGTGATGCCCAGGAGATATCACTGAGTAGGGCAGTTTGAATGAGAAGCACTTTTCATTCACCTTCAGTCAGGAGAAGGGGGCAGAATTTACTCTGCTTATCTCTTGTCTCTACCTACTGAGGTCAGCTCAGGGCTGAGTTAGCTCCTTTTGAGAGCATTAATTCTCCACCCTATATTTCTCCTCTGGGAGTGAAAAAAATTAAAATGAGCCCTTGGTGAAAAGCTGCCTGTATGTTTGGAGATAATGAAATGATCTCATGAGGATCTTAGTCTAGGGCAAAGTTCCCAGATTGTTTACTTTCTCTGAAAAGCTAAAAAGCTCAAAAATATATATTGTAAAAAAAAAAAAAGAAATTCATAAGAAACTCTAAAGTTCCCAGGCAATCTAATAATTGCTAAGCAAGACAGTCACCTTTTAGTCAGTCAAGTAAAGTCAACATCAACATGTATTTATTAGTTGGTTGACTGTTGTCCTTCATTCTCGAAGAGGACCAAAATGTTATTACTATGTTAGAGTCAAGTCACAGTGCCTCTGACTGGCTGATCAGAACAACACAAGCTCAAAATGTTCTAACACAGGTTGGGCACAAACAATCTCGGTGAACATTTTATGTGGATCCTCTCAATTTGTGTACCTTGTGTTTCTTTTGAGCTACTTCAATTCTTCTGTGCTTATAGAATACAGAACCTTATCTGATGAGGACCTACCAGTGTCTCCCATGTCACACAATAAATTCCAGAGTTCTTAAGAGAGACCTTGAGAAGGTCCTTGTATCACTTCTGACCATCATGTAAGTACCTCGCTTTGTGAGTTTCTCCATAAAAGTCTCTTTTGGCAAGCATACATTTGGCACTCAAAATATGTGACCTGTCCATCATAGTTGCACTCTCTGCAGGAGAGTTTGAATGCTTGGCAGTTTAGTTCAGGAAAGGACGTTCAGTGCCAGGTGATCTTCAGAATCTTCCTAAGGAAATATACATGAAAGTGATTCAGTTTCCTAGCATGGCGCTGACAGACTGTCCAGGTTTCACAGGCAGACAACAATGAGGTCAGCCCAATGAGCCTCTGTAGGCCTTCTATTTGGTCATCAATCTAATACCTCTTCTCTCCTACTTTCTTTCAGAGTCCCCCAGACACTGAGCTAGCTCTGGCAATGCTTGTGCAAACCTTATTATCAATGTGTACATTCCTAGAAAGTATACTGGGAACTGAACTTATCCACAGCATTCAAAACTCCTCCATCTTTTGTAACTGTTGGTTCCACATGTGCATGGTGTGGTGTTGGCAGATGGAACATCTGTGTTTTCTCGGTGTTAATTGTTAGGCCAAAAGCAGCACAAGCAGCAGAGAATCGATCCATATTTTGTTGCATCTCAGCTTCAGAGGCTGTACTGAGTGCACAATCACCTGCAAACAGGAAATCATGCATGAACACTCCTTGCACTTTCATCTTGGCTTGCAGACTTTTCAAGTTGAAGAATTTACCAGCAATGTGATAGCTGACCTTGATGCCATGTTTATCTTCATTGAACATTTTTGACAAAATGACTGAAAATGTCATGCTAAAAAGAAGGTGAGCAATCACACAACCTTGTTTCATTCCATTGGTGACTGGGAAAGCATGAGAGCATCACACATTATCCAGAACCCATGAAAGCATGTTATAATGGAATTGACATATAATACTGATGAACTCTGAACAAACAAATTTTCACAAAATTTTCCAGAAGCTCTCATAACTTGACTGTGTCAAAGGCCTTGGTCAGATCTACAAACATTGTGTACAGACCTCTGTTCTGCTCCTGGCATTTCTCCTGGTCTTGTCATGCAATAAACAACATACCAACTGTTCCTCAGTCCTTTCTGAAGCCACCCTGACTCTCAGGTAGATGATGATCTTCCAGGTGAAGGATTAGCCTATTAAGGAGGACTCTGGCAAGAACTGTGCCAGCAATGACTAAGAGAGATACAACCTTGTGATTATCGTAGGACAAACTATTTCCTTTACCTTTATAGAGATGGACAATGGAGACATCCTTGAATTCCTGGGGGATAGCATCTTTTTCTCATATAACCCAGAAAATTTCAGTCAACTTTTGTATGAGTAATGGACCACCTTATAAATCTCAGCTGGAATAGAATTAGCACCAGATGCTTTGCCACAAGCAAAGAGCCTAATGGCATGAAAACTTCTTCTTCAGTTGGAATTTCAGTTAAGGAAGGATTGACTTCAACCTGAGGTAAATGGCCAATGGCTTCAGCATTGATTGATGACGGTCTGTTGAGAACATTTTGGAAGTGTTCAGCCCATCCCTCTAGGATCATGTCCTAATCAATGTGCCTCCATCAGTACTAAGGCAACATAGGTCTTTAATCCATAAATAGCCTTCAGGGCATCCTAGAAGTGCTTTGGTTTTTACTATCAATGTAAAGCTTAATTTTGGAATTATTATGCCCCTACTATGTGACAGGCATTGTGCTATGCACTGAGGATATGAAGAGAATGATATATAATTAATTATCCACAATCCAACTCACCTTCCCTCTTCTTTATAACATACTCTACAGCAAAACACAAAGGATGCAATTACAATGATCTTATCTTTAATAAGCAATTATAAAAACAGCAGCAAGAAAAATTTAAAATAGATAAGAAATACTTAGTAATGAACAATGCCGCTCATTGCATGGGTCAAAACAAACTAACAAAAAACTGAATGGAAAGATCTAGAGGAAAAAATTTAACACTGACATTGTAGCTTCTCCACGACCATACAGAAACTGACCACTTATTGCTGAATTTTCTTGATAAATTGAGCTGTGAACAAGAAAAAGGAAAATCTTCAGGCAAAATCTTTAAAATAAATGTCTTGGAGAGCATCCTCTACACACTGCTGCTGTTTTTGCTCCTGTGACATCTTTCTCTAATTCTCTGACTCCGTTTCCTTAAGTATCATTCCAGCACAAATTTCTCCCCTCCAATTCCGACCCCTCAATAGCTTCTTCTCTTCCAGAGATGAAAATAAATGCAACTTCTGAAGTCATTATCAATGAGGTCCCCTCACTAAGCACTAGGTCCAAGCTTTACCTGAAGGTCTGCTTCCCAAATAAAAAAAGAGTAGTCAATAGTAGCAGAAGCAACAGTAGCTTCTGGAGCTTTCAGGCCAGAGACAATAAGGGAAGTTTGGATAACTGGTCAGAAAGATTTCATAGGACCTTTTGTGGGCATTGGGTATAGTTGGTGTTAATTGGCAATCCTATTTCCCATAAGTAGTTCTGAACAGGTGCCCTGGTCACAGGGTTATTATTATGATTATTTGGTAATAGTTTGAGGCAAAGATGGGCACTAGCTCCACATACATACATACATACATACATACATACATACTTGTGGCTTCAGAAGAGTAAGGGACCTGGTCACAGTTCTAGGGTCAAGAGGAACACTAGCATTTATGGGATCAGAGATGTTCCCTGGGTAAAGAACATAGCTTGGACTAGGAGAGCAGTTACCATACTTCTCCTTGGATCACACACTTCTGGAAGCACCAAACTAGCTCTGAAAACAGTAGCACAAAAAAGCCTGAAGCTTGGGCCAGTGCTTCCCAACCCCCAGGAGAGCAGAGGACAACTGTAACATAAGATTCATTGTCAAGAAATAGACTGGTAAAATGAGCAAGCAAACAAAACACTTGACGATAAAAATCTGGCGGCAGGGAAGACCAAAACATAAACTCCAAAGAAGATGGCAGCATGAAGAAAGCTTACCCCCAAAGAAAAGCCTGAAAGAAAGATGATCAGACTGAAGTCCGACAAGAATTCCTAGAATAAAGACAGCAAAAAGAATGCTAGAGAAAAAACTGGGAGACAAGGGTGAGAATGATGCAAGAAAATTATGAAAAGAAAATGAACAGTTTGACAAAAGATGCATCAAAAAAATACTAAATAAAATAAAATAAAATAAAATAAAAAAAAACAGAATTGGCCTAACGGTAAAATAGAAACAAAATTTCACTGAATATTTTTTTTTGAACCAAAAGTTGTCTGAAAGGAAAAAAAGAAAAAAGAGGTACAAAATCTCACTGGTGAAAATAATTCCTTAAAGCTTAGAATTGGGCTAGCTTATATTTCTTAAAAATTAGAAATGGGAAGCTAATGATTCCACGAGACATCAAAAAGCAATAAAACAAAGTCAACAAGAATGAAAAATAGAAGAAAATGTAAAAATATTTCATTGGAAAAACTACTGTCCTGGAAAATAAATCAAAGAGAGATCATGTAAGAATTATTCAACTACCTGAAAGCCATGTTAAAAAAAAAAAAAACAACCTACAAACAATGTTTCAAGAAATTACAAGGAAAAACTGCTTCAAAATCTTAGATCCAGAGGGTAAAATAGAAATTAAAAGAATCCACTAATCACTTCCTGAAAGAGAGCCCAAAATCAAAACTCCCCAGAATAAGATAGCAAAATCCCAGTGGTCCTGATTTAAAGAGAAAATATTGCAAGTAGCTGGAAAATTTAGCAGCTTCTATATTAAAGAAACGGAAGAGTTGGAACATAATATTCTGGAATGCAAATTTGGTAGGGTTACAACCAAGAATAACCTACCCAGCAAAAATTGAGTATGATCCTGCAAACTGTGTGTGGGCGGGGGGAGAGAGTTGTTTAATGAAATAGAAGACTTTCAAGCTTTCCTGATAAAAACACCAGAGCTGAATATAAAATTTGACATTCAAACACAAGATTCAAGAGAAACATGAAAAGGTAAACATGAAAGAACAATCATAAGAGATTCAACAAAGTTAAATTGTTAACATTCCCAATGGGAAAATGACAGTTGTATCTCCTAAGAATTTTATTATTACTAGGGCAGTAAGAAAGACTCTACATAGATAGATGGCATGCCTATGAATTGATTATGTTCTGATGATCTCCAAAATTAGTAAAATGAAAGGGTGAGAAAGAGGAATGTACTGGGAAAAGGGGAAAATGAGAGATAGAATGGGGAAATTTTTCTCACATAAAAGAGAATTGTAAGGAAAGGCTTTTATAGTGGAGAGAAAAATGGGGAGATGGCAGGCAATGCCATCAGAATTGGTTCAAAGAGGGAAGAATTTTTTTAATATATTTATATTTATACACACACTGTGTTGGTTATAGAGATCTATCTTACCCAATAGGAAAACAAGATGGAAAGAGGATAAGATAAATGGAGGGGGGAGGGGAACAAAATGGAGGGCAAATCAAGGGACACAGTGACCAGAAGCAAAACAGACTTTTGAATAGGGACAGGATTAAAAGAGAAAGAAGAAATAGAAGAATATAGGACAGAGGAAAATATATAGTCAGTAATCATAACTGTGAATGTGAAGGAGAGAACTTTACCCATAAAATGGAAGAGGACAGAAGTATGGATTAGAAACCAGAATCCAGAAATATATTGTTTACAAGAGATACAGTTGAAACAGAAAGACCCACATAGAGCTAAAAAGGTGGTGGGAGTAGGGGGCTGGAGCAGAATCTACTATGCTTCAACTGAAGAAAAAAAGGCAACTATGGCAATCATGATCTCAGACAAAGCAAAAACCAAAAATAGACCTAATTAAAAGAGATGGTCAAGAAAACTGCATTTTGCCAAAAGGTAAACATAGATAATGAAGTAATATTTTAAAAAATTGCATCAAGTGTCTCTGATAAGATTCTCATTTCTCAAATATATAGGGAAATGTGTCAAATTTATAAAATAACAACCATTTCCCCAAATGGTAAATGGTCAAAGATACGAACAGGAAGCTTTCAGAAGAAAAAAACTGTTTATAGTATTTAAGTATTTTAAATCACTCTTGATTAGAGAAATGTAAATCATAACAATTCAGATGCACTATCTCACAACTATCAGAAATGACAAACATCAGAAGGGATGGGGGAGGAGTAATAGGTACACTAATTACTGTTGGTGGATTTGTGGACCAACCCAACCTCACTGGAGACCAATCTGGAACTATGCCCAAAGGGCTATAAAACTGTATACCATTTCACCCAGCAATAGCACTACTAGGTCTCTACCCAAATAGATTTTAAAAAAGAAAAAGATCTTGTAAGTAGAAAAATATTTGTAGCAGTTCTTTTTTGTTATGTCACAGAATTAGAAATTGAGAGGATGCTTATCAATTGCATGATGGCTGGACAGGTTGTGGCATACGACTGTGATAAAATACTATTGTGCTATAAGAAATGACAAGAGAGTTGATTTCAGAAACAAAAAATATGGCAAGACCTATGTAAATTAATGCAAAATTAGACAAGCTAGGTCATCATGAACAGTAACAGCAACATTGTAATGATGGTCAACTAAGAAAGACTTGGCTGCTCTGATCATAACAATGGGTCAAGACAGTTTCAAAGTTCTCATGATGAAAAAAAATGCTACCCATCTCCAAAGAGAAAATCAATGAACGCTGAGTGCAAATTGAACCTTAATTTCTCACTTCTTTTGTAATACAGCTAATAGAGAAATATGTTTTGCATAATTTCACATATATAAGTAGTTAATATTTTTCTTGCATTCTCAGTGAATGGGAAATGTGTGCCAGGGAAAGACAGAGTTTGAAACTCAAAATTCTAAGAGAATGTTGATAATGAATAAAAAAAAAAAAAAAACAAGGGAAGAGTAGATTCATAGCATCCTTTGAAATGGTATATGTGATTACAAGGCACCAACTTCCACTTGAACACTTCCACTGTTTATTCAAATCATGGGTAATAAGCAAGGCAATTTGATTATTCCTATGCATCTGTAAGAATAAACAGGCTTAGAAAAGTACTACAATTGTTTCATATAATTTCAATGAAAATCTAATTTTAAGGACACCCAAAGGAAGACAGAAGATCTGGGTTCAAATCTGAGCTCTGTAACTCGGAGTTCTGGGATACTAACTCCCTTCTCTCTTATCCTCAGTTTACCAATATTTAAAATGAAGGTATTGGACTGAATAACCTGTATTCCCCTTCCAGATCTAAAGCTCATGGTAATCTGGCCCCAGGTTTGTGTAGATTTGACCAGCTAGAATACTGAGAGTGGATCTACATTAGGGGTAGGGAACCTGTGGCCTCAAGGCTACGTTTGGCCTTGTATGTCCTTGGGTTCAACCTTTTGACTGAGTTCAAGTTTTACAGAACAAATTCTTTTATTGAGGGGATTTGTTCTGTAAAGTTTGGATTCAGTTAAAGGGCTGCACCTGAGGACCTAGAAGGCCACATGGGTCCTGGAGGTGGCAGGTTCCTTACTCCTGAAAGGAAACTGGCATAACTGAAACGATATTGGACTGAACTGGAAAGCTGGGCTCAAATCAAGGTCTATGATTGATATTGTCCTACTTAACTTTGAAAGAAGAACTTTGTTCCCTTTTCACCAATTCTTCTTTTAGTTTTAGAAAAGGGATGAGTATACTGATTGTCTCTCTTCAGCACCCAGGTATCATTAGAAGTAATAAGACCAGTTTATAAAATACCCTTTTACAGCTTAGAGAAATGCATACTCCAAAAACAATGGTGACATTATTATAAAAAAGAAACAATTGAATTTTTAGTACAGTTCTCTTTCTCATGGACTACCAGAAAGAACTGTGCCTCAGTCTTCAAAATCCTGGGGGCACGATTTATTCACAGGATCAGGGGAATGCTTCCTGTTCTTGACCCCTGCATGACCTCTCAGAGTTAGCTGCCTGCTTCTGCCTCCCATTTACCTGATTTTAACTTTCCACTTCACCAGTGACCCATAACCAACAACCTCCTCTCTTAAGGTACCTGTTTCTGAGGGGAATCAGATTGTACTGTGCTGCTTCTTGATCGTGCGCGTGCACACACGCACACACACACACACACACACACACACACACACACACACACCCATACATGTGTGTACACATATCCCTTGGTTTAGAGGTCTGTCTACCATGGATATATTGCATCAGTATGGCATTATCTGGGGAGAGGGTCATCAGGAAAGGAAGCATTTTCTTGGTCATGCCATCACCATAACTCACATTCCTAATCCTATTCCATGGAAAATTCAGCCCTGGCCCTTCCCAATTCATTATACTGTTCTGTTCTCCTCTTACATTGCAATTTCTGAGTCTCACCCTCTATTGGAATTATCTCTGGCCTTAGTCAATGGATTGGAGGTTGAACCCTGGGTTCAGCCATTGTGACATTGAGTTATCCTATGGACTCTCTGGGTCTCCATTTTTTCATCTACAAAATAGGGTTATTAGACTTGACTAGATGAGGCGCATAGTAGGAACTTTATAAATGTTTATTCCCTTCCCTGCTTCTATGTACAAAGTAAAAGTTGCTCGCTCCCTCCCATCAGTGTCTCTGCTCATCCTCCCAGACCAGTCAGCTGTCTTCCTTCCTTGGCCCCTCAGCTGCATCTCCGAGTCTAGAAAGACTTTATCTCCTGCTATACTTAGCCACCACTGCACCAGCTTGACTTGTAAGTTTGTTTGAAAAAAATATATATCAAAGGATATCCATTATGCATGAGCTTTGAAAGATTCAGCACTGCTCCTGAAATCAATAAGAAGCACCTATTCTTTCAAGCTCATAAATTATGGCAGCACTTCAACCTTGGCATAGAGAAAAATCAAGCTCAGAGTTTGAGGTGTAAAGAGATTGTAATTCTTTTACTTAACAAGGAAAAGGTACCAACAAGAATTGGGGAATTCTTCAAGTGTGCCACAAAGGGGCTCGACTTATACATCAAGAACATATCTTCTTAGGAAAAATCATCTCAATGATTTCTTTCAGGCAACAAATTTTTTAACTTGGGATCTCCCTATGGGCCTATTGACAGATTTCAGGAGGTCCCTAAAGTTAGATCAGAAAAATACACACACACACACACACACACACACACACACACACACACACACACACACACAAGCATGCACACACACGTGGGGATGTGGGGGTGTGGGGGTGTGGGTGGGTGTTCATTAACCTTTGGTTTCCCTTGTAATACCCTGTATTTTATTTCATTCATTAAAAAATCTTCTGAGAAAGGTTCCATAGACTACCAGATTGGCTGCCAAAGGAGTCTAGGGTACTCCCAAAGGCTGAGAGCCCTTATGTAGTGGAATACAGCTCAAACTCCAAGGTCAGAAAGCCCACTGCTGCTGTTCCACACCAGCACACGGAGGGCTAGAATGAAACCTGATTCATTTCCTGTCAGCCTCATATTCAGGAGTTTTCTCAGAGTCTCATATAGAAGATGGCCTCTCTTAGCCCATCAGGAAATCTTACCCAGAGGCAGAGCTGAGATAGAAGAGAAGCACTCAGCCAAGTTATGCCAAATTCCCCTCTGAAAAAGTCTAAAGTAATGCCTCAAATCAAATTCTGGAGCAACAGAACAACAAAAAAATCAGGTGAAACAATGTACCAGCCCCAGACAACTTAGGAAGTCAGCAGAAAAGATTTCTCCCATGAGGATAGTTGTGGGTCCTGGGAATAGAGTAGAGGCAAGATCTTGAGCTGGCTTCAATGGTGTCATCAGCAGCCTCAGGAGCTCTCAGCCCACCAACAGTGGGCATGGGGGTGGGGGGCAGAGTTTGAATGACTGGTTCGAAGGGGTTTGCAGGGGACTTATTGTTGGTGTTGTGCTCAGCACCCTGTTGCATTGGCCAATTGCAGTTCCAAGTCACAGTCCTAGGGTCAAAACGAGTGAAAGCACTTATGGTGCAGGCGATCAGGGAGCCTGGTCACGGTTCCAGAGCAGAGAGAAGTATCTATGGCTGCCCACAGGGGAATAGGGAAACTGGTCTCAACTTCAAGACAGAAGTCATCACTAGCAATTGTATCTTCAGGAAAGCGTGGGGACCTGGCTATGGCAAACCTGGAAAGTATACTAAAAAGCAAAAACATCACCTTGCTGACAAAGGTCTGTATAGTCAACGCTCTAAGTTTTCTAATAGTAATGTACGACTGTGCCAATTAGACTCTAATGAAAGCTGAAAGTCACCAAATTGATGCTTCGGAATTGTGGGGCTGGAGAAGACTTTTGAGAATCCCTTGGACAGTAAGGAGTAAAAGTCAGTCAGTACTTAAAGAAAGTAGTCAATGACTATAGCTGAAGTTTAAATACTTTAACCACATAATGAGAAGATGAGACTCACTGGAAAATAAGGCCCTGATGCTGGCAAGGACTGAAGGCAAAAGGAAAATGGAACAGCAGAGGGTGAGATGTATAGTAGTATCACAGAAACATGAACTGGCATAGACTCTGAGAGACAATGGGTGACAGAAGGGCTGGGCATGCCATCGTGGTGGTGGTGGTGGTCGTGAAGACTGAGAAACAACTGAATGACTGAACAACAACCAAAATGAGGATGCTAACAGCACCTACTTTAAAGGACTTTTGTGAGGATAAAATGAAACAAATTTTTTGCAGATTTTGCACACCTTCAAAGCACAATGTAGATGATAAATGTCATCATCATTCCATTTTCTTTATTTTGAGCACATTGTCCTCTCAATTATCCACATTATCACTATTCTTCATTCAGTCCATGTCTCCTGGTTGTTTCCCTGTTGCCTACAAACACGTCCATGTCTCCAGTATTCTCAAAAATTGCTCATTAAAAAAATGAGAAATCCAAGAAAATTGTGAAAAGAAAGTCAACCAATTTGAAATAAAGAATCAAAAACTTAAGGAAAAATATAATTCTTTGAAAACTAGAATTGAGAAAGGGAAAGCCAATGACATTCTAAGATACAAAGAAATCATAAAATGAAATCAAAAGAATGATACAGTAGAAGAGAAAGTGAAACATCTCATCGAAAAACAACTGATATAGAGAACAGATCAAGGAGGAATAGTATAAGAATAGTCAGACTACCTGAAAATTACACTAAAAAAAGAATCTTGACACAATGTTACCAGAAATTATCAAAGAAAATTGCCTGAATTTCTAGAACGAGGAGGCAAAGCAGAAATAGAAAAATAAATCCACCAATCACCACATTAAAGACATCCCAGGAGGAAAACTTACAGGAATGGCATAACCAAGCTTCAAAGCTCCCAGGTTAAGGACAAAATATTGGAAACAACAAGAAAACAAAATAATTTAAATGTCATGGAGATTCTATATGGATTACACAAGACTTAGCAGCTACCATGTTGAAGAACTAACTGTAGGTCTTAGAATACAACATTCCTTAGAGAAAAAGAGCTGGGGTTACAAAAAAGGGTAATTTATCTAGAAAAGTTAAGTATAATCTTGATTGAAAAAAAATGGCATTTAATGAACTGAAAGACTTTCAGGTTTGGTTGCTTTTTTTGACAAAAGTCCCAGAACTTAAGGAAAAATTTGACATATAATCTATAGGAAAAATGTAAGGTAAACATTAAAGACCAATGATAACGGAGTCAATAAGGTCAAATTGTTTTCGTGAACATAGTAGTGTTGTCCTCATTATTTAAGCAGTTTGAAAGAAAGCCTTGAACTAAGCTGATTATTATGATGTGATTCTAAAAGAAATAAACTGTGTAGAGAGAGATAAAATGGAGCTATTATCTCATAAAATGTATATGTGTGTATGTATGTATGTTTGTATAAAAGTCTTCTAAATTCAGAAAGAAATAAGATGGTAAGAAGATGGAGGGAGAGGATAAGAGAGGGACTTCTAGATGGGAGAGGAGGTTAAGGAATAGGAAGGCAAGGTTGTGGGTAGAAGTAAAGCAGAGGAGTGAGGAGAAATAGCGTAAATAGGGTGAGAAGGATACTGAGGAAAAATAGGAAGGGGGAAAATAAATAAGTGTAGCTTAGAATGTGAATGGGACAAATTTACCCATAAAATGGAAATGAATAGTAGATCAAAAATTGAATTAAACAACATGTTGCTTTCAGGAAGTATTATACAAAGGAGAAATACACACAAAAATAAAATAAAGGGCAGGAATAGAATTTATTATGTGAAAAAATAAGGATAGTAATCACAACCTCAGACAAAGTTAAAATAGATTTAATCAAAAGTAAAAAACAGAGAAACTATGCTGTGTGTCAGCAATATCATTCAATATTGTTTTAGACTATTTAAAACACCTAGATAATATAAAGTACTTGAGCACATACCTGCCAAAACAGACACAGGAATTATTTGAACATAAACATAACATACTTTTTTATACAAATAAACTCAGACCTAAATAATCGAAGTAATACTTATTGTTCATAGTCAGAAAAAAGCCAATGTAATTTTTAAATGACAGTTCTCCTTAACTAATCTACTTATTCAATGACATCTCAATTAAAACATTTTTAAAAATTACAGAGTTAGAAAAAATTAATGACAAAGGTCATTATTGTAGCCCCAACACAATATTCACAATGCCAGTGGTGACTAAATATGCTGGCATAGTTCTCAAATGCAAAATGTAACAGATTATCCATATAGAAGACAGAAGCAAAACATTTATTCAGACACCAGAAAACCAAATCCCAACACCAGGAAACTAAATTGATCATAGCAATATAAAAGTTAATACACTACAATGCAGCACAGAGCCACACCATCCCTTAGCCTTCCCACAAACCAACACTCACAAGCCTAGTTGTCTCCCTGGGTGCATCCTCTCTCTCCCTCCATCTGGCTGCTCTGACTCCCAGTTTCTTGTGGGCTCTGCTCCACCTTTCAGCAAACTCCTCCCACCACAGGCTCCATGTGATTACATTCAACCTAATAAGGGACAGGGAAGAGCAGGGAATTTGAAGACTTTCCCTGATTTGAAAATCTTGCCTGTCCCAGATCACACAGCTAAGAAATATCAGAGTCTGAATTCAGTCTCTGACATCTCCTAACTGCGTCAGCCAGGTAGGAAAATGACTGTATACAAACTAACAACAATATAAACAAGGCCTAACTCTGGAAGCTCTGTGGAAGACAGAGAAAAGATTTGGTCCCTGTTTTCAATGAAATGATTTAAATCAATTTTTATGGGCAGACGGCTAGCATGTACAAAAAGAATTCCATTAGAGTGGGATACTCTAAGTGCATAAGACAGAGGTCCCAAGGAGGCTGGGAGTCTGTGCGAGGAGTGTTATTTCACACTCAGAAGATCTGGAATGCTTTCAGAGAACAAATTCTTCAAGCAGGGTTTTAGAGAATGGTTAATATTTTTTTAAGGGTTATTACTGTGTTTTGTTTTAACTATAAACATTCCCAGATTGCCCCACCCCATGAGAGCTGTCTTGTAACAAAATAAAACACTTAAACTAACAATGCAGTCACCTCATGTGAAAATTCACAAAACATCCACCTCCCCACAAACCTCTCTATTCTAAAGTGGTTTATTTTTAAATTAACAGTAACTTATTGTATCTTTTCCTAATCCTCATTCAACTGAAAAAGAGGAAATAAACTCTTTATAATAGATATACAGTCAAGTGAAACAAATGCTGTTGTCAAAAATAGATATGCATGCACGTGTGAACATATGTAATGTGAGTGCATACACATATGTGTGTATGTATGTACTTGTATACGTATGTATGTGGGTGCATGTATGTCTCATTCTGCTTCCTAAATCTATCCTCCATCTCTCAGGTGCTGGCCAGTAGCTTTCATCAACAGTCCTTAGGAAACGGAAATGATCATCATGTTGATCCAAATCCTTACAGCTTTCAATGCTGTTTGTTTTCAGTGGTGATGTGTTTGCATAAACCATTTTCCCTATTCTCATCTTTATCTGTTTATAAAGTCTTCTTTTTTTCTTTTTATAATATCAGTGTCCTGGTATAACTTGTTCTCCTGCCTTCCCTCTGCATCAGTTCAGAGGCATCTATCCATGTGTCTTTGAAATCATCTATTTCCTTCTTTCTCATAGTATGACAGGACTCCATCAAATTCATGTGCCATGACTTATTCAGCTGTGCCTCAACAGATGGGTATCCCTTGAGTTTCCAGGGGGTTTGTCTTTAGCACAATAAAAAAAGAGCTGCTATAAATATATATATTTTTTTAATATATAAGAGATCTTTTATATTGCTTTGGTCTTTTCATTATAGGACTAGATGGCTCAAAGGGCACATACTGGCAACTTTTGGTGTATTTTTTCCACAATGCTTTAGAATCGATTTCTAAGTCCACCAAGAGGGCATCAATGTGCCTGTGTTCTCATAGCTCCTCCAACATCTGTCATTTTCTCTTTTGTCATCTTTGCCAATCTGATGGAAGTGCAGTAGAATCATAGAATTGCTCTAATTTCCTTTTCTCTAATTTGCAGTTTTGGGGAGTACAGCACATGCAAGCATTCAAACATACACATTCATATGGCTATCCATAGTCTGGCTTGCTTCCCTTAATAACTGCCTGCTCATTTCCTTTTCCATTTGTCAGTGGAGAATGTGTCTTATTCTTATAAATTTGAATCATTTCTTTATATGGGATCTTCCAAAAATCTTAGTGAAGCTTTAATAATAACAGTCTTTAAGCTATTAAAGCTCAGAACTGCACTAAACTTTTTGGAACGTGTTATATATCTTGTAAATGAGGTTTCTATCAGAGAAACTTGGTGAAAAGATTTTTTCCTTGTTGATTTCCTTTGAGTCTTAGCTTTTTTGGATTTGTTTTTGTGAATCTTTTTTCATGTTATCAAAATTCTGCATTTTATCTTCTGTGATTCTCACCATCCCTTGTTTCCTCACAGATTCTTCTTATATCCACAGACATCCTTGTTGCCTTTCCCATGTTTCTCTACTTTGTATAGGGTGCACCCCTTTATATCGAGGTCATGAATTTCTCTGGAGCTTAACTTGGTATAAAGTGTATGATGCTGACCTACATCTCATTTCTTCTATCTCATTGTCCAATTTTCCCAGCAGCTTTTATCAAATAGTGAGTCTTTACCTCAGTAGCTGTGATTCTTTGTGTTTATCAAATACTATACTAGATTCTTTTACTTCTGTACCTTGTATACCTCATCTATTCCACAGCTCTTTCCCTCTGTTGTAACCCAATTCAAAGTATTTTGAGAATCACTTAATAGCATAGTTTGAGATCTGACCCTGTTAGCCCCCATGCAGTCCCATTTTTTCCTATATTGCCTGTGAAAGTCTCGATGGTTTTTGACTCCATATGAATTGTATGATTATTTTTCCCAACTATACAATGTAACCCCTTTGGTAGAGTTGAGTAATGTGACATTGCATAAGTATATTGATTAAATTAGTACTGTCATTTTTACTTCTATTGACTTGTTCTATTCTTGGTCAAATGATATTTTTCAATTATGTGTGTCTATTTGTATAAGTTACATGTGTATTGTGTGTGTATGTACACATATACAGTCTTATGACTATCTCAATAGGTACTTTTTGTACTGATAATTGCTATATGGGGCTCTGAGCTGCCCCTTTCCAAAACACTCCCATGCAATGCTATATATTAGACATGTGTCCATTGGTCTTTTAATCCCTTAGGACACTGTGAGCTTCCAGAAGTCAGGGATGGTGGCTTAGCTTATACATCTCTCCCAAGAGTGCTATGGGCACTTCATGAACAAACTGTAGGCTGAGAGAAGAAATGAGAGACTTATAGGAATCCAAAATAACAAATCAAAGACAAAAGTTACCACATTGTCAAAAGTTTTAACAAGACAGAAGAGTAGAGAGGGGGGTCTCCAAGACAACCTGTAAATGGCACCAGTCTTGGATCCTTCCTAGCCTTGCCTGGGCTATCCTTATTCGTGGATTCTTTCCTTTCCCCTCTTGACACATGACTTAGGTCAACATCAACCCTTTCTGAGTTGGAATCTAGATGAGCGCTCACACTTTTGGACAACGTAGATTTGGGCTCTCAATTGTGCCAGATTTTCATCCCCTTTTTAACCCATTTCTAATGTTAGATCAGGAAAGGAGGTAGGCAGACCAATGTGAGGGGAAGAAGGAGGAACAGTGGCCAATGGCAGGGCTCCTCAGGAAAACCTCCTGTACCTGAGGGCATTGGACACAAAGAAGCTGTGGGAGAGCATGGACAAAGACTGCCAATGCTTGTTGATCAAAGGTTGGATGAGAGGTCCTGGATGGGGAGCACTCATCCCCTGCCAGAGAAAATGACCGAGTCATTGTGATCCCAGACCCACTGCTGGAAGTGCTGAATAATCTCCTCAGTCATGGAGTCCATGCTTAAAGAAAACACAACCTTAGTGCTTCTTCTACTGTTTCTTGTTTGTTGATTTGGTTTAGTTTGGTTGTTTGTCGGGTATTTGTTTTGTTTTGTTTTTGTTGTTGGTTTCTTTTACCACCGTTCTCTCCTCGGCTGCTCTTACTACCATTTTGTTTACCTTCCCTGGAGGCCCCAATGGCACTGGGACCTCAGACTCTTCAGTGCTGGGTGACTCCAGTCAACTCTCTGCCACTCTTTATATGTAGAATAGGGAGAAGAAGAGCAGGTCACAGGATTTTTAGGAGAGCTCACAGGATATAACCTACAGAAAGCACTTTGTAAGTCTTTAATTGCTATACTAAAAGGAACTATTATTATTTGAAAACCATCATCATCGTGAAGATAGAATGATGAGGTAGAGCTCTTATGGCAGGGGAATGGAGCTCCAGGCCTAGAGTCTGGAAGACCTGAGTTCAAATCGAGCCTCAGATGTTTGCTAGATATATGACCAATGAGTCACTGAGCCTCTGTTCTTCTGTTCCCTCATCTGTAAAACAGGGGTACAAATACCACCTCCTTCTCAGGGTCATTGTGAGGATCAAATGGATCAAATATGTGGATCAAACTGAAAACAGTGCCTGGCAGAGAGGAAGCACTAAGAAATGTTGTTGTGGCTGTTAATGACTTTGGGGTCAGTAAGACCCCAATCCCACTCTGGCCTCAAGCACTTGGGAGCTGGGTGACCCTGGGCAAGTCACTTAGCCTTCCAGTGCTTGTTTCACAATTACAGGGTTGAGGTGGGGCTGTTATGAGGCTGATGTAAGTCTTTCATGGAGTTTGCAGACCTTGCCATCCCCTCTACCACCACTTCCACCACATTTGCTCATTTTATTATGATTATCATTAGAATTATCCTAAAGTGGGTCAGTACAGCAAAAAGTACTACGTATTTGAATCTTGGCCCCACCAATGACTGCTAACATGACACTGGACAAGTCTCTTTCCCACTTTAGAAAATGAAGGATTGGACTGTGGGGTCTATAAGGGACCAGCTAACTCTAGGTGCTTTGCCCCTAGAAATACTCCCTCCGATCCCTCATGTTTCCTTCAAGCAATGAGCCCCAACTCTGCACTGTCAGCCCTGGCTCACTGACGTGACCAGCATTTGCTCTCTTACTGTGTGAAGCTGGCTCAAAGTCCATTTTTTCCGGTTTAGACAGGACAGCACCATGTACATTTTACTTCGCAATGTCTTTGTTTTTGCCTTTGGAAGTCTGGGTTCATAAATAAAAAGTATAAATATTTTAATAATATGCTGACATGTCTTTTTGCCTTGAACAAATGACCAGCTCTTGGTCTCTAATGGGGCCTTTGTGAAAACTCTGAACATTTGTGGGCAACATTTCCAGACGCCATCTCGAACTGTTCGCCTACTCGTGCACCGGGGGCGACGTTGGTGCTGAGGTTGGGCCATAATGTACTGCTACAGTTTAAAACCGTTTTCTCTTTTCAGCTGGTGTTTCCTGGCCCTTAATGCCCCTTGGAAATCAGATAAAAAGGGAAATGATCTCAACCATGAGCAGCAGAGATGTTCAGGCAATTTTAGCCTCTGTCAAGCAATAAAGTCATGGGATTGTATTTATTGTAGGAGTCCGACTTTCATAAAAAGAGAAAACGCATTTTGGAAATACTGTGATTACAGTTATTTGTCCCCACATTATCTGATGAACTAAAATAAGTAGGGCATTGTCCCAACACTCCCCTCTCCTCTCTGAGCACACAGCTAATGTTCCTCCCTGGGAGAAGCCAGAGTGACATTCAGTGGCATCTGAGAAAGGTCAATCTGCTTCCCCACTGTTCATTTTGGCATAATTGTTTCCAAGCCAAATTTGCTTCTGTTTACCTGATTTCATGCCTGAATTATTAGCTTGATTCAGCCTGGGATTGGTTGCTGGGACCTTCGTGCTTCCACATGATCACTAAGGTTGACGCTCTGCTTTGGGTCTAGTCCTCCCTTTTGTGACAAGGGATGATTTACATATGCTTCTTAACATTTCTATGTAGCACATTTATTTTCTGTATATCCTGTGTGAAATATGATCCCCAGGAAAATGCCACCTTCCCAGGCTGTCAAATGGTTCTTAATTTCAAATAAAGAACGTCAGTTTCAGTCTGAATCTCTGACTCGGGGTTTAGTTACTGCACCTTTGAATGGGAAATCAGGCCACTTTACACTTCTGTCTCCCATTGTGAGGCCCAGTGGGTTGGCCAGAGATGGAGGAAGGCTTGGGGGCAGCAGCAGAGTTTGGGGCAATGAACTCCACCATGGCTGGGCTCATCACTCCTCATCCAGCCTGCTGGATCATCCTCAAAACCTCTTCTTGCACAGACCTGATGGAGCATTTGGCCCTATTCCATTCTGTCATTGTTTTACCTATTGGCAGGTAGATTAATTTGCCTGAAGGCTTTAAAATATTCCACTTGCCAGGGAGTCCCTGCTGATTTATGTAGTCACATGGAGCGATGTCCACTAACCACATTGATCTTTCATTATTTTCCTATCTCAGAAGTTAACAATAATGCCTTGGTGGTTAATGAAGAGCTTCCTGATTACCCTTAATTGGTTTCATTATTTGTCATTGCAAATTTAGGGTTATTATTAGGGTATTGTTCTACATATGTATTAATTCGAGGAAGAGATGGATGACTGATATCTACAGAGTCTTGTAAAGACTTAGTAATGGGAAGAACGGCTCAGCCCATGTTCCCCAGCATGCTCTCTGCTCTCTGAAGTAGTACTAAAGGTGCCTGATGCCGTTGTTCTCCTTCCTTATAGTGGAGGCTTTAGTGCTGCTATATCTTACCACATTTATATTGTTCCTGGGAACTCCACGATGGGTGGCTAGTACACGTGCCTCATGTCTCTTCTCTGGTACCCTGTGTTTGTCTTCTCTCTTGAATCACTGGAATTGTCACCAGGGTATGCACTGGGATGGAAAAATATATTCAAAGCAAAATGAGCAACTTTGGTAAAACAAAGGGCCAAGGACACCATCAGCTGGCAGCCTCACAACAGAGGAGTTTGTCTGAGTCCTCTCTCATTCTTTCTGGCCCCAGTAATTCCCCATGTTCTGCCATTTCATGGAAATATCCATTAAGAAGGGATTTACCTAGTCCATATTACGGATGAGGAAAGTGACTCTCAGCAAGGAGAAATCAGTTAGTCAGTCAATAAGCATTTAGCCAGCTCCTACCTTGCACCAGAGGCTGTGCTAAGTGCTTGGGATCTGGCCAAGGTCATACAAGTAATAAGTAAAAAAATCTCACACTGCAAGCGCAGACATCTGACTCCAAATGGGTGCTGTGTCCAGCAGCCCACCTCCACCTCCCTAGGAGGAGTCCTCATCTCCTACATGGAGTGCTTCCATTACCTTTGATTACGACAGCTGTGTCTCTGGCTCAACCCCCCCCCCCCCCCCCCCGCCGCCCGTGTCAGACCATTGAACACAGAGCCATGGGATTACTAAACCTCAAAGAGCCAACCTCATCGAATTCCCTCCTGCTCCAGAACTGCCTATGACTCCAGTCAAATCTGTGATCAGACTTACCTTCCAAACCCCCTTATAGCTATCCCCATCACACAGAGCTCAAGTTAGAGCAGTTTTGTGCTTGAGGAGTCAGAAGTGGAAAAATCTCCTTAGTTTGGGAAACATAGAAGTCATTAGTCAGTGAGGTAGGAGAGGATAGGGATGGAGTCATGCTGGAGAGAAACTCATCTGGAGCACATCTAAGCAGAGAAGCCCGCCAGGGGAGAGCTCCTGATTTAAACTAATCCCTCTTGATAGGAGAAAACAGCATGGCATAGGATAGAGCGCTTGAAACCAGAAATCCTACCAGTTGTGCAACTCTAAGAGTTGACTTTTCAGGGTTTGGGGCAACTCCTAAGTTGCAGAAAAGATGTTGACTTACAATGGTGGAGAGAATTTTCTCATGTGGGAGTTCCCCGTATTGGAGCAATCCCAGGTCCAGCCCCAATTCCCGCCATTCCTGCTTTTAATTAGGCGCTAACCTCTATGTTTCCCTTCTGATCCTGCTGCAAGGGCTTTCACTGTGTTTCAATTCTCACTTTCTGGGGACAAGACCCCAGTGAACTGTCCAGTTGTGGTCCTGCCTATGGCTCCATTTCCTTTCATTTCTTTCAATGCAGCCCTTTCTATCCTAATGAAGTCCTTGTAGACCACCCAAGCTGACAGGGTTAGGAGCTCTGGGCACCTTGTGCTAGCACCTAACCTATGCCTGGCAATTCTCTGCCCTATTTCCCTTTGGATTCACCATTTCTACCATTCAGCTCTTTCAAAATGTGGTGTCAACTTAACCCCATTGAAATTCGGTTTCTCACACACACACACACACACACCCCCCCCCCCAACAAACACACAGCCGGCTCCTTCCTGGACTTTCACATTCTCTGACTACTTGTTTCATTTAAGGTCTACTATGAGTTAATGCCATTCTCCTTTGACATTAATCTACAACACCAAAGTGTCCAACCTTTGACTCCATAAACATGGACTAGGCTCTATCACCCCTGGGTCTCTGCACATACTAACCCTATGTTTGACTGCCTTCCTCTCTCATCCCTTCTGTGACTATTGAATTCATACACACACACATATACATACATATGTACATATATTTTATTTATATATAATATCATGTATAAATACTTATGTGTGTGTGTCTATATATATATATATATATATATATATATATAATATTACTACCTGATTAATGAGAGCTGTCAACTGAAATACCATTTGAGATCAAGTCAACAAACACCCATTAAGCCCCTACTATGTGCAGTGATCTATGCTTGGTGTTAGGGCTAAACAGAGGAAAAAGAAACAGACTGAGTCCTTAGGGAGTTTACCTTCTACTATTGCATGGCTTCTTACCCAGGGGTCCTAGAACTGTTGTAGTTGTATTTCAGCATAATAGATTTTTGGTGTATTTTCCTTCTGTATTTACCTTTCTGTATGTGCCAACATTCTTCTGAGAAGGGACCTCTATGCTTCCCCAAAGGGACAGCCGACAAAGGGGTCCAAGATCCAAGGAAGGTGAGGAATCCCTTTTCTAGGGCATGTACTCATCCCTTAAAGCCCATTTGAAAGTTTTCTCTTCTAGAAGTTCTTCCCCTACTGCCCACACCCCCCTCCAAGATCTCAAATGACATGTTTTCTTTTTAGTGTATTATTATCTAATTACATACATCATCGTTCTTTGCATCTGCATCTTATATCCTTCCTAGACTGTTCATGTATCTGGCACAGGTAGCCAGCTTTTTCATTTCCACCAGTGCAGAGCTCAGCACACAGTAGGTCCATAAGCAATACGTCTTGTTATGATGTGTATACAGTTACTGCCAGAAGGACCTAGGTTTGAATGCACCTTTGCACAGTGCCTGGCCCATAGAAGGCACTTCATCAACTTTTGTTGAGTTCACTTGCCTTCATTCTCTGCCTCGAAGTTTGAGTTTCATATGTTTAATATAACATCACCACCTCTTCCTTGTGTCCTGCTGCTGGTTAGGTATCGAACCATAAAATCCAGAGAGAAAAGCAACTTTAAAGACCACAGAGTTCAACTGTCTCATTTTACAAAGGAGGAAACCACCATCCATGAAGGGGGAGGTTGTGTTTTCAAGATCACTCCCTTAGGAAATAGAAGAGCCAAGATTGGAACTTGCAGCCATTGATTCCCAATGGGGTCCTCTTTTCATGTCCATTCCAGCAGAAAAGCATGAGTCATCAGCAATGCTGAGCCTCACCACGGCATCCAGAGCTGGAAAAGAACTGCACTATCACCCTCCCTTTACAGATGAAGAAACTGAGGGAGACAGAGAGTAATAACCTGCCTAAGGAAAGAGTCCCATAGAGTCAAGCCTGGGAGAGATGACCTGATGTTTAAGTACAGAAAAGTGCAGAAAGGATGGGCATGGAAGGGGAGGGGCATGCAGAATAGTTCTCCTCTTTCCCTCCTAGATGAGAGGATGGCCCTTTCCACAATCCCACCAGCCAGCCTCTGTTGACAGATACTAGATAAGACAGGGCACAGTAGTCAATGTCTCTGTAGCACACCACACAAAGAGGACGGTCAGTCTTCTCCGTGACTTTGCTCCTAACTTCCCTACCCCAGTATCTGGCTACAGCTGGTTAATCTAACAATATAGAATACGAAAAGTGAGCTGCTGAACCCTGACCCCTAATAAAGCTAACAGATATTTAGGGAAACCCATGTCTCATGACCAAAGATATCTACCAGCATATAGACATCTCTGAAATAGAAAGACTGTTGTCCCCACTCTTCCCAGAGCCACCTCCAGTGACCATCCATCTATCCGTTCACCTATCCATCCATCCATCCATCCATCTGCCTATCCATCCATCCATCCATTTGGAAGTGCTCCCTGATCGAGTTATAAAGGGTAAAAAGTAGTGACTGAAACTCCCTGGGAAACAGCTGTGTATTTCAAGGATCCAGGATATTTCTGGCCCCATTATGCCTGAATTTGCATGCGTACTGTCATAATCAAGCTTGGTTGCTTCTAAATAAGGCAATGGCATTCATACTTGATGCCTCAGTGTATACAAAGGAAATAGCCATGCATTCCCTTTGTTCTGGATTGTCCTTGCTCTCCTTCAGCAACTCCAAACAGAGCTGTCTTGGAAGAAGTTCCTGTCTGCACTTGGTCTTGGATGGTGTTTCAGTAAAGACCACCAGCTTCTTCCTCATCTAACATGGGAGCATTGTCACGGATTCTGGCTCAGATGCTCATCTTCTTTTCCATTAGCACATCTTGTGAGAAGAGAATTCCGACTCCTAGACTCGTCCTTGGCAGGTACAGCAAACTGAAGGCTGCCCTTGGAGTGAGGGAGACCAAAGCTCAGTCCTGCTTCAGATAGTTGTGAGCTGTGTGACCCTGGACAAATCATTTCAGTTCCCAGCCTCAGTTTCTTCATCTGTGAAATTGAGGTCATTAATAGTACCCATTGCATAGACCTGCAGTGAGGATCGCATGGGGCAATATTGTGTAACTTGAGCTGATTTGGAAACTCCAAAGAGTTAGACAAACGCTAGCTAAAATAGTAGTGATGATTATTGTTGTTGTAACAATCACCTGTATAAATGTCCTCCTCCAGCAGAACGCAAATTCTGACAGATGCTCTCAGTGAAGGGCTTTGAGGTTGAGCCATTGGCTGGCCATGTCCATCTTTGTAGAACCAGCTGGTGTAAGGGCACAGTGCTTCACTCCCAGGGGCTGGGCAGCTGTTGTGGCCATAGGCATTCTGAAAGCCATTTTCTAATGTGTGAAGGACAGACTTTATTTAGAAACACTTCCCAGATTCTACTCTCTCTTTCCCCCTCCATTTCTTTTTCATATTAAATAATCCCCAACTCTTCCCCACCCAAACAATCAGTGACAAAAATATTGACTGGTTCATGGCCCAAGACAGCCACCTGTCAGCACAAGCAAGGTGGATTTTTGTCGTTTTCTTTCTTGCTTGTTGTCAGAGTTCAGTTTCCCAGACTCAGGCTAAATGGCAAACATCTGAAGGGTTAATCGCTGTTAAACCCTGATAATTCACAGCTGTGCTGAGTCACATAGGTTTCCACCTACTGACTCTGTGCCAATCAGGGGCTGAGCCTTTGTTATATATTCTGGGAAGCTGGAATTTTGCTTTGGAGGTTCATTTATGAGAAGGATCTTTTGATTTCCTGGTCCAGACTCTGAGTAGCCATATGTTCAGAGTCCCCTGATTGCTTAGATGTCTGTGCTCCCTCAACCCAGGGATGTATGTAAAGTGTAGAACAACATTGCTATGTTCAGACGGCTGGAGCCCTGTTTACTGGTCTTTGTGCTAATTTCTCTGCTTCTATTTTCTTCAAGTTCAGAGTGTTGATCTTTCCCCCGAACTAGTGAATGTAATTAAAATTAGGATTGTTAAGCTCTTTTTGAGCAGTCTTTCCTTTAAAAGCAGATCAGAGAACCTGTGTTAGCCTCCTGAGTGTGTCAAGGTGCTTCTTACTACACCACCTAAGGCTCTCCTATACAGACTTCCCAGTCATCACTTGCACCTCTGGGGGTTCATGTTTTCCACCAACTTACCTGTGCTCTGGGCCAGTCAACAGCTCTCCATTTTTTTTTCTCAAGGGTACCATAACTGACTTGGTCAAATGTTTTCTGGAAATCTAGGTAAAAGGTGTCTACTCATTCACTACACTAGTCATAGTATTAAAACAGCAATACCCTGCCCGTGCTTGGAGTTGGATGGTATTTCGGCAAAGTCCACTAGCTTCTTCATCATCTAGTACGTGAGCACAGTCAGGGGTTTTGTCTCAGATGCTCATAATGTAGTCCATCAGTACATCCTGAGACAAGGACAGCAGGCCTCCCACAGCACTGCTTGCAGGATCCTGGGGATTCTAGAATCATAAGAAAATTTCAAACTATTGGGAACAATGTAGAGACAGATCTGAGGCATAACCAAGTCCAGGGTTAGGGAACCTTCGGCCTCAAGGCCACTTGTGGACCTCTAGGTCCTCAAGCATGGCACTTTGACTGAATCCACAAAACAAATCCACTCAATAAAAGGATATTATCTATAAAACTTGGACTCAGTCAAAAGGCCACACCCAAGGACATAGAAGGCCACATGTGGCCTGGAGGTCAAATACCAGCCCTTCTGAGACTTCATACTCTCCCAGGATCCTGTACCAACTCACTCTCTTCTGCCTTCAATGCATAATCCACTCAGAGAAAAACGCAGATCTTGACAATTCTCTTCTCCCTGGTGATTTCCCATAAGCCTGGATATGGCAGACTCTCAGCAGAGCACAGCAGAAAGGGCCCTATGCCCTGGGGAGGCAATGATTGCCGCAACTCCAGGCATAAACATATATGGCAGGAATTGTTTTTCTACCATAGCTTGGCCTCCAACAAAATACAAAGGCCGTCATTGAGTTCAGTCATTGAGCAAATACACTTTCCTTGGACTGAATAATGCTTATGGAGGACTATTTTTCAAAAGTTTGTATGTGCTGCTGAGATTTATAAACTGCAAACTCATTGAAAACCATTATAGGCAACAGAGTCATCCTGACCAAGCTTGGCCCCAGAGGAGAGATGATCAGATGCTGCCCTCTCCCTCCATTTCTTCCATGGAGGATTCTGGGGGATCGGGGATTGACTCTGATACTTTCACTTGTTGGTTCCTTTTGTTCAGCTGCTTTTCCCCTCTATTTTGAAAGTTTACCATGGATCCCTCACTATGTAGGGAAAGGGGAAGGAAGGGCTGTTTTCAGAAACTACTGCGATGTAACCAACCTTCCAAAACCTGAAAAGAAGAAACTTTCAACAGAAAAGCTCTTTGAATTCACAATCAGGTTTTGGTGTGTGTGGGTACTTTTTCAGTCACTGCAGATATGCAATGTGACTATTATCAGGCTGAGCAAAGCATGATTTTATTGCCATCTTTATTTGATATTAAAAGAGTTCTTGTTCTCTGAAAGGGTGTTAAGTACTGGCGTGGTGGAAGGCAGCCTGAACAGCTGTTCAGGAGGCCTGGCTCTGGTCCTGGCACTCCCATTATCCGTATGACCTTGAAGGAGGCCCTGCCCTTCTTCTGGCATCAAATGAGGGGTCCCCTATGGTCCCTTCATAGCTCCAACATGCCATGAGCCTATCCTAGAAAAAGTGGCCTGTTGCTTTGATGATGAAGCTTTCAAGACGGAAGTGACTGAGTTCATGCAAGTGAAAAGGATGCATTGTGTCTTGGTTCATTCCAGGCTAATTCAGCCAGAAGACACAGAGATGGCAGGAGACTGGAGAACCCCATGCTGGGAGACCTAAGTGCAAGAACGACGCTTTTCTAAGTCTTCCTGGTGCATTAGAACCATGTGGCAGGACTTGGGACTCATTCTCTAAGAGGAAGGCCTGCAACATTCTGACTCACCCCAGAATTTTAGGGAAACATCAGAGGGATGGGGGAGATTCTGTTCTAATATCATCACCTAGAGCCTTTATTTTGGTGTGTTCTGCTCCCTACACACACACACACACACACACACACACACACACACACACACACACACACACACACACACCGTTAACTGCCAATGATTAGGACCTCTATTCCATGTAACCAGTTAACATCAAATAGCTTTTACACAAGGATGCTGACAGTGAAGATTTAACAGGAACAGAAATACAAATATCCCCTCTGAGATACAGGAATATGCTCTCTCCTCTGGCACCTCGGTCCTTTGGGAAAGTACATTCACACAAGCTTCTGCACAGTATTTCCCCACCATGTTCACTTTTAAATACGGCAGGGCATCCATTGCTGGGCTGGGTCAAACAAGCTGATCAGAGCTTGGCTCCTCAGCATCTGACTCCTAACAAAGCCCAGAATGGTCTCCAGGACTCTATTCATTCATTTTCTTGACCTTTCAATGGCTATAACCATCTCTAAACTCCTTCATTTAAAACAGGAAGGAACCCGTGGGAAATGGCAACAGAGAGAAATCTCTTTTCATGGGTCACATAGCAGCCCCTACATAGGGAAGGTTCCAAATCTCTCCCCTCACAGCATTGCCTTGGCCTTGAACAGAAGCTAGGCAGGTGAGTCCAGTCAACGGCAAGGGCCTAGATGGCTAAGGTTTTTGAAGCATACCACATGGCTGGCTCCACAGCCAATCAAAAAAGGTCCCTTCAGCTCATCGGTGGACCAGAAAAAGTCGCATAATGCCTGTGCTTGCTCTCAAGGTCAGATGGGTAATGCATTGCCTCAGCATGCTGCTTGTGCTTATGAAGGCCGGGCTCATGGGCTAGCCCTCACTTAGAGCCACTTTCAGTCTTCCCTTAGGGCCATGATATGACTTTGAAGCCATGACGTGTATTGTACCCATGGGGTTGCTGAGGTGTGTTGGTGCTTCCAGGTTATTACAGGATGCAGAAATCAGAGTCAGAAGGGACAGGGAAATCATTCCGTGCAATTCACCTATTTTACAGGAGAGAAGACCAAGGCACAGAAATGGCCAGTGGCTTGCCACAATCACAGCGCAGTGAGCAGCAGAGTTCAAATGTGAACTAAGGCTCCCAGTTTCTAATTCCAGGATCTTTCTGTAATCCTATCCTGCCTCTGCATCCTTAGCTTCTGACCCTGCAAAATATGAGTAATGGACAGGGGCCAGTTGGACCTCTGAGCTCAGAGTCCTGGGAATAGTAATGAACCGGGAGAATTGCCTCCTGTCCTCTGACTTGCAGGGTTGAAAAGGTGCTCCCCTAATTGGCTGCAGTTCACCTGTTCAGCAGGTCTTGGAAGCAAAGACCCAGTCTGTTCACAGAGCATCAAGTAGCCTCTGGAAAGTTGGCCTGACTACACACACACACACACACACACACACACACACACGTGCGTGCATGCACATACATACACACGTGCACACACATATACACACATGTACTCACATACTCACACACAGTCTATGATTGGCAGAGGCAGAGGATCAAAGCCATCTCTGGCCTAGCAGTATGGCAGCCTACAGTTTTCACTAGAGACCTAGCTAAGGCCCACAGGAAAGGATGTCCACTCCAAAGCCCATCCTTTAACAATGGAACACCTGAACCCCATCGGTCTAGGAAAGTGACATGACCCTGCCCCTTCACACAGAGAACTGAAGTCTCCCTGTACATGGACCTAACCACATGAGCAACTAGGCTCCTTGCAGAGTGTTTCTGGCCAGTGGCAGAAGATTCACTGACAAATGCCAGGCCTGTATTTGCAACATTCCCAGAAGCTAGCTCTGCTGCTTTTGTGTGGGACACATATTTTTTATAGAAAACATAGACACTAATTTAAGGAGCCCAACACTTTTAATGCCTTTGTTGCTGATAGAGAGACAGACACTATTTGGCTATTAGGGGACTCGCCGGTTTTGTGGTTGTTGACGACATTGCTGTTTTTTATTTTGTTATGAATTATTTTTTTTCTTTCCTCTGCAGGAAAAAGATAAAAACGCCTCTTTCAGATTTGGCCAGTAGACAAAGAAGACTTTTTTTCCAAATTTTGTTTAATACCTTATTTTTTTCCAAAAACAACTTTAACATTCCTTTTCAAAAGATGTTTGAGTTCCAAATTCTCTTCCTCCCTCCCGGCCCCCCATTGAGAAGGCAAGCAAATAGGTTATTCATGTGAGGTCATGCCAAACACATGGCCATGTAAGTCATTCTGTGGAAGAAAACACAGATGAAAAAAACATCAAGAAAAATAGAATGAAGAAAAAGTGTCTTTGATCTGCATTCAGGCCCTACCAGTTCTTTCTCTGGAAATGAACACCACTTTTCATCCTAATTCCTACAGAACTGTAGTGGATCATTGCATTGCTGAGAAGAGGCAATATTGCTCTGACTTTGGATGATGTTCTTCTGCTGGTTCTGCTCACTTCACTCAGCCTCAGCGCGTCTAAGTCTTTCCAGGTTTCTCTGAGAGCATCCTGCCCATCATTTCTTACGGCACAATAGTATTCCATCATAATCATATACCACAGCTTGTTCAGTCTCTCCCCAATGGATGGGCATCCCCTCAATTTCCAATTCTTTGCCACCACTAAGAGAGCTGCTAGAAATACTTTTGTCCACATAGGTCCTTTTCCTTTTTCTGTCTCTTTGGGATACAGATCTAGTAGTAGTCTTGCTTGGTGGCAAAGTAGATTTTTGTAGTGGCAAAACTGAGGGCCTCCTTCCAGAGCCAATTTAAAGACAGTGTCTTCTTAGGGTCTATTTGAAATAGAGCCTAACTAGAATTTCAGCTTCAGAAGACAGGGCACACACTTCTGTGCTGCTTTCTGGTTGCTTTATAAGGTCAAATTTCTTTGACTCTGTTGTCTGAGATGTTAAAAAATTATTCTTTTAAAAAATATAAACAAAATGCAAGCTTGTTAAGATGCAGATTTTGATATCACAAGAATTCAGGGCAAAAGAGGACAATCAGAGGATGCTCTGGGGGTGAAAGCCAAAGAGCAGTTCAGGACTTATACTTGGGAACAGAACTGATCCCAACGATAATGGGGAAAAAAGGAAGCTAGTTTCTGTTTCCAGTTGAAGCTGATTGAAAAGAAAATGACATTTTCATAGTGCTACTGCCAATGCATATTTGGAGGCCATCTTCCTACTTTATGTCCTTTGCCCTTCATGTCCCTAAAAAGCCTATTATATCTTATAAGGAGAGTTTGGAAAGCTCAGCACTTTGAGCCTAAAAAAACTACTGAACTGCAGAATCATAACATCCTTCTTGAAAATAATGAAGGGACTGAAGGAAAGCAGTCTTCCTCTCTGGATCCAAGAATCTCAGAATTGCAAATGTGACCTTAGGATCTGACTAGTGCAACCCTTACTTGAACAAGGATCCCCATGTCTATCATATCTTCTAAAATGAGTCATCCGGCTCCATTCAAAGACCTCCAGGTGGTCCATTCCATTTGGGGACATTTCTAAATATTTGGATGAATCTTTTCAATTAGACTTCCATTCTCATTTAAAGACATTTTAAGGTTACTGATATTTTCCTTCTCAGGGTCAGGGGAAGCTATAATGACTTTTTCCTAAATTATTCACAGGAGTTGATTACCGTCCTCACCCCCCTGCTCTCTATTTTCTACATCACGGAATGACTAGGTCAAGATTTCTTGGTTTTCTAGGACAATACTTCTCTAGAATGAAACTACTAGATCCTAATTAGGACATGTGATAGGTCATACCTGCTAGGGTAGGGGTTAGCCTGAAAAGTGGTTAGCACTCAGATGTCCCTGTTGGAGAAATAATGTCTACCACTCAAATGAAAAGAAAGGCAAGGGCTTTGCCTTGGGTGCTACCTTTTGACTGAGTCTATGTTTTACAGAACAAATCTTTTTATTAAAGGGATGTGTTCTGTTTGGATTCAGTCAAAGGGCCCACTTGAGCACCTAGAGGCCACACATTCCCCATTCCTGGCAAGGCTTTGTATCTCTCCATTCATTCATCCCAGCAGGTAACTCTCCCTGGATCAAAAAGATGCCATTGTCATATTTGTGGAATTATAGCATCTGGAGTTAGAGGGAACCTTAGCTATGAACCCCCTCATTTTACAAAGACAGTGACTGAAGACCAGAGAGGGCAATGGAACTGCCCAAGGTCACTCATTCTGGTAAGACACAAGAAATCACTCTCAAGTCATCTGACGCCAAATCCATAAAGTAGTAAAAGAAATCTTCTGGGATTTTATTTAGGCTTACTGGGATACCTATGTCGTATTAGGTTACACACATTAAGTGATTAAGAAATCTTGTTGAGTCAGTTAGCATAACTGACTCTAATGGTCCTCAGGAAGATTTCGTCCTAGCCACACTGACTCAATAAAACTATTGCTACATTAATAAAATGACAATCTGAATACACTAAATCTTAAGGACACATTTGCTTCAGCTCTTCTGGTTACACATTTGTACTTTGCCCTATTCGAGGAAGCCTAGTTTCAGGTTGATGTGAATCATCCTAAAGGAATTAGAATCTCGAAATAAGAAGAGTCACGAACTGCAAGGCTGTTAGGAAAGCAAAGTAGGAAGCAACTGCAACTTTCAAAACGGTAACAAGAACAAAATTTCTGTTAGGTATTGTGTAACAATTCAACTCACCATAAATAATTGATCCCCATTCTGGAGATCTAAGTCACAAACCTGAGCTTTTTTCATATTTTTCTTTTCCCAAATGCATTTTAATTTTCTTTCTTTTTTTTTTTTCATTTTAGAGGGTGGGGGTGGGGTTGCCGGGAGCTTCCCTCAACAGCCTCCGGTTATCTGGAGCTTTGGCGTCCCCAACACTCCTCTTACCACAGTTTGCTTTCTAATCATCCTCTGTCAGTTACCATCGCAGAGGTTTGCTTGCTTTCTTTTTTTTTTTAATCTAAGTTGTTTGATGAGTTCCTTGTGCATCCACATCGGTCTCTTCACACAGATACCACGTTTTTCCTCTTAGAGCTAGTGATTCCCTTTGTACCTTTAGATCGTTATTTTTCAGACTTTACCACCTCTGTTTGTATGCCTACCTCTATTTTTTGTCCATGATCCCATTTATCCTTTTCCCTACCTGTTTTAAATCTGTTCTCCCTAAAGCTAAAGTACATGTTGAACTGCCCCAATCTCACTCTTCTCTCTCAAACTTTATTTAGGGGGGAACGATCATTTCCCCTCATTTTTTTTTCAGCCCAGAAACCAGTCTCTCCATGATGATGAGGATCAGATCCAGATTGAATGCCCACCACATTCCATCCCCTGTCACCCCATCCCACTGGTTCTTTCACCATTTGAAGGATGTAATGATCAAGTCAAGAAAACACGAATTACTCTGCTTTCAGAAGAAAGATGTACATATGTATGGATAATATAAAGATGTGTGGATAATGTAAAGATGTTTGCTTAATGTAAAGATGTATGGATAATAGAAATCACTCAGCACTGCTCTGTCATACCTTTGTGAGATATTGGTGATCTGCTCCCAGAAAAATGCATCCATACTTCCTCTTTTTGTCTAGGTGTTCTATAGTATATGAGAATAAAAATAAATTATTTCTGATTGTCTTTCACTTTACCCTCAAACAAATGTTCTCCACAATACTTCCTGAGTTGGATGTCTAGTATCTAAAGAGTTATATACCCTTAAAGTGCTATGTAAAAGAAGAAGAGAAGGAGGAGAGGAGGAGGAGTAAGAGGACTACGACAATGATAATGAAGTATGTACAACATTGGAAAAAGAATAGCAGTACAGATGATGGTATGCTAGCAAATGTTTAACAACTAAAACTCCCAAGACAGGACTCACTTTTAAATTTAATCTCCATAATTAACATTTTTGTCTCTATCATTTTCTAAATAAGTAATCAACAAAGCAAGAAATCTAGCACTGATTTTTAGTGTTTCCCAATTTCTAAAGTGGCTTTCATGAGCCCTTAGGAGCTGACTCAAATACAATTCTGAGATGAGAGGACCTATTATTCATAGGAATCAATAAATCAGAAGAGAGTCAGCATTCATATAAAATAATTTTTCAGTCATTTTCCAATGGATGGTCACACTTTTAGTTTCTAGTCTCTACTCCTAAAAAATATTACTCTGAATATTTTAGTACATGGGTCTTTTTCTGCTTTCCTTGATCTCTTTATGGTCTAGACCTACTAAGGGTATTGTCAGGTAAAGGACACACACAGAATCGCAACTTTGGGGGTCACGTTTTCATATTCCATTCCAGAATGCATAGACAAATTCTCAGCTAAACCAGCATTGTATAAATGTTCCTGCTTTACTAAAGATTTACCAATCCGTCATATGCCTTTTTTCTAAACTTTACCAATTTGATGGATGTGACTTCAAAATAACTGCTTTCATTTGAATTTTTCTAATTATTAGTGACTTTGGAGAACTTTTTCATATGGCTATTGATAGCTCTGACTTCTTCCTTAGACAACTGACTGTTTATATCATTTGACCATTTATCAATTAGAAAGCAGTTCTTAATTTTATGGATTTAAATAAGGTCCTGATAACTATTACAGAAATAAGACCTTTGTTAGCAAAACTTGATGCAAAGATTTTTTTTTACCTAGTTGTCTGTTTCTTTTCTAATTTTATCTGTGTTGGTTTTGTCTGTGCAGGACTATTTCATTTTATGTAATCAAAATTAATTTGGACAGCTAGGTGGCACAATAGAGGGAGTGCTGGACCTGGAGTCAGGAATAACCAAGTTAAAATCTGGCCTGAGCCATTTACTCGCTGTGTGACCCTTCCAAGTCAATGAGCTTCCCTCATCTTTAAAATGAGATGAAGCAAAAAAATGACAAAGATATTCCAGTATCTTTGCCAAGAAAACGCCAAAAGGGGTCACAAAGAATAAGACTTAACTGAAAAATGACTAAACAACAACAAATCAAAACTAACCATTTTATCTTCTGTGATTGTCTCTCTCCTTTCTGTGGTCATGAACTCTTCCCCAGACAAATAAATATTTCTTCCTTGCTCATACAAATTCTTTATAGTGTCAGTCTTGAAGTATTAGTTTATGTATCTGTTTGACACTTATCTTGGTATTTAGCCTGAAATATTGATGTGTACCTGGTTTCTACACAATGTGTTCCATGTTTCTAAGTAATTTTGTCAAATAACCATTCCTTGTCCCATTACTTGGGAGTGAGAGAAAGCTTTTGGTTTTATTAGGCACTAGATTATGAGGTTCACTTACTTCTTTGTTTGGTATAACTCATCTGTTATTGACCTATTTCTTTACCACTACCAAATCATTTTTATCATTGTTTTATAGTACTATTTGAAATCTGATGCTTCTAGACCCATTCTTCCCTCTTTTTACATTGATTCCCTTAAGATTCTTGACATTCTTATACCTCTGGATGAATTTCATCATTATTTTTCTAAACATAATAATTTGTTAGTTTCATTTACATAATATTTAGAAAGTAAATTAATTTAAGCAGTTGTTTCATTTTATAATATTGGCATGAGCTATCCATGAACAATTAATCAGTCCAGTTATTTAGATCTCTCTTTACTTCTACAAAGGTTTTTATGCCTTGTGATCAATTTTTGAAAAGGTGTCCTGTAAAACTTGAAAATAAGTATGCTCCCTTCTGCTCCCTCCATGTAAAAATCACCAGAAGTGAATCATATCTCATTTTTCTAAAATTCTATTGAAGTTCTTACCCCCCATGCTGTTTAGTTGCATTTATGTTAATTACTGAAATTGAATGCATCCATTTTCCATGATACCTTTTAATAAAATATAGCATTTCCTGTTATTTTTTTATCAAGTCGTTTTTTTGCTGTTGTTTTATCTAAGATCATGAGTGCTACCCAAGATATTTTGAGTTGATCTGAAACCCAATAGACTCTGTTCCCATTCTACATTTTAGCTATTTGTGAAATCCTATGCTTCAAATATGTTTTTAAAAACAACAGAATGCTGGATTATGTTTTCTTTCTTTTTTGAGTTTTTTATTATGTTTTCTAATCCATTCTGCCACCCTCTTTCATTTAGTGGGTAAGTCATTCCATTCATATTCACAATTATACTTACCAAATGTGCATTGTCTACAACATATTCTCTTATACTGTTTCTTCTCACTGTTCTTTACTCACTTATTACAAAGAAGTAGGTTATGGAAAAGGAGCATGGTTTGCCTCACAACTCTCTGCTTGATGCAGTCACATTCTGCTCCCTAACATTTCTGTTACTCTTACCAAGATGCCACTCAAACTTCTTACCCTTTCTTTCCTTTTAGAGGAATAATATTGGGTTTTTTTTGTTTATTGTTTGTTTTATCTGTGGCAAATCCTTCCCTCAATCTATCCTCCTTTTCATTTTTCTCTTTTTCTTTTTTGCATTGTTTCCTGTTTCCATTTTGAATTAAATGTATTTCTGTAACAAAATATTTGGATGTGTACATGTTTCATACACTCCTTCAGAGTGGTTCAAATGCATTTAACATTCCAATGACACTTACTTCTCCAAACTTTTCCATATTTTACATACATTTCTACATGTGTCCTCTGATAAAATGAAATAATAAATTCCCCCAACCAATGTTTCCCCTTTTTTCTCTAGGGTATTTTCTCATGTTCCTTTTCCTTTCTTTTAATATCATTGAAATATAAATAATCACTACCAAGTCTTCCATCATATTTTATTTCCACTCCTACCCCTTATATTGACATTAAGTAACTGAGCAAACATTTGTACCACCCACTCCCCACCCCGCATTACAATGTAAAAACCTTATCTTTATAAAGTCCCTTCTGATTGTTCATATTTATTATCTTTTTGTCTTTCTATATTTATATTTTAAAATTTCTATTCATATCTGGTCTTTTTCATTGGAAATACTTAGAAGTACTTTACTTAGTTAAACATTCTTTGTTGTTGTAGAATTATACTACATCTTGAAGGGTAAGTTATTCTTGGTTATACATGTATATACTTTCTTTCCTTTTAGATTATTGTATCCCATATTCTTCATTCCTGCTTTTGTGGTAGCGTCTAAATCCTGTGTGATATTGACTGTTTCTTCAGTACGCATTTTTTTTTATTTCAAAATGCTTCCAATATATATATTTTTTTTTACCTGAAAGCTTTGATCTTTCGTAATGAGGTTTCTGGAGGTTTTATTTTGGGGTTTCTTTCAGGAGATTATTTATGGCTTCCTTCAATTTTCATTTTAGCCTTTGGTTCTAAAAAAGTTGGGTAGATTTTTTTCACAAAGTCTAAAATATGGTATCTAGTCTCTTCTTTTGGTCATGATTTTCAGATAGTTCAATGATTCTTAAGTCATATCTCTTGCTTTTACAGTGTAAAACCAAGAAAAATGGTTGTTTAAAATTAATATTAACATAAAGAATCAATCAAATACCTCAGGTGTTAAAATAAGAGTGAGGATAACTGAATCAATGACCTAAACTATTTAAAGTAACTAGAGAGATGTTCCAACTCTAATGCCTGTGGCAAGTGAGAATATTCAATTGAATCAATCAATCAAAGACATGAAATTGTTATAGAGCATCTTTAATCAATTTATAAAGAATGAAAGTCACTAGATGAAATGAAATGGTACTTCATAGGAAGTGTGTTGGGATAAACTCAAGAAATTCAATCACAACCTTTGGGTCTTGAGTAAAATAACAAGCCTATTCAGAACCTAGCTTTTCAGTGATAGGTCAGCTTAAAAGAAAGAATATCTTCAACCAATCCCTTGAAAGGGAAATATAATAGGGAGGAAGAGAGGAGAGAATTATGATTTCTATTCATCCATTCTTATCAGAAGAATAGTAGTCACTGATAAGACTTTGTCATGAACAGAGAATTCCTGATATACTCTAGAAAGGCAATGACACCCATTGAGGAAAGGCAAGTCTTGGACTCAGAAGGAAGCTAAACAATGCCAGAAGTATATTTTGTGAATTCGTCATGAAGGGAAGAATAGAAATTCTAAAAAGACAAGAGCTAGTAGCTAGCTCTTTGCCACAAGTATTTTCTAATGTTGTAGCCACTACCCTCTGAACTCTATGGAATTCTGGAGCACAGTGTCCCCGGCTTGATGTAGGAGGATGTGTATAAGAACTTATTGTTCCACCTTAGTTCACATGGTGGTAAGAAGAAGCAATACAAGGACACTTTCAAGGTCTCTCTTAAGAACTTTGGTTCTTAGAAACACAGTCAGGATAGCACAAGATCTGACAGCTTCTCCATTAAGGGATTGAAGGTCTTGGAATACTATGTTCCAGAGGCCAAAGGAGCTAGGATTAAAACCAAGAATCACTTACCCAGCAAAACTGAGTATTATACTTCAGGGAAAAATACGAAAATTCAATGAAATAGAGGACTTTCAAGAATTCTTTATGAAAATATCAAAGCTGAACAGAATATTTGGCTTTCACATACAAGAAGCAAGAGAAGCATGAAAAGGTAAACAGGAATGAGAAATCATAAGGAACCTATTAAAGTTGATTTGTTTGCATTTTTACATGGAAAGACAACATTTGTAACTCAAGAGACATTTTTCAGTATTAGGATAGTTGAAGGGAAGTGAGAGAGAGAAAGAAAGAGAGAGAGAGAGTATACACACACATATACACATACATGTGTGTATGTATGTACATGTGTATATGTATGTATATACGTCTATGTGTGTGTATATACACATAGACAGAAGGCGCAAGGTGAGTTGAATATATATCTAAAAAATAGAATTAAGAGGTGAGAGAGGAACATATTGGGAGAAGGAGAAAGGGAGAGGTAGAATAGGGTAAATTATATCATATAAAAAAGGCAAGAGAAAACTTACAATAGAGGAGAAGAGCAAGGAGGTGAAAGGGAATGAGTCAACCTTACTTTCACTGGATTTGTCTTAAGAAGAGAATAACATACACACTCAATTGGGTATCTTAACCTACAGGAAAATAGAGGGGAAGAGGATGAGAGGGGAAGAAGATAAAAGGGAGGTCAGATTGCTTGAGGGGGTAATCAGAAGCAAACACTTTTGAAAAGGGGCAGGTCAAAGGAGAAAATAGAATAAATGGGGGGTGGGATAGGATGGAAGGAAATACGGTTAGTCTTTCACAATATGACTACTATGGAAATGTATTACATAACCTATATTGAACTGGGTGAGGAAGGAAAAAGGGAGAGAATCTGGAACTCAAAGTTTTAAAAACCGATGTTAAAAAAATTGTTTCTACATGCAAAAGGGAAATAAGATATACAGTCAATGGGGTATAGAAATCAATCTTGCTCTACAAGAAAGGAAGCATAAAGGGAGTAAGGAGGAAATAGGGGAATAGAAGAGAAGGAAGACTGGGGGAAGGAGTAATCAGTATGCTTGCTATCTTGGGGTAGAGGCAGGGGAGAGATGGGGAGAAAATTTGGAACTCAAAATCTTGTGGAAATGAATGTTGAAAACTAAAAATAAAATAAAAATTAAAGACAAAAAATAGTAGGACACAACTGAAAGAACTGAATCACAACAAAGGACCCTTTACTGAATTCTGACTTCAGGTTGACAATGGTCAGTATTTTTTCTAAGTTGCTCACAATGACAGTGTGAGAATTTATAAAATGCTTTGCTGAAATAAAAAACAACAGCAACAACTTTGGTTCTTAAGAACCAGTGACATGGGAAACACTGGCATAGGACCACCTGGCATGGCATGGCCACATCAGAGAAGAGACTGCACTCTATGAGCAAACCAGAATTGAAACAACCCAGAGGAAACACAAGATACACAAATTTACAGAATCAACCCCAAATGTTCCCACAGACTATTTGTGCCCTGCCTGTGGCAGAGCAGGCCAACCCCATATTGGCCTGATAAGTCACAGTCAAACACACTGAAACTTGACTCTAGCATAGCGATGTCATTTTGATCCTCTGAGCATGAATGACAAAAAGAAACCATTACTCCACCTTAGTAAATATCTCTTTATAGCTAATTAAGAAAGACTGACTGATTGATATTGTCTTACAATGTATAGGGGAAGCACACCAGTAGGGACACGTGGACCAAAGCAGTGGAGAAAACATCCAATGCTTCAGGATTATACCTAGAACTGAGGGAATTGTGGGGATTTGGGGAACTACACTGCCTCCATCTTGTGAAAAATTCTGGAGCTGGCTCAGATCCCTTTCTATTCAATTATAGGAATAATGAGAAAAACAAATTGCCTTGTTTGAATCTACTCCAAATAGCTGAATCACCTCTATCTCAAGGCTTAAAGATCCTTAACTAAGGACTTATGTTATACTGACCAGAAACTTGGTCAGATCCAAAGACTGATACAAGGAGTTTTCTCAAAATTACACAAGCAATCTCCATGTTTTATCTGAAAACAGGCTCCATACTGGTCAAGCAGTTCAGGTTTCCTTGTTCCTCTGATTAAATGCTGACACTTGGGGAGAGGGGGCCACTTCTGTTTCTGATTTCAGAGAATGCCCTTGTTTCTTCTGTCCATCTCAACTCAGAAGGGCCCTAATCTTTCTTCCAACTTGAAATCAGATTATCTGGTCTTGTATCCTGGTTTATATGCTCTTCTTTTCTAATGAGGCATAAAACCTGTCTCACCCTGTATTTGGGGTCCATTACCAAGTCAAAGATGCCTGGTCCCAATTTGTTATACATTTAGCATGCATGAGTTAATAAATTGATATGTTCAGAAGCTCAAACCTTTGTTTTCTCAGTTATTTCAGATTTCCACTACCACAGAACCCTGAAGAAAGAAGCAAATAGTTGATTTATGGGTACCCAACATATCAGCTTATGGGATTTGGGATACTGAAATCTAGGCCTATACTATTTAAGAGACATGCACAGAAGATGTCATTGATAGCCGGATAAATAAAAAATGTTCATGGTCTTATAAGATATCATTTGGAAGTCTGAAGCTCTGAATAAGCTAAGGTTTGTTGGAGACACTACGAATAATTCAATAGTTTGGAATTTTGTTTTCTTAAAAAAAAGCAAACTCTATTACACAGAAAATAGCCAAAGAATAGACAGACCTCAGCGTAGATGGGCTGGCCATGAGAGAAGACAGAGGGAAGGCCAGAATACTTAATTCATTTATTTTGTTTCTGTTTTCCCTACCAAGGAAGGATATGGTAGAGGTTACATCAACAATAGCTCATAATGAATATATATCTAAGATAATTGTGGAGAGAGTTTGAGGGCACTGAGAGGCCCCTGATGAATTCAAGTCACTTGGTTTAGATTGATTACAATGTCTGATGCTGAAAACTAAATAGAAGAATCAGAAGATGTGATTGTGAAATTCTCTTTCAGTCATCTTGGAATGATGCCAGAGAACAGTTTTATATTGACCCATCCACATACTCGTTCCCCATCCATCTTATGACTAAAAGCACAGATTAAAGTTATTGTGGAATGGAGTTGTATGTGAAAGTTAATGAGCCATTTAAGACTGAAACAATGGCCTAAGCCTCCTTTACATGACAATTTGGTTCAGACTTTGGTGGCTTTTTATTTCTTTTTTAAATTTTTTCCCAACTGCATGTAAAAATAATTTTTAACTTTATTTTTTAATTTTTTTCAAGTTCCCAATTCTCTCCCTCCCTCCCCTGACCCCTTCCTTCCTATCCTCCCACCTCCCTGCAATGGTAAGCAATTTGATCTAGATTGTGCATGTGCAATCATGCAAAATCTATTTACATATTAATCGTGCTGTGAAAGAAGACGCAGACATAAACACCGTTAAAAATAAAGAAAGGGGAAAATAATATGCTTCAATTTGTATTCAGACTTCATCAGTTCTGTCTCTGGAGGTGAATATCCCTTTTCATCATGAGTCATTTGGAATTGTTTTGGATCATGGTACTACTGACAAGTGCTAGGTCGTTCACAGTTGATGATTGCGCAATTTCGCCATCACTTTGTATACTCTTCTGATTCCACTCACTTCACTTAGTATCAGTTCACCTAAGTCTTTCCAAGTTGTTTTTTTTTCCACTTCTTATATAGCACAATAGCATTCCATCACAATCATATACCACAACTCCCCAACTGATAGGCATCCCCTCAACTTCCAATTCTTTGCCACCACAAAAGAAATGCTATAAATATTTTTGTACAAATAATTCCTCTTCCCTTTTATTTATCTCTTTGTGACAAAGACCTAGTGATGGTGTTGCTAGATCAAAGGGTATGCACACTTTGATTGCACTTTGGGCATAGTTCCAAATTGCTCTCCAGAATGGTTGAATTAGCTCACAACTCCACCAACAATGCATTTCTGTCCTAATTTTCCCCATAGTTTCCCCAACATTTATCGTTTTTCCTTTCTGTCATATTAATCAATCTGATCAGTGTGAGGTGGGACCTCAGAATTGTTTTAATTTGCATTTCTCTAATCAATAGTGATTTAGAGCATTTTTTTTAATATGACTATATAGCTTTGATTTCTTCATTTAAAATCTGCCTGTTTATGTCCTTTGACCATTTTTCAATGGGGAATGATTGTGTTCTTATACATTTGACTCAGTCATCAATATATCTGAGAAATGAGGCATTTATCATTGACACTTGGCAATAAAAAAAAAATTGCCCAGCTTTCTGCTTTCCTTCTAATCTTGACTGCATTGACTTTGTTTGTACAAAACCTTTTTAATTTAATGTAATCAAAATTATCCATTTTATATCTCTTAATGTGTTCTATCTCCTGTTTGATTTTAAATGCTTCCTTTATCCACAGTTTTGACAGGTAAAGACCAGTCTTAACTCCAATTCAATCTGGCCCCATATTAAAGCTTACTTGGTCGCTTTCTATACCTTGATTAGCTCAGAGTGAATGTAAACAACAATTGTTTCTGTTTTGGCCAGAAACCCTGAAGGTCTTCCCCTCCCAGATCTATGTCTTTTAAAGGCCATTTTTTTGCCTCATTTTCGTAAGCTTTACTCACTGAATGGGCACTTCCTCAGCCAAACTTAGACCTGTTAAGGACCCTAACTTGGAAAGGCCAAGGTCCCCCACTGCACTCTAGGCCATCTCCAGTTGTCCTGATCCATATCTGGCCACTGGATCCAAATGGCTCTGGGGGAGAAAGTGAAGCTGGTGACTGTACAGCCCTCCCTCACTTAAATCCAATTCATCTGCATGTCATAAAATCACCTCCCCAATGTCAGGGTCCTCTTTGCAAATGAAGGACAAACAGCAAGCCATGCTCCCCTTACTCCATGTTTTTATCCTTTATGTATAAATCATGTACTCATTTTGACCTTATCTTGGTGTATGGTGTGAAACACCGGTCCATAACTGTTTCCACCAAACTATTTTCTAGTTTCCTCAGTAGTTTTTGTCAAATAGTGAGTTCTTGTCCCAAAAGGACAGATCTTTGGGTTTATCAAACACTATATTACTACAGTCATTTGTTACTGTGTATTATGAACCTAATCTATTTCATTGATCCACCATTCTTTCTCAGCCAGTAACAGACTGTTAGGATGATGACTGCTTTATAATACAGATTGAGATCTGGTATAACTGGACCACCTGCCTTCCCTTTTTTTATTTCATTAATTCCCATATATTCTTGACCTTTTGTTCTTTCAGATGAACTTTGTTATTATTGTTTCTAGCTCTGTAGAATGTTTTAGTAGTCTGAGTGCTATGGCACTGAATAAATAAATTAATTTAGGTAGAATTGTCATTTTTATCATACCTTGGCCTACCCATGAGCAATTTATACTTTTCAATTTTTCTACCTGTTTAGATGTGACTTTATTTTTGGCAAAAATGTTTTGTTTAGACTTCTCTAAGTGTAACATCATATATTCTGGAAAGACTTGGAAAGCATGATAGCTTTGTTTCCTCATTGCCTGTTCTAGTTCCTCCCATTTCTTTTTCTTCTCATATTGTTATAGCTAGCATTTCCAGTGTAATATTGAATAATAGTGGAGATAATGGACATCCTTCACTTCAGCTCTTATTGGGAAGGCTTATAGTTTATCTCCATTACAAATAATGCTTACCAATAGATAGCTTTTAGATAGATACTGCTTATCATTTTAAGAAATGCTCCCTTTATTCTTATGCTTTCGGATGTGGTTTTTTTTGGGGGGGAAGGGGGAAAGGTAGGGCAATTGGGGTTAAGTGACTTGTCCAAGGTCACACAGCTAGTAAGTGTAAAGTGTCTGAGGCTGGATTTGAACTCAGGTCCTCTTGACTCCAGGGCCAGTGCTCTCTTCACTGTGCCACCTACCTGCCCCTAGAGTGTTATATTTTGTCATAAGCTTTTTTTTCTAAGTAGTGAGATTATCATATGATTTCTGTTGGTTTTGTTATTGAAGTGGTCAATCGTGCTGATAGTTTTCCTAGAATATTGAACTAGTTGTCCATTTCTGGTCTAAATACCTCCTAACAATAACGCATGATCCTTGTTTTATGTTTCTGTAACCTTCTTTCTAGTATTGTGTTTAAAAATTTTGCATCAATATTCATTAGGGAAAATGGTCTATTGTTTTCTTACTCTATTTTGCCTCTTTCTGGTTTAGGCATCCACGCTATATTTGAATTATAAAAGAAACTTCGTAGAACTCTTTCTTTAACCATTTTTTCCCGAAAATGACTTATATAGTATTGGAATTAATTGCTTTAAATGTTTAGTAGAATTTACTTGTGCACCTATCTGGTCACGAGGATTTTGCTCGGCAAGTTCATTGATGGCTTGTTCAATTTCTTTTTCAAAAATAGGGCTAAGTACTTTTTTCCTCATCTGTTAATGTGGACAATTTATATTTTTGTAAATATTCTTCCATTTCACTTAGATTTTCAGATTTATTGACATATAATTTGGTGTCTTTTTAAAGGATGGCAAAAGCACACATTTTTATTCACTTCCGTGGTGGAAAGAATGAGGATAGCAGTTGTCTGTTGTGGGTTAGGTGTCTTTGTGGGCCCTCATTTGTCACCAGCATCCTGCATTCTCCACTTTTAAAGTTGTTCCAGAAAAGAGATTCTAATTCATTTATTTTCAGCTAGCTTCTTCAATGGTGAAGATTGGTTAATAGTCAGCTAGAGCAAGAATGGGACTCGAGATACTGAGTGAGACAGTTGGAGCAGAAGAGAGGAAATAAAGATGGTAGAAGAGATCAAAAAATGTAGCATTAGAAAAAACCACTGACAAGCCTGCCTTTTCTCCATGTCTGAGTCCCTCAAAACCAGCTAAGATAATCAGAAACACACAATGACGGTTCAAATGAAGCTTCAAAGTTGCATAACTATTGTTTACCACCATGGCACATATTGTTAGACTTTGATTTGCATTAAAATGTTACTTTGAAAAGATCACAGAGAAAAGGGAGTCATGCCATTGGAGAAGGGCAAAGAACATTGCAATTTTAAAAAGTGTCGAAGGGGCAGTGTGGAAATCCTCAAGATAGAGACCACTTAGTTTAATTTTGATTCCTGGAAAACATAGTGGGTGTATAATGAAAGAAAAGCTCGATAAATGCCTAGAAAAAGAAACAACAATCACAAAAACGCAGCATGGCTTCATCAAGAACAGGTTGTGCCAGAATAATCCACGTTTCATTTTGTGACCTGGTCAGCAGACTGATAAGTCAGGGAAGCACCATCGAGGTAACAAAGAGATCTTTGTATTACAATAGCATCAAGACTTTATGGGTTTAGTTTGGGGGGGGTTGTCTGTCTGTCTGTTTTAGTAGTCTGAGTACTTCCTTCCCATGGGGTTAAAACCACCCTTGTAAGTACTTGCCTATCCCACTCAACTGAAACTGCTTTAAGAACTTCTGTTCTTGTTTCTGGTGTTTATCCTTCGTTTTCAAAGAGAACCAGGGACATCCTGGGATGATGTCTTGACTCATGTGTGAAGTGGATTTAAGTGAAGAAGAGTTACAAAGTCATCAGCCTTATTCTCTCTTTCAGAGTCACTGAAGTCCAATGGGAAGACAGAAATCATGACCACTGGCAATGGGCCAGGATGCAGGGGGTGACCTTGGTGTCTCTGATGTCTGATCACTCCATAATGCCTGCGTTAGCCACTTTTGTGAGTGTTGAAACAAATTGTTCTCATCTGCCCATTTCACTGGGAGTTTTCCCACGCTCGGGATAGACACTCCCTAATTCACTGATGAGTTTGAGACCTGTCAGTTACCCTCAATGAGGTTTAGCCCATCTGCTGAGGTGGTTCTACCAGGATGTGGCCAGTGCATATGCTACAACTTCTTGCTGCCACGGGCAAACATCAGGCAGACACCAAGCCTGAGAAGGCCTTGGCAAGCCCTCCCCCCAGAGGGGCTAGTCCTAATTGAACACTCCATGCACCCCTTCTGTTTTCGTAAAATTGACTTAAAAGTGTGATGAAGGCTGCCTGCCCAGGGTGTCAACACTGTTCATTATGTCCCTAGGTCCTTTTCTAAAGATCTGGGGTTTTGGTGGACCACAAGTTCAATGCAGGTCAGCTACGGTACAGCCTACTCCACTGCACTAACGTGATCTGAGGATGCACTAAGAGAGTCATGGACGGCAGGACTAAGACAATGATGGCTGTTCTCTAGTCTCCCCAGGCCACCTTAGTTGGGAGGCCCATAGGCAGCTTAGTGCAAGCAGCATTGGGCCTGGATTTGGGAAGACCTGAGTTCAGATACTGCCTCACACTCTTATTAGCTGTGATTGATGCTAGACAAGTCATTTAACCTGTTTGCCTCAGTTTCTCCAACTGTAAAATTGGGATAATAATAATAGCCCCTACTTTCCAGGGTTCTCGTGAGGATCACATGACATAATATTGTAGAGGGCTTACCACAGTTCCTGACATGTGGTAGGTCTATAGAGACTTATTTGGCTGTTGACTCTCTTTGCTTCCTGAACATCCTAAGCCTTCTGTCTGTTTTACTTGTGTGGCATACTTTCAAAGAGGTCTTACTTCATGGCAATGTCAAGTGTGCCAGTTCCTAACAGTTCCATCATCAGAGGGGGTAGCACATTAAGTTTCCATGGATGAGAAGCTAGTCTCTCTAATCACCACCCGATATACCCGGAACAGCTTGGCTCTGTTCATGTTGAACTAACAGCACTTCCCATTTGCCCAATGGTCTGCTGTCACTATCCACATGTCACTGAGTGGCCAGGCCATGGTTTCCACTGGTTATCATGAGACTGTAATATTGTTTCAAGATTGAAAATTAGTCCCTTCTATAAGGTAATCTCCACTTGGATGATCAGTGACCAATTATCCCTCTTCAGGAGTCCACTGAAGAAGTCTTGGGCATTGGACTTTACTCATAAGTGTCCAAACAAAGGTGCTTGTTGCTGCATTTGTGGATTTTTCCCCATTTCTGTAACTGGGACCAAATTATTGGAAGAGTCTGCATGGGACTGCCCAGATTCAGCCTATCTCTCTACTACAGTCTGTTTGATGAGCACAGGGATTAATCAGTCATCTGGTTCCAGGCTTTGGAATTCATTTCCCAACAAACAGTGAGCTGCTACAATGCCTGCTGCTGCACAAAATTAGGTTCCTTGGAATACCTAGTGTGGAGCATGCAAATGACAAGGTGGAGAGCCATTTTCTATAGTTTTGTAGAAAACATGATGGAGGTGCTTTCTGTTTTGGCTGTCTCCAGGCTCTCAGCTGGGCTTCCCTTCTCCCACATTAAGGGTGGAGTCTTGGGCTTGATTCCGCCCTCTTAGTTTCTGCTGCCTGACCCCTCTGTGGTGTCCCAGTGCTCTGAAAGCCTAAGATCCCCAGTCTCTGTGACTGTTGAATTCTGTGACTTTGAAAACTCTTCATCCCAGGATGCATGGGTTCTGAAAGTGTGAAACAGTGAGATTCTTGAATTCTGTGATCATGTGAGTCTTCTACTCTGAAAGTCTGACATCCTCTTACTTTAAGATAGCCCAGAACCTAAGAAGAGTGACCATTAGCATTGATGAATGAGTCAAGACCATGCTGCTGACTTCACTGGAGAGCTCAGATATAATGCTTCCACTAATCTCTCTTCCAACCCTCCCCAAAAGTAGTCCACGGGAGCCACAGTTATGAGTGACAGCTCCTTGTGGGCTTGGACAGTCATATCCTGAACTGTGTATTACAATGCAGTGTGTAAATTGTGCCATCTGCTTATGTGGGCTCCAGCATGTAAATATTCCCATTCTTGGCACATTAACAGGTCCCATGCTCATCTTTTCAATGTTCATCTTGACTGAGAAGAATTCATCCCATAACACAGAAGTGTTATTGTTGAAGTTACTTAATGGCTCATAGCATCAGAGTTGGAAGGGGCCTTTGCATCCATCTAGTTCACTCTCCATTTATAATTGTGAGCCCTGAGGTCCAGAGGGAGAATTAGACTCAATGACCTCTGATGTCCCTTCTTCTTGTAGAGCTCTGATCCTCCACTTCTCTGAGTGGCAGGCCTAAGGTCACACAGCATATTTGTGGCTGAGCCCTCATCTCCTGAACTTCATTTCATGGCCCACGCCTTATTGGTGACTGGCTATTACATTGATTGCCTGCTGTGGAATATCCCGGAAACCAATACATCTTCTCCTTTCTCTCCTGCAATTCCCACCTGCCACAATCTCTTCATCATCTCACTGGCTCCCTGAACTTTAGCTTCCTGTCCTCATAATTACAGAGATGAGTCTGAGATGGTATGTGTGCCTGTGCATGTGTGTACATGTGTGGGCATGTTTCCTCATGCATAGTGCCAGGGAGGGGGAAGGTTCAGATTGAGATGGCCCACATGGTAACATCCTTTAGCAAATTGTACTGCTACTCACAAAGGAAAGCAGAGAATAACTGTTAGCAAGAAGAGCCTCCATGTGTGGCCTCCATACCTCCAGTGGGCAGCATACATGATCTGCTTGAAGGTCCTGAGCTCTTCTGGGCTCAGACTTACAGAGAATTTTAAATAAAGAATCAAATGATCCCAGTGGGAGACTGACCTGCTATTTATGGAGTGTTTAGAGCACCGATGTGAAGGCTTGCCAAGCCCTTTTGCAGGACTGCTTTTCCACCTTTCACCCACCTCTCACCTATGGCTCCAAGAAGCTGTTCATAGAGACCACAGCCCAATAACACTCTCTTGGCAGATGGGCTGAACCAGGATGAGGGTAACTGAGGGGTCTCAAAATCATCAGTGAGTTAAGGGGGTATCTACCCCAAGCACCTGAAGACTTCTCCCAATGGAATGGGTGGATGAGAACAATTTGTTCCAATGGCCATGAAGGTGACTGAAACAGGTGCTGTGAAGAGCTTAGAGCTTGGTCAGATATCAAAAATGCCAAAGTCATCCCCTGCATGCAAGGCCATTGCCACCGATCATGATTTCTGCTTTGTCATTGGCCTTCAATGACTCTGGAAGAGAGACAGAGGCTGATGACTTTGTGCAATTCACCTTACTTAAATCCAATTCACATACGAGTCAATGCATCATCCCATAATGTCACTGATACTCTTCAAAAATGAAAGAAAAACAACAGTTTTCTAAATTGCCCCATAAGGAGTGAGGGTTAGGGTCAGGGACAGAAGGATGAGCTGAACTCTAATGGTACTAATGCAGCAAGAGGCTGGGGGGCAAGGAGGTTAATGTGCAGGCTCCGAGTTTACTAGCCTTGGGATGCAAGCATCCTGAGGGTGAAGACATACTAGCCAATTTAGTCTTCACTGGTCAGCAGTATGTAGGGGTAGGCATAGGTATGAGTATAGGTAAATGTATGTATATGTGAATGTGTATATGTGTGCACATCTGCATATGTACATGTGTTTATATGCATGTTTGTATTACGTGTGCATTCATGTATGTATATGTTTGTGTGTGCATGCATATGGCCTGTATCTGCATATATGTGAAGATGTGAAAATGTTTGTATGCATATATGCTTATATATCTGTGAATATGTGTGTGTATAATGATGTATATGAAAACTAGATAAATTGCAAAAAAAAAAAAAACACATTGATTGTAGCACAATAATATTAGTAGCCTGGGGGTTCCAAACTCCCACAAGTCATCCAGGTGGTCCCCCCTCTCTTGGGACCGTGATTGAGCCCACAACTGTCCAACATCATTGCTTTGGTTTTCTAAGGCCTACTTAAGACTTTCAGAGACTAGGAACCTTAGCTATCAGAACTCTTCCTGCCCTGGTTGCTGCCACCTCTGGGGCTGAGGCAGAGTCAATTGGAACCAAGGTCACCTGTCATGTCTCTGATCTCTGGTCTGTTTGTAGAAAGGGGAGAAAGGATAAAATGGTCAGAGGACAAAGGGGTTAGAAGCGGCTGAATCAGCACGAAGCTCATTTTTACTGGTCTACAATTATGAGGTACTCACCTCATTTCTGATAATCAGACTTTATTTAGTCCCTGATAGATATACAAAGCCCCCAAAGTGACTTGCTATCACCTAAGTTTATCAAGATGATCAGAAAACTTCCCTGTTTACCCCCCCTCCCCCATTCAGAAGGTGATAGGGAGCCATAGAAAGTGTGAATGTTTGAGGAAAGAATACATAATCGAATGGGGAGCAGAACCAGGAGACCATTGTACACAATTACAGACTAACTTTGATAAACTGGGCTCCCCTCAGCAATGCAAGGCTAGAAGACAACTCTGAAAGACTCATGATGGAAAAGGCTATCCACATCCAGAGAAAGAATTACAGAGTCGGAATGCAGATTGAAGCAAACTATTTGCTCTTTCTCTTTTTTGTTTGGTTCCTTCTTTCTCATTGTTCATTCCATTGGTTACAATCCTTCTTTACAACTTGACTAATGTTTCAGGTGAAGGTACTTGTAGAACCTATATCAGATTGCATGGAGCCATGGGAGGGCAGGGGGAGGAGAGGGACAGAGAGAAAATTTGGAACTCAAAAGACTGTAGAACTGAATGTTGCAAACTAAAAATAAATAAATAAATTTATTAAATAAAAAAAGAAAGATGAAGCTAGCAGCAGAGAGAAGAAGAGGACATTTCTTCTGAGCCTGTGTGAGGGGCGTTCAATTGGATGGTCTTTAAAGTCCCTGCTAACATTCTAGCCTTGGGAAATCCATCGTGTGTCTCTCTATTACCATTAGCTGAGCCAACAGGAGCAGTATTGTGATTCTGACTCCTGGGTCCCTCAATCATCATGCTCCACATCTGCTGCCTCTTGTCTCCAGCGCTCTCCTCTTATGCCCATTCATTTTCTAATCCTTCCTCCCTGGGATTCCTGGCAATGATCTTGACTGGATAATTCCTGTATATTTCATCTTACTCTGTTAATCCCTGTGCTTTCTGAATAGAAAAGCATAGATCCTCCCTGAACACGTGACAGTAGTTGATGTCTAGGACCCATTGAGTTGGAGTTCAGGGTGACAGTGAGTTTGTCACTGTGTTCACTTGACTGACATCCAAGTCTTTTCATTGGGATAAACTGAGGAGGCTGATGTTGAGGTTTTTTTCCCCTAAAATGAAAACCTCCCCAAGCACATTAGGCACTATGGGGCCAGTTCCACAAATCCTGTGGCTAATTAAATCATGGGTCTGCTTGAGGAATAAGGAATAAAAATGTTTTATGCGAGTTCTTAACTGAAGAGGGCTTTTTTATTTGTCGTTTCTAATTCTCCTCTTCTGGGTGACCAAATTTCATAGGACATGGGAGAGCTCCCTAAAGAGCCCTGCAATTAAGAGCTAGCAAACTCATTGTTCTTGGTTTAATTGTGCCAGAAATTCATTCTTCTCAGAAAATAGAAACCACCAACATCCATCTGGAGTTGAGATAGTCTCAAGTGATGAGCAAAATCCACCCTCTACATAATTAATCCCTTGCAATTTATATAGGTCAACATTATCTCTAGGTCACCAAAGTCCGGGTACTTACCCAAGGTTAATCAATCACTAAATTGGAAAGCCCATTAAGGCAGGGACAATCTTTTGTCTAACCATTGAAGCTTCCCTCAAGACTATGTACAGTCCTCTGGACACAGGAGGTACTAAATATGTGTGGAATGATAAATAAATGAAGAGTTGCTGTCATTTTGATGAGGTTTTCTGAACTCTGCTAAAAAGCCACTAATTGAGTAGATGCTTCATTTTTTTAACATTGTATGATGACTCAGAGAGAAAAGAAAAGACGAGGCTGCGTTAACTAACGATCACTCACATTTCTATGGATCATTGTGGCTTGCAAAGCACTCCACAGACATGATCTGAGTTGAACCTGCCCCTCATCTGGGAGCACTAGACAGTGATTACACATAATGCTATCATGTTTTACAAATGAGGAAAGTGAAATAACATGCCTAGAGTGATGCACCTGGAAAGTCTGAGACTCAGGATCAGAGCTGAGGAGTTTCTGACTCCCAGCCCAGTACTTGAACTGCAGTGCTTAGGAGCAAACTCAGTTGTGCCTATAGGCAATTTACTTCCAATTCCTTTCTATGAATGCGCATTCTTCCCTAGGAGCCTGACTGCATCTCCTCCTGAATAGTCACTTCAAAGGCATCCTATGCTCCATTGTTTCTAATATTAATTAAATAAGAACAGGGTTATTCAGATTTGGTTTATTCAAAAATGATATATTAGTTGCTGCAGAATCGTGCTTCTACATGGTCATTTGCCACAGTATAAAAGTGGTTCCTTGCTTGGTGAGGCTGCCTCACACCCTGCCTTCTTGGTCTGAATGGATTTTTCCCAAAGGATTTACTAGGACTCATAGTGACATTCAGAATACCCATTGATCTCCATCCTCCTTCCAACCCCCACCCTACCCCACTTATAATACAAAAACAAACTATGAGGAACATTTTTCCCTTCCAATGATAGTTTTCCTTTAGTCCTAAAAACATTTTTCAACTTTTTTATGCTAAATCAATTTCCACAATTCTGACTTCCATCATTTTCCCCACCTTCTCAGTGTTTGATTGTTGTAAAAATTATACTTCCCTCTTCCAGTATCCTGATTTTTTTTGGTTAGGAATATCCTTCAGCCTGGTAGCAGATAGCCAGACAGAGATAGAGATAGAGAGACAGAGACTGGGAGAAAAATGGAAAGAGATAGAGAGAGACAGAAGGCTGGAGAGACAGATATGTATGGATGTGTGGGTGATTGGATGGATGGATGGATGAATAGATGGATGAATGGATGGATGGAGAGAGCATTTCTTAGATTTTTTCAATTTGCTAGACACTGTTCAAGACCATTCTAGTCTTCAAGGACTGTATATTGTAATAGGAGAAGGCAACACCCAAAAAAGTGTTGGAATAGCATGATCCAAGCAGTTTAAGAAGTGACATGGACGCTGTGATCCAGGTATCAAGGTGAAGGCTGATCTATCAAAACAAGGAGACTCAGGGCAGGCTCCAGGTTCTCAGTGAGGAAGAAATTGAGGTCTTTTTGCCAGTAGAGATGAATGACATAGCCAGATCTGGAACATGTGCCTGACAATAATCACTAACATCTATGACTTATGTGGTATGGTACAAAATAACTGGGAATTCTGGCACCCAGGGAAAATACAGTTGAGGGAGCAGAAGAGAGGAGAGGCAATAGAAGGAATGGTGAAGACTGGTCATGTTCATTCATAACAGGAAATAATAATAGCTACTATTTAGGCAGTGCTTGCCATGTACCAGAAACTGTATAAGCACTTCACAAATGTTATATCATTTAATCCTCACAACAGCCCTGCCCCATTTTACTGATGAGGAAACTGAGGCAAACAAAAGTGGCTTGCTTAAGGACACACACACACACAACTAAGACTGGAGCTGACCTTTTGCCTCCCTGACTTCAGGACTGGTGTTCACTCTACTGTGCCACTAGCTTAGCACAAAGGGGCAAACCATTTTTTTTCAGAAAGTCTGTCCTCATGCCCCATGTTGTAGTGACTCCCTGATGCCCTATCCCTCAGGGAGGGGAAAAAGAATGGAACAATTAATAGACGGCAGGCAGAGGCACAGGTTGGCCAGAGAAGGGTCTCAATGAGAATACTCTCTGTGGCCTTGGCACCCTGGTGCAAATTGCTAGCTGTCTTGTCCTCGTTAGAGTTCCATGAATCATTTTAAGTTTTAAAAAGCACCTTCTAAGAGAACTAAATAAAATTTATAAGAATATAAGTCATTCTTCAATTGATAAATAGTCAAAGAACTTGAGCAGATAGCTTTCAGACAAAGAAATCAAAGTTAACTATAGTGATATGAAAAAAATACTCTAAATCACTATTGATTAGAGAAATGCAAATTAAAATAACTCCGAGGCACCACTTCACACCTATTAGATTGCTTAATATGACAAAAAAGGAAAATTATAAATGTTGAGAGGATGTGGGGAAACTGGAACACTAAGGTACTATTGTTGGTGGAGTTGTGAACTGATCCAAGGAATCTGGAGAGCAATGTGAAACTATGGCTAAAGGGCTATAAAACTGCACATACCCTTTGATCCAGTAAAACCATTGCTAGGTCTATATCCCAAAGAGATGATAGAGAGAGAGAGACAGAGAGACAGAGAGAGATAGACAGAGACAGACAGAGAGAGACAGACAGACAGAACTTCAGCCTGTATTCAGACAGCATCAGTTCTTTCTCTTGAGACAGATAGCATTTATCCTCATGAGTCCTTTGGGTTTGTGTTAGATCATTGTATTATCATTGGATCATTGAGTACAGCTAAGCTACTCAGAGTTCTTCATTGTATAACGTTGTTACTCTGTTCCATGGTCTTCTGGTTCTGTTTAGTTCACTTTGCATCAGTTCATGTTAGTCTTTCCAGGTTTTTCTGAAGTCATCCTGCTCATCATTTCTTATACCACAATAGTATTCCATCACAACCATACACCATGACTTGTTCAGCCAATTCCCAAACGATAGACATCCCCTCAGTTTTCAATTCTTAGCCACCACAAAAAGAACTGCTATAAATGATTTTGTAAAAATTGTTTCCCCTTTTTTATCTCTTTGGGATACAGACCTAGCAGTAGTACTCCTGGATCAAAGAGTATGCACACTTGGATTGCTCTTTGGGCATGGTTCCAGATTGCTCTCCAGAATGGCTGAATCAGTTCACAACTCCACCAACAATGCATTAGTGTCGTAGTTTTCCCACATCCCTTCCAACATTTATCATTTTCCTTTTTTGTCATATTAGTCAATTTGATAGGTGTGAGGTGGTACCTCAGAGTTGTTTCAATTAGCATTTCTCTAATCAATAGTATAAATCTAGGAAATTAAAACAAGTTAAAGTAGGGACATAATTTAGGGGTGAGCTTGAAGCTGGAAGAGAACAGAGAAATCCTAACTCCAGTCAAAGGCCAATGATGATCTCCTTTAAATAAAGCAAGAATCCTGCAGCTCCAACTGACCTCAAACTTCTGAAGAAAATAAGACAGTCTACAATTCATCACCTTCTATAGATGTGGTAGGATAGAAACACTAGCATTTTCTTTGCAAAATAACAGATAGATAAATAACAGGAGATACTGAAACAATGTTAAATTTGTCATAGGCCATTTTGAGCAAGGCCGGGACCTCTATAGTGGGATGGCTTTTGTGTGTGATCCTCCCACACCTAACCATCATCCCACCTCTAAATCCCTGCCAATTGAAAGGAGCACAAAAGAGAGTCCTGATTGGAGAGTAAGCAGAATGACTTTCACCGTAGGAGCCAAGGAAAATTAAACCAGTGAATTGAATGTAAATTGAAGCCAGTGAGACATGGGGAAAGTATTCACAGGTGCAGAAGGACAGGAGCAGGGCTAGAGGAGGACCATGAGCAGAGGTCTCCAAGTGCTCAATTGCTAAATGACGTCCCTAGGACTGAAATACACCAAGTTTGGGGCATATCACCAGAGGCCTCCCTGGGGCTCACACACTTCCTGGAAGGTGATGGACTAACTGTCTCTCCTGGAGAAGAAGGAAGGCATCTCCTGGAAAAGGGCTGTGGGCTCCACCCTTCCAGAACACACATAATGAGCACCTGGGACCTGGTCCCAAATGCGGCCAGCACAGCTTAATCACCACAGAACCTTGAGAGGTGAAACTGTTAACAACGTGATGTGGGAACAATGCATAATAGAAATCCTGTACCTCATCACACCCTCACTCACGCAGAGTGTGACTACTTGGCAAGAACACTAGAACCAGGAGCCATGTGGCTATGGATCTTACTCCTTGAATGTGTGCTTGCCGTGTGACCGTGGGAAAACAATTGCACTTCCCTGAAACTCATTTTTTATGTCTGAAAAATAAATGGAGAGGTTAATAATGCCTGAAACCCCTGCACTATAAGGTTGTTGAAAGGGTGAATTGAAATAATGACTGGTAAAGGCTTTCCCAAAGCAGAAAGAGCCATGTTAAAGGCAGCGATTATGTTCAAGGGATCAGTCACTATTGACTTGGGGCAGGAGGGAGGACAGGCAGCACAGAATTATCAGTGCAAATTCTGGTTGTCCTTGGAAAATGGCCCCCACAGAGATGAATTTCCTTCTCACAGCAGCCTGGGCTGGCCTGGCTACTTTGCTCCAGCTTCTCCTCCCATTTGGCAATGTATGACAAAATGCCTCTAATCATTTGAACGGGATACCTTTTCCATTAAAATGCTTATTAGCTGCTGGCGTTATTTATCTGCCATGTACTTTCTAGCTGAACTGTGAAATAAAGTGCCCACTTTCAGAGTGCAAGTGTGGATTCATAATGCACTAATGCACAATCATAGAATTAAACAAGCAGAGAAGTAAACATGGAGAAGGCCATTCTGAACACCATGACCCCCTTCAAGGTGCCTTTCTAGGCACTAAACTCTGTCTTATCCTAGTCCAGTGTGGCCTGACCCCCAAAGGAGGGTGATGGCAGAAAATGCTGCCTTCAATCATTTGCATTCCCAGGACCTGAGGCAGGGCCAGTAGCCACATGGGCCATAGCACCGTGCCACAGAATTACCAATTCATGTTCTCTCTTTCCTTTTGTTTTCTTAGCACCTATTATTTCTCTGAGAAATGATTCAAGGGAATGCATATTTTTTAAGGATATTTTAAAAGAAGATTGGAAATATGTGGCTGGTATTCCATAAGAGACAAGTGGTCAAAGGACTTAGCTTCATACATTTAGGTCATTTAGTCCAATCCCCTCTTTTTTATTTTCTATTTTTAGTTATTTTTTTTTATTTTAATTGATTTGTTTATTTACTTTTAGTTTACAAGATTCAGCTCCAAAATCCCTTGAGTTTCAAATTTTCTCCTCTCCCTCTTTCCCCCCACCCATGGCGGCATGCAATCAAGTATAGGATCTGCAAATACTTTCACATTGGACATTAGTCTGGTTGTATAGAAGGATTGTAACCAATGGAGTGAGCAATGGGAAAAAGAAAGAGAACCAAACATGATAAAGAACGATAGCATGTTTTGCTTCAGTCTCCATTTAAACCCTGCTCTTTCTAGATCATTCTCTGAATGTAGACATCTCCTTCCATCCTGAGACTTGTAGAGTTGTCTTGTAACTGTGCATTGCTGAGAAGAGTCCAGTTTATCAAAGTTGGTCATCATACGTACCTTGTGTCTGTGATTGTGTACAAATTTTTCCTGGTTCTGCTTTTCCACTTAGCATCAGTTTGTATAAGCCTCTCCAAGTGAATATGATGACTGTCTTATTCAATCTGGTACTAAAAATGTTAGCAGTAGCAATTAAAGAAGAAAAAGAATCAAAGGAATCAAATTAGGCAAAGAGGAGACTAAGCTGTCACTCTTTGCAGATGATATGATGATATACTTGGAGAATCCCAGAGAATCAAGTAAAAAACTTCTTGAGACAATAAATAAATTTAGCAAAGTTGCAGGATATAACATAAACCCACATAAATCTTCAGCATTCCTATATATTTCCAATGAAGTCCAACAGCAGGAGATAGTAAGAGAAACCCCATTTAAAGTTACTGTAGACATTATAAAATATTTGGGAATCTACCTGCCAAAACAAACCCAATACCTTTATGAACACAACTACAAAACACTTTTCACACAAATAAAGTCAGATCTAACTAATTGGAAAAACATCAATTGCTCATGGCTAGGTTCAGCTAATATAATAAAAATGACAATTTTACCTAAATTAAGTTACATATTTAGTGCCATACCAACCAATCCCCTCTTCTTACAGATAAGAAAACTGAGGCTCATAAAGGGATCCCATAAGCTGCACACTACAGAGCTGGGATTTCAACTCTGCTCTTGTAACTGCATTTCAAGTTCAGAATTCTGTCCTCTCCACCACAGTTCTCAAGAAAGACAGAGCTGGGTGTGGGGGAGGAGGAGAGGTGCAAGGAGAAGAGAGACACAGAAATTGCACGCTCTTGATGAGATAAAAGATGGTTTCAGATCACTAATAATCAAAGAAATATGAATCAACATGTGAGGGATAATTTATAGTGAAGTTTCCTCATTCTGAAAAATCAAATCTAGAATGGCTTCAGTACTCACTAGGCCTAAGGTTAAGTCACCTGACCTTCAAGCTTAGAGCAATGGAAACCCTCCCCAAAAGCCAACTCATCAGAAGATATGCCAAATAAGACTGCTTTCATTGGATACCCACATGTTTCAGGGTCCTTTGTCTCAGAGAGATTTCTACACTTAGGTTGTGGGACAGCCCCCCTACCAATAAGAGTGAGGGTCAGTTGGGTTTCTGCATTGGAAGATTATATAACCATAGGCTGGCTTCTACCTGTCACTCTCTCCCTGCAGAAGCCATGTTGGGTGACAGGGGGTAGAGTCCTTTCTCATGAGAAAGAATAAAGACCTTTTCTAACCTTAGATTCAGACTCCGAACTCTTTCATCTCACAGAGTTTGGAGGTCCCATCAAGATATTTTGGACTCCTCTCTGGAGAGGTGGAGGGCTACTCAGCCTTGACCAACAGGTAAAGGACGTGCCACTGGCTCTTTCTCAGTGACCTCTTTGTAAGGAGGGGGAGCGACTCCTCTCTATAGAGAATGAGGCCTGAGGGGGGTCTGAGACTGAGATCAGAAAATGCCAAAAGGGGCAAACAAAGATTACTGAAAATCACATAAGTCTGTGCACAGACCCAGGTAAGGGGAGGCCTAGGTGATTTGGTGGTCGGTGGGGTCAGCTAAGTGTGGCCAGGAGTTAGGAAATTCCTGGACTAAGAGGTTGACCTGGTCAGTTGACTCTGGCCAGGAGTTGAGGCAACTGGGAGGCAGTTTTCAGGGGGGATGCTGACTAGCAGTCCCTGACGAGGGCCTCTCAGAATTCGTGCCTCAGCACCCCAATTTCTGGACCAAGAGGTTGACATGTCCAGCCAGACCTTGGATCTGGAAGGCGGGGGGTTGCTGGCTGACGGGCCATCCCACCTGTTTCTGGTAAAGGTAAATTTTTCAGCTTACTCACAATCTGCTAGTCAATTGGGAAGAAATGTTTCCTTCAACCCCCCTCTGATAATCCCTTGGGAGATAAATTTGGCCAAGCCGATTGAGTCTGTTTGTTCTATGTATTTCTTTTTTTGTTGTTTATTTGTCTGTGTGGATATGTGTAAAGTTTGTCTATTCGTGAAAGAGGGAAAATGTTTTACCAGATTAAAGAGCCTTGGGAAGTTTAGAAATCTTCCTTCTCTGCCTAACTAAACTTAGAATGGAGGGAGAGAGAAGTTCAGATCTTGATCAGATAAGAGGTAAGTGAAACTTCTTTTTTTCTGTTTGTCTGCAATGCCTAAGACAGAAGTGGAAGGAGAAGCAAAAGGCCAGATTGTGTTAATTAGGGTGGGAGTACCCACACCACCGCCATCTTTAGAAGGTTAGAAGATAGCGCTAGTGAATTTTTAGCCTGACTTCAAACCAAGTCATGGGAAGTCAGAAGGGATAATGTCTATTGGAATTTAATTCTAAAGAGTTCAGATAATTATAAAATTCCTAAGGTTCCCACTTGAGAGAGAAGTTAAACAATAACCCACCCAGTTTACTGGTTTTTCCAAACCCTTTGTCTATGATAATAAGATAAGAATGGAATTGGTGGGGCAGGAGTCTAAGGTGAAATGGAGACCCTCTCCCAAAGCCAACTCAGCAGAAGATATGCCAAATGAGGTTAAGACTGCTTTCATTGGACACCCACATGTTTCCAGGTCCTTTGTTTTAGAGAGATTCCCACACTTAGGTTGTGGGACAGCCCCCCTACAAACAAGAGTTAAGCCCAGTTGGGGGGCTTGGATTTCTGCATTGGAAGATTATATAACCGTGGGCTGCGTTCTACCTCTCGCTCTCTCCCTGCAAACACCATGTTGGGCAATGGGGGTAAAGTCCTTTCTCATGAGAAAGAATAAAGACCTTTTCTGACCTTAGATTCAGACTCCAAACTCTTTCATCTCACACAAATACAAGTGAAACTTCACCTCAAACCAGTAGATTGGTAACACAGATAAAAGATGGGAATACCCAGAGCTGGTGGGGATGCCAAAAGACAGGCACTCTTCTGTACTGCTGGTGGAGCTGTGGTGTTTCAAAATTCTGTGAAGTATTTGTAAATTATGATAAGAAAGGGCCTAAGATGTCCACATGATTTTATCCAGAGATCTCGATGTTAAGTATATATATATTAAGGAAATTAAAAAACAGTTAATTAAAAGTCCCACATGCCTAACAAAATATTCTGAGCAATACTTCCTGTAGTAGTGAGGAACTTGAAACAAAATAGATGTCCCTCAGTTGGGGGATCCACAAACTATGGCACATGAATGTAATCTTATATGCTAGATTAAATAAGATGAATATGAAGAAGCCAAAGAAGATTCAAACGATCTGACATACAATGAAGTGAGTAGAAAGAGGAAGACGATATACCAGATACTGACGAAAACATAAAAAGGGAAATGACAAAGTGAAATCTGTGGAATTTTAATGACCTACCTAGCTGAGACAGAAAGAAGTCTTAACAAAAAAATGTTCCTCTGACTTTCTCTGCAAAGATGGGAGACGAGGAGAGTGGAACTTTGCGCACAGTCAGGTCTGCTTCACAAATTCAGTTGGGCCAAACTGCTTTTATTCCTCTCTCTCTTTGGAAATTTGAGTCACAAGCAATGGACACTGGAAATGGATACTAGATAGAGGATAAGACATAGATTTTGAAATAAAAATGATATGCAAAGTAAACGTATCAATAAACAAAAGATATTTTAAAGTGTGTGGCTGAAAAAACAAAGGCCCATGAGCCTTAGCTCTCAGCCTGTTGATTCGGAGCAACAGAGAATTCCAGTGTCTCCCTTCCTCCCTCCCTCCCTTTTTCCCTCTCTCTCTCTCTCCCTCTCTCTCTCTCTCTCTCTCTCTCTCTCTCTCTCTCTTCCTCTTTCTCTCCTCCCCATCTTTCTCACTCTTTCTAATGTGCATAACAACATTCTGATTTGAAATAGACTCATTTCTGTTGGGATTTTCTAATTGGGCCAACTAGGTGACACATTGGATAGACCTCTGGGCCTGAAGTAAGGAAAGTTTATCTTCCAGAATTCCAATCTGGCCTCAGATACTTTCTGTATGAAAATCTAGCTGGGAAAATCATTTAACCCTGTTTGCCTCAGTTTCTTCATCTGTAAAATGATCTGGAGAAAGAAAGGCAAACTACTCGGTATCTTTGCCAAGAACATCCAAAATGGGCTCACAAAGAATTGGACACGACGAAACAACAAAATTTTCTAGTAGGAAATGAATACAAAATTGCTTGCTTAAGTGGGATTTTGTCAGAAAACCATAGCAGTGGGTTTTGTGTGTGTTAACGTATAGGCTCAGGAGTTCGCTTCTCTCTCTAACACCTGACTCTTTGATTCTAGACATTCTGAGGGCCTCGAAGCCGTAGAACATGAAGTAATATGGAGGATCATGATTAATAACAATGAGCAGACCAGGAGGGCTCATTTGTGTAGCTCTTAAGGTTACAGTGTGTTGTCCTTATCTTGTAGAAGTGAAAGTGGTAAAGGTAATAGGATAGAACTGAAATCAAACAGGGAAAGGCAGAGAGAAAGACAGGTCTGACATCAGGAAACTCAGACACAGACCAAGGTGCTGATATATCTATCTCTGGACAAGTACTATATTCTAGACAATGGTACAAGGTGCACCAGAATTATGACGGACGTTGGTTCTGTGCCACTCCCTGACTTTAAAGCTTATCTATGTGACTTTGGGCAAATTACTTCACCTTCTGGGCCTCAGTATACTCAATTGTCAAAAGAAGGGCTCAGATGTAATGGCCTCTGAGTTCACTTACAGTTTGAAAGTAATGGTCCTATGACACCAGGTAAAGAAACTTAGGGTGTTCAAGTTGGAGAAGAGAAGACCCAGATGGGAAATTATTTTCTTCAAACACTTGACGAATTAGCAAATAGAAGGGGATCGGACTTCTGATGTCCCCAGAGGCAGAATTGGGGAAGCCTAATGGAAACTGCAAAGATATAAGGTTAAGCTTGGTAGAAGGTTTAAACAAAGGAGGGAAGGAATGAGTGGGTGGATGATAACAAGTAGGAAGGACAGCCTTGGGAGTGGCCCCTTAGTGGAAGTCTCCAGTGGGGAGGAGAGGGAGGAGAGCTGTGGACTGCAGGGATTCTTGGTCAAGGAAGGGTTAGACTCAGGGTTCTCCAAGGTCACTTAAAGTCTGAGAGTCTGTGAAATCCATATGTCAGACTCTTTGACTCTCTAAGTTATTAATATATTATATCATTAGATTAAAAGTCTTAGAAAACAAACTTTGAGGTCTAAAAAGTATGGAATGCCCCCCAGCCTCACATCTGCTCTCTTCTGGCAGACACTTTAAGGAGTGCCCCCACAATGTTTATTCCCTACTTTTTGTCCTTTGTCCCCCAGTAATCCCCCATTAGCCACAGCAAACTATAGAACAGACTCTAGTAGCATTTGCACCCAACTGGAATCCATACACACTCTATCAGACTCCCAGAAAGCTGCCAAACCTCCTTGGAGATAGCTGGGAAGAGGAGGCCTCTTCTGGCCAAAGATGGATTACAGGTTATTGGAAATATGGAAGAGTTTTCTTCTAAACTTCTCCCTCCCTATGTACCCCACTCCCCCTCCAAGACAGTTTCATTTCGTAAAGACAATGAAAACAAATAAGCTGCGCAGATCTCACCCCCTAATTCATCATATCAGAAAACTGAGGCCCAGAGGGTCTTTCGAGTCTCTACTCTGGACCAGTCTGAAGGAGAAACAAGCAGTCCCAGGCTCTTTATCCAAACAACCTTTGCCAAGATCTTTGGACATCTTGCCCATCCTGAATTTGCATCAGACTCTTCAGGGTTTCAGGAATTTGTCTGCCATAGCCAAATCTCAATTGCTTTTAGGAAGCAGCAAAAGCAGAAATGAAGACTTAATCATAAAGAATGAGAAACTCACATATCCCCAGGTGGTGGGCAATAGCAGAGGAGACCAGATGTCCAAGGGCAGAGAAGAGAGCAGAAGAGAACACATGGGGACCACTAGTAGAGACAAAGAGATCATACAATAGACAGTGGAGATTCATTGAGCAAGGGAGGGATTGTTCGTTCTTGTAAGGATAGGGCAGACATGGACATTTTTGAAGGCTACAGGGAAGCAACAAGTAGACAAGGAGAGGTCAGTGCTTAGCCCAGTGCTAGGCACACAGTGGGTGTTTAATAAATGCTTAATGACTGACTGGGATGTATGAGGTGTTCAGGAAGGGCTTGCTGAGCCCTTTTCAGAGCTGTTCATCCATGTGGGGGATCACCTTCACTTAACTCTCACCTGTGCCTCCAAGAAGCTATAGCATGACCAGAGGCTGGAACCTGGCAAACTGTCTTGGCAGATGAACCAAACCAGGGTGAGGTTCTAATGACCTCAGATCCATTGGTGAGTTAAGGAGATGTCTGCCTCAAACATGTGAAGACTTCCCCCAGTGGAACAGATACATGAGAACAGTTTGTTCTGACAGCTGTGAAAGCACTTGAAGCAGGTGCCATGAAGCAATTAGAGCTTGATCAGGCATTAAAGATGCCATGGCCATCCACTGCATCCTTGACCACCACCAGTCATATTGACTTTTGTCTGGAAGAGAGTGAGGCTGATGACTATGCAATTCAGCCTCACTTGAATCTAAGTCACGTGCAGGTCATTAGCCCAAGATGTCATTAGTCCTCTGCCAAAATCAAAGATGACCAAAAATTGACCTGCAGTTCAAATACTGCCTTACTGTAGCTGTGTGGCCTCGGACAAATCACTTAACCTCTGTCTTCTTCAATTCCCTCTTCTTTAAGATGGGGACAACAATAGCACCTGCCTCCCTGTTTTGTTGTAAGAATAAAATGAGATCACATTTTTAAAGTTCTTTGTAAACCTTAAAGTGCCATATGAATGTAGCAATGATCATCGTGTGGTAGATGGATGTGCGTTGGTGAAAAGGACCAGCTCTTCATGTGCAAAGGGGGTGAAGAAGGACATTGTGGGGAAAGATTCTCTGGGCCCCATGTTGGCCATCTTCTCAAGTCAGGGGCTGGACAAGAGGGTCTTCAGTGGCCCCTAGAGCTTTGACACTGTAGGCTTCTGTCACTAGAGAGAACCTAATAATGCTCTCTACCTATCACTGTGCAGATATGTGACTCCACCCGGGCAGGGTCTCTCTTTTTCCCTTTCATATTTCTCTGTGCTTGTGCTCTGACAAGAATCCCATGGAAATCAAATGCCTCCAGAGTCCTCAGCGTGCTGTCTATGTCACAAGGACTCAGTCATTCCCAAATGGCCGTGCTCAAAAGTGTCATGCAAAGCTTTCTGACACCACAGCAATGCTGCCTCACATTTTTTTGGGACCTGACCAGGGAGTTATGGACATCTATTTCTCTGACCCGACAGTCTGGAGTCTACCCACCCCAAAACCACTTGGAGTCTTTCCATGTGTGCCCATGGGCTTCTTTAGCAAAGTGGTCACCCTCGCTCACCTGGATCCCAGAATCAGGGACCTTCTCTGGACAAAGTCATGGGCTACCTTAAACAGTCCATCACACAGTGATCTAAGGGCACATACATAGCTGTTCCCCCAATCCAATGTGGCTGCAGTTCAGAGTTCTCCATCCCAATCTTATACTGTCAGTTCTCTTCATGCAAACAGAAGCATAAATCTAGGCAGCCACCGAGACAGAAATAGTGAGAACTCAGACAGTCCCTATATATTTTCCATTTTGAGGTCAATAGACTGAACCTAATTTAAGCCCCCACTAAACTTAGTTTAATGACTTCCCATTGAGGTTAGCCAGTTCTTTCCCAAGATGTCCTTTCCATTATCCAGGTGAATCTAATCTCTTCTCCAAGAACTCACTTTTAGAATATGGGCCAAAGGAGCCAAAATATTTTTGCCAACTCATGTAGCTTCACATAGTAATAGACAGAAAAGAATAGTGCTTCAAAACATCCATCAAGTGACAGAAGGGGATTAGTCTGACTGGATAATATGGGGGCCCCTGTAGGTTCTTCTGGTGGAAGAAAGTGGAAACCAGAATCCTGAGCCCAGTTTTTTAATGGAACCTTCATTTATTGAACAAATGCCTTCTCCTAGACTGCCATGGGGATCAGGTTATCCCAGAGTAACAAGCCCAAACACCAAGGCAAAGCAGGTGGACCAGGATGGTAAATGACCTTGAGGAATCAACGTTTTCTCATTCTTGCACTCAGCAAACATCTGTGGGCACAGAGAGGCTCTGTGTATGTGGGTATGTGTGTGTATGTTAAAGTATGTGTATATGTAACCATGCATGTACTTTTATAAATACATTTATATGTTTTTTCAGCTCAACTAACAAAAAGGACATGTGGCAATAACCTTGAAAACCAAAGCCCACCACCCATGAGACTCTGAGGGAATCATTTCATATCTCAGAGCCTCAGTTTCCCTAGCTGTCAAATAAGAGGCCTGGAATAGAAAGGCCCTGCTTTGAATCTAGGATGCCATGATCCTACTACATCACTACGTCAATATTTCCAGGATCTGTGTCCCCAGGTGCAAAAGCAGAATAAAGGCTGTTTAACTATTATCTTCAGTAAGATAATGCTTGTATGTTACCCACTTAATCATGTGAGAAAATCCATTCTGAATTTCCAGCTTTTCTTCCTTTGTGCATCACAGCCACCTCTAGGAGCTCAGCAGTCACTCACAGGATGCAACAGCTTGAAGGCAGAATGTTACAATGATTCAGTAACCGACCATTGGTTAGTTCTTGGTCTGGGGACCAATATGGCCCCATGGTCTGTCTTCTAACAGTCTCATCCTCAAGGGTATTGTCACTTGGTTAAGCTAAGAATCGAGACGCGGTGGGAGAGGGCAAGTAGGGAGACATCCCATAGGCACAATCAGGCTGACCCAGACCACTTCATGGCATAAGACGATTATATTCAATTAGTCTATTGTGATTGAGGTGGGCACTGGAAAATACCAAGTACTTCTTAAGACTACCCTGTCCTCCAGATTCACATCGTCCCATATGGGGAAAACACGTGCACACACACACACACACACACACACACATCACCCATGACACAGACATGACCAACAGGATGATTTTCAGGTGACAATCTCTTTGACACTTTTTATCAAATATTCCATTGGTAGGTGCCTTTGTACCTCCCTGGGGAGAGTTCTCAGGGATTAGGGACAAACGGGTGCTTTAGACTTCAATGTGAGCGATTACTGTGGACAGAGTCTTGACTTCATGTGGGACCATAAGAAAGAGTGTACAGTGGGAGACAAAGATGTATTTTTTTTTCCTTTTCAGAGGATAGAGAGCAGTAGATCTGCTTGAACCTGGTTTTAGTGAATCACTGTCTCAAGGCATGAAACTGTGGGCTCCTTGAGGAAAGCAATGATCTTTTGCCTTTCTTTGCATCCTCAGTGCTCCTCCCAGAGCCTGACACATAGTTGGGGCATAATAAATGCTAATTGACTGACTGACTGACTGACAGAGGGACCATAACTCTAAGTGCTGTCAACCATCAAAATATTTTGCCAAAACATAATTTTATTTGCAAATCATGGCTATCATGAAAGTATATATGGTAGTTTAAAGATGTAGCTTCAACATATTAATGATGAATCGACTATCAGGTACTTGCTGGATTTCTGAAACATCAGAATATGGATATTTTTAATTTATGAATAAAGGACTAATGAAATATTAACTGTTAGGCAAACACCAGGAAAGATATTCAAGTCCTAAGTTGTGGTTAGTGAAATTTTGCTATTTAATGTAAACGTTCCTGGAACTATAATCCACTGTTGTTGTGAGTTTTGATTACAAGGAGAGTTGTCTGAATTATCATTGAGCCAATAGTAAAAAATGGCATTGCTGCCCACTGGGAACTGCTGAAGCTGGATGTCTGTGCCTGGGAAAAGTGTTGAGGATGACCTGGAACACAGCCTAGGTAGGATCCGCCTGACTCTATTTCCCTATTGTTCTGTTTCCTTTATAAAAAGGAAAAGTCCCACCTAGTTAATTGTGAGCCATGCTTTTGATGCCCTGTGATTACATGATTAGCTGCCAGATGTGACAGCCTGGAATCAGAGGTAAGGGAGTTTTTTTTTTTCTTCCTGTTATGGTATATGAACTATGTCATTTTTCCTTTTATAACAAATTTCTATTATCAAAAAGTTTTATAAGTACCATGTTAAATCTATTAAATAATAGTTTGATACTGGAACATTTCTGAATTACTGTAATAGGATTCAAGTATAAACATCTCACAATTTTAAATTGTATTTGAAGTCAAGGTATAATATAGGGAAGATTTCCTCCTAAGGGGGAAATGATTAGACAAGGTAATAAGAACAAGATGTAATGTGAAAGTTTTCTGAATAAATGGAACAGTAAAATTTGAGAAAAGCAACAGAATTAGAATGTTTTCTCTAAGAACTACATACAGATGTATATGATTGGCTTCCAAATGCATCAGTCATGGAAATTCAAGTTTGGAGTTAGGTTTAAGTTTTAGTAGTAAGTTCTCAAAATCGGATTAAGGGTTTATTAATTGAGGATTAATTATATTTTTCACATAAATTGTACTGATAATGATAAAGAAATTGAAATTACTTTCCCATTTTTTGAAGTATCTGGTAATTTAAAATGCAAGAGAGTTCATTTTTCAGTTAGACCCTCAGGAATTTTCAAAATATTCTTATATCAGAGATAGGACTTAGGTGAGGGTAGAAACAGAAATCCTCTGAAGTTTCAAATTTGGAAAACTAATTTAGGTTATTGTACTAAACTAAATTAAGTCAGAATTACCTAGGAACCTCTATATTGGGAACCAGAGAGCCCCCTTTAGACTAGTCTGGAGAATAAAGCATTATTGTACACCTGGGACACATTCCCTCATAGATCCCCTCAAGGAACTAACTCCCTGGGCAACATCCTGGCATATACCTGCCTCTCCCTTATTGGCCAGAAGAGCAAGGGTTCTTTCAGACCCCCTTCCTTTGACCAAAAGGTGGAAACATCCAAATATTTTGGAGATACCCTCTTTCCCAGAGCTAAGGCCTAGCAAGCAGATTGTTCCCAAGGTTGGCATAACAACAATCCTTTACCTTCTAGATGATCTCCCCTGACAAAGTATATTGCCTTGACCAGCACCAAGATTTCGATGAGGGATTTCCCAGGCCCTGAGAGCCAGCGTGCTGCAGCCTAAACTCATCTATCACCTCCCTTGGCATGCTCACAATCCCTGTGTTTGTGCAACAGCTGAGTGAACCGAACCAGATACTGCACTTCTATTCCCACTGTGCTAACTCTGGTTCTGTGTTTGTGAAACAAAAAACTTTGAGACTGTTCCCACAGGACCCAGGAACACCTGCACTGTCCATGTGTGAGCCTAATGTGGGAACAATCACTCAAGACTGGAGAGTGATTACATCACAGTCTACCCCACATGGGTTTTTTTATGTATATAAAGTACTGCCTTGCCCCTGCAGGTTAAGCCTTCGTTGGGGAAAGGGGAAAGGGGTTCCTGTTCATATCAGCTCCAGCCATTGCCAGGTTAAGTTAAAGGTCATTTCCAGGCTAGTTAACACAAGTAAACTGTTCAAAGGACTTTTTCAACTCCCAAGTTCCTGACCCTAGATTTGGAATCAATGGCATAACCTATCAGTCTAAGGGATGGTGATTATGTAAAAGGGATAATGTGGTCTGGCTGGTGGTATTGAGGTTTGGGGTTTAGGGGGGCTCAGGACCCCAACATACCAACACAGGAGGTCCTGCCAAGTGAATTCAACTCAAGCCTTCTCTCAGCCAGAGTAAAACAAAGTTTATTAAAGATTTGCCGTACTGGGCAGACTCTTAAAGAGCCTGAGCATTTGTGATGCTTGTATGGATAAGGAGACCAGGTTGAATCTCAGTGAGATTGAATCTGAGAGCCTTCATGGAGGCAAGATGGGTCTTATATACAGAAAGACTATGGGAGCGAACTAGGTGTGGTCAAGTAGTCTGGGGTGACTAGAGAAGAGGTTTAGGCAGGATCCTGAGGAGTCTAAGGAGGATCTTGATGGTCCTGGAGTGACTAGGTGTCAGACTCCAGGAACCAAGAGAATGAGATTTTGATGGGATCAAGGGTGAAAAGGACTGAGGTAGCAGACAAGGGAGGACTAGGTTAGGTTAAGAGTAACAGAGATTTGGGCCTAGAGATAATGAAAGACTTCTGGCCTCAGGCAAATGCCTCATCAAGTGGGAAGATTGGAGGAGAGTTCAAGGGGGTTCCTAGAACTTGAACCCCATCAGTGGGACCTCCTAAACTTCCTACTCTTCTAGAGAGCTGTTTGGAGCTATGAAACCCCAACCTCCTCAAAATAGAAGAGGTCCTAGGCAGCAGCAAAGGAAGGGGAGGTCTTTGGTCTTAGCAGCCTCTTGGACAGAGGAGATCATCTAAGTAAGTGGCTGCACAAGCAAAGGAGGCAGAAGGGGAAACAAAGTTATGATTTGGGGAAAACAGAGCCCTGGACTTTACCCTCAGTCACTTTGAAGCATTATTGGGCAGTAAAGGTCTACAGAAAAGAGAATTGCCTGGAAAGTAGCTCTAAGTGTGTTTCCCTTCAAAGGATAACGCAATAAAGCTAAATGCCTGTGATGATCTTTGTGACAGAAAAGCAGAAATTGTAAGGATATTGAGGGGTTGTCTGTTGAGAAAATCCAAAGAAACCTCCAGGTTTGTACTCCAGGACAGTCCAAGCCTTGGATAGCTAGCTAGGTCCCTGGGGGTGGAAAGGGACTCAGGTGAATGTTGGAGAGAAGGGGTGTTGCGCTAGAAACCAATGGTTAATTTGCCTTTCCATAGGGAATTCAAACCAAAGGGTGCTGCTATTTGTACGACAGACTTTCAGACACTAGGATAGGATTCATCAGACAGAAAGAATTGTATCAGCTATTGACTACTACCAGTTCTCTATATGTCTAATGAATTTTCTATAGGGTGAAGTAATAGCCACCCTGTACCCAATAGGTATATTATTTCCATGAGTGTTTGAACAGAATCTGAAGACTCTTTAAGCCACATCAGTGGAGACACAGACATGAGCTATATATGACTCATACTTCATGTCATACAGAAGCAACTAAGGATGAGGATGGCAAAGTAGGTCAAAGAGAGGTTGTAATGCCATGCACCAGCAGATTCCCAAAGGAATGCTACTGTGAACAGCTTTTAGAGTTCAGATTACAAAATAGAGTGAACACTCTGTTTATTCCATTACAAATCAAGACAAACATTCAAAACATTATAATATT
>CM053582.1:577251906-577275504 GCA_028627135.1 Pseudochirops cupreus
CTCTGGGCTGGGAATCTGTCACTCTCTGTCTCCCAATGGGTTCTGTCACTCCTAAATCCGCTCAAATTTACTTTTTAGTTCCCAAGGACGAAATTCTTGGGGAGCTTGGAGAAGTCACTGCTTACTCTCCGCCATCTTAGCTCCGCCCCCTCTCGCCTGTGCACTTTTCAAGGACAAATGCCTTACTTGACTACAACATGACTGGGGCCTCCAGAGTGTTCTGAGAGTAGTGGCCGGGAAAGGGCTAGGACTGGGCAGATCAGCAGGCTTGGTCGTCAGCATGGTTCTAGATGTGGGCTCAGAAGGCCCTTGCTCTGCCATGTAATAATACCTGGGTAGCTTGGTCTCACTACTTCACCTATCTTGGCCTCACTTTCCTGACCTACAAAGTGAGCAGGTTGAATGTTTGGCCTTTGAAATACCTTGCAAATCTCGGATCTTTGGGATTCTCTGACCCTTCCCAAAACTATAACTGCTACCAAGGCTTTATTTCCTCATTTGATGATGGAGTTTTCAAAAATGCTACCACTTACTCTTTGTATTTGGGTCTTCCTGTGTGGGAAAGAAGCCCTCCCCTCCACCAGAGGCATAATAGACCAGAATGGCACCAAATAAAATCGGGGTCACTCCAGTATAGGCTATAATCTAACGATAGGGTCAGCGATGCCAGGTGGGAGGCTGGCTTCACCCTCCAAAAGGCCACAAGAGAACCTGAGATCTTTAACAACAGATACAATTGAATGTTTGCCTTTGTACTCCATCTAGCAGGTGCTTAATAAATGCTTGCTTGATTGGTTGGTTTGTTGGTTATAAAAAGAAGGTAGACCCTGGAGAGATATTGTGGACTGCGATAGCTTAGCACTTCATCACCACAGAAGAAAGAGGACAGGTGTCCAGGCCATATTTATCTAGGGAAGAACAACAGGACAGTAGTTGATGCCTCCATCCTCAGTACACTGGGGGTGACCCAGCCCCTCCAAGCCTGGCACCACTCCAAATGCCATTGTCAGTAGTTTCCCATTTTAAGCCTTGTAGCACGGCTTCTTTCTTGACATGCCTTACAGGAATCCTAATACCTTGCAAGAATATTTGCTTTTCTCCACCAGCTATTGGATGCCATGTCTTAGCCCTTTGCCTTCGCCATCACTTCCTTCCAATTTCCTCTTCATTCCCAAAATGTATTTGATGGTTCCTCATCATTGGACCCAAAGAGTTTTGGGGTTGGGTTCTTCAGCTCAAGTCACAGTTATCACACTGGGCAAGCTCCCATTGTCTTCAGTGAAGGTTATTATCCACATAAAGACCACAAGAGCAGGACATTTTTTGAAAAAGAACTCTTTCAGGCACAGGAAATTGATTTAAATTCTAAAGCAAGCATGAAATTTTACAATTGTCACCAAGCCAGCAGCCTTCAGCAAAGTATCCTAATTCTAACACACAAGATAAGCCCTGGTAATGCCTGCCTTCCACTGTCCCTACTAAAAAAGGAGCTGTATCTCTCACAAAATGGAACCTGGGTTGTTTCAGATCATAAACTTTGTCCCTGCTAATGAGCACATTTCTTATCACCCACCCTTCCCTGTCAATTTTTCGCTCTCTGCTCTCACCCCTTTTCCACTGCTTCTCCCCCCAGGAGCTGCCCTCAGTCCCATTCTCTTATAGCAGCCGTCTGTCTCCTCAGCTCTCCCTTGCTCTCCTCACTGGTCTCTTTCCAGGTCCCATGATGAAATTTACCAAAGAAAAGAAATAGCTTTAATATTGAAATATATAGCCCAGGGAAGACCAATGATTCAAGAGGGCTTTGGTTTTCTTTTTTTGTGTGCGAAAAGGAAAGACATAGTTTAAAGTTTTGTCCAATGATGTGTGATACTTACCTGCTTCCCTTTGGCAAATACTTTTTCTCTGTGAGAATTCCCCTCCAGAGGTAACAGTCTTTCATCCAGCATGAGGAGAAATTAATGAAGCAATTGCTCAGGGAGTCCCATCTGAGCTAACGGACAGGTAGGTGATGCTCTGAGCTCAAACCAAAGCATGGCCATCAGCAGAGTCAGCATGTCGGGAGCACACGTGAATGCACCAAAGCTTCCCCTGCCCTGAACCACCAGCTCATTCACTCAGCCCACCAACCACTGCCCAATCTCTCCAACCTCTGCATCACTCCAGTGCTCTGCCAGTTTCTACCTCAGAGGATAGATATTCCAAACAGAAACCATTGCTTCATTTGTGCCACAGCATCCCTGGTCCTGCTTTCCCTCATCTGGTGACCTGCCAGGAATTCATTCATTTAACATTTAGGTAGAGTCCACTGACTAATGTAGAAAGTGACAGTAAATGTAAGCCAGAGCCTGCGGAAGTTGAACACACTCACTCTGGCTCTCCTACCCTCTCATGGGACATGCCTGGTTACTCTCACAGAACTGAGAGGCTGACACATCTGAAGATTATTGCAGGCCATCACTTTCTACCTTTTAACTAACCCTGGTTTCAAAACCACAGTGCGAAAGGTGGGAGAAAGAAGTTTGGCAGAGCCTCATCATATTCTTGGTCCCCTTTCCCCTCTTATGATCTGCCCTCAGCCACCATCTTCCTTCTCTGAATCTCCTCCTCTATATGTAGCTGATATAGAATGAAGCTTTTGCCTCAACTACTGGGCCCTTACCACTGAATGGCAACCCTTTTATCCTTCTCTGATTTTCTTCTATTCCATTCTAAACCAGTAGTGTTGAACTCAAATAGAAACGAGGACCACTAAACCAAAATAAGGATTACTGTAGGTGCAAATTGTGTTAGAAAGCCAAACACTGACATTATTCATGTTTTATTGTATTTTTATTTTGTTCACTATTTTCCAATTACATTTTAATCTGGTTCAGTTACATTCTGGAGGGTTATGGTAGCCTGACACCTCTGTTCTTGACAAATGAAGTGTTAATCCACTGAGTTTTTCCTAGGTAATTTATTAGACTGATCTTTTTAAGCCACCATAGATTTCATTGAGGAGAACCAGTCATGTTCTCTGGATAGTTGTGATCAGCATAGTTTCATCCATAGACAGCAGCATCTAGTAGACCCAATCCCTCTTCATTGTGAACCCTGACTAGGATGTCCTTTAGACAATGGCTAACAATGATGTTAAGAACTCCTAATTCATGTCTCATTTAATGTGAATAACCAGAGTGCCATTGAGTGGTGTAATCTCTGCAGCTGAATTTAATACAGAATTGAGTAATTCAATAAAACTCCATAAATATCTATTAACCTGCTATTAGATATAAAAATATGAAGCAAAAGCCTCAACAAATCATGCCTTCCGAGAGATCGTTTCTATGGATATTTACAGCCACCCGAGACTTTCTAGTGAAGGACAACTTTCAAGGCCCTCAAAACCTCTGGAACCTCTGTACAGCCTTCTCCCAAATGTCTGAAGTAAAGGAAGCAGAGCTTGAGAGGTTTCTAAATGCTGAACAGGAAGCAAAATGGGCAGGGGTTTGGTTTTCTATGCAATAGGAAATGCATGTTGGAGTTCTAAGGAAAATCATTATCTTCACTTCTCTCCCAGCTCTGCTCCTGAGTCACTGGACTTCTCCATTTCCCAGAAGCCTCCTCATCCCTGAAACATCCCTCCAACCCAAAGCTCAGTCCTCTGATTGACGAGTGCCTCCATTTGGAGAAGTGCCCAGGTAAGCCCCATGCTCAGTCACTGGTCTTCCAGCTCTCCTCCTGACTGCATACATCTTCTCTGTGGCCCCACATGAATGGATCACTTACACTTCCCCCAACCCTCCTTTCCAACTCATTTGTGTATCTTGTCTTCTCCTTTAGAATAAAAGCTCCTTGAAGGAAGGGACCGTCTTTTTTTTCCACTTGTATTTATATCCCCAGAGCTTAGCACAATACCTGACATAGTAATGATTTACTAAATCCTTGTTGTTGTTGCTGCTGCCACTGCTGTCCCTAAAGACTCTTTAGTCCTTTGGCCCAGCATCCGGACAAATCTTGTCTCATCTTGACAAGGGCTCTTTATTGAAGAGCCTATTGGAATGTCAGCTCAGTGAGGGCAGAGATGCTGGCTTATTTAACCTCCGTCTCTTCTCCAGGGTCCATCCAGGCAATGTCATTTAGGAACTATGGGTTGAATGAATGATGTTCTTATCCAAAATTCACTTTGAGAGTAGGATACTTTTTGTTCTGCTGCCATGGTTACAAAGGTGGCCGAACATTTGCTCTCAGTTTACAGAAATGCAGAGAATCAGAACTTGATGTGACCAACTACAACCTGTACATCAAACCCACCCCCTCTGCAGCATCTCTAATGACTGACTACTTGGCCACTGCTTGAAGACCTTGAAAGAAGTAAAGCCTTGGAGGCAGCGCAGGCTCCTTTGGGACAGCTCTAAAGAATGAATTCTCCCTTTGATCAAACTGAAACCTGCCTCTTTGTAATTGTACTCATTACTCCTATGTCTGCCCACTGGACTCCAAAAAGAGAAGGCTAATCCCTCACCCAGGTCACAGTCCTTTAAACACTCGAACAGGGCAATTGTGTTCTCTCCTAAGGTTCCTTTTTGCCAAGTCCTTCAATCATACCACTCATGAGGTATCATCTCCAGGCTCTTTGCCGTTCAGGTTGCTGCCCTCAGGCCCCTTCCAGTTTTTCAGTGATATTCCTGAAATGTGCCCCTCCAAACTAAACACAGAACTTCGGGGATTGCCTGACTAAGGCAGAGGATAGCACATTCTCACAATGATAATCTAGAAACTAGACTAGCAAACCACAGCCCCAGATTGGATACTGTCCATTTTTATTTAGCCATACAAGCTAAGAAAAATCATTCTTAGTTCTCAGGGCTGTACAAAAACAGGAGCCTCATGACACCAAACTAAACAGGTGGTGCCTGGATTTGACCCTTAAATCATAGTTTGCAAAGCCCTGTTCTAGAACACTTTGGTCTAGAATCCATTAAATATAATAAAATTTAATACACATACATATTAAATATAATAAAATTTAATACACATACACAAACATGACAAAGCATATGCAGTACATGTATGTATAGATGGGTCATGCATGACACATAGTCATACTTGTGTTTAAAACATCAATTTCCTAAGAACAAAACTGGCCAGCTAATAACAGTGCAACAGTGCACAATCATGACCAAGAAAGCCAGGATGATTTCAGGCTTCACTGAGTAGCACAGTTCCCAGAAAGAGGAGGCAATGATTCCACTCTTCCCAGCTCTGGTCAGAGTGGAAGGAAAGTCATTCACTAATTCTCTGACCGATTCATTAACCCTGTAAGGTGGTCAGATCTGGGGGCACAATTATGTGCAGAATCTGGCTCTGGATTGGTTTTCATTGAGTGGGGCTGCCCCAGAGATGATTATTGGCTGGTGCTAAAAAGGATGGACTCCTGTTAAAGGAGCCACCATTTGTGATGGCTTATAAAGTGAGCTGAAAGACTCTCCTCTAGGCTGGACTCTTGATTTCTGGCCTGGGGCAGAAGTTCAGGGTAATTATCTGTGATGACACACAGATTTGTCACTCATGTGAACCAAAAAAAGTGCTTCTCAGAATTTGGACTTTACCTTCCCTAGAGATGAAAGCAGTGACTGTGGAGAGAGTTTCCACAGTAGCACCCAACTGAGGCTGACATATTCTTATGTGCTTGCCCAAAGCCTGGGAGGGGAGCCCAGGGACATTTTTCCTGAGTCTTCTCCTCCTCTGTGGAAGAGAGCAGTTTTGATCTCTAGCCAGAATGATTCTAGAATTAAACCCCTTTCTCAACAGATGGGAGATTTCTTGGATAGCACCAGTTCTGAGGATTTCCCCATGATATTCTCCAAGTTCAAGAGAATAGGTTATTGACTTGAGTCTTCCTTAGAGAGAGAAGACATTTGCCATGTGGCTAGAGACTGATTGTCATGCAGCCTCTGCAGTCAGGGGATCTTAAAGGACAATCATCATATCATTGGTCAGGAGTCATCAGATGAGAGGAGGGGACAGTTCCCAAGTGACCGGGCCCTTGACACCTCCAATTACAGCAAATGATCCACACTATGCAAAGGCAATGGGGGAAGAGGTTCCTGACTAACAGCTGGCAAGTGGGTTCCCCATTCCAAGAGAGCACAAGTTTCATCATATCAGCATAAGGTTGAATGTCCATGGAGACTCTATTGGATAACCTCTTCCAGAAAGTTAAGGGGTTGTTTATTCAGCAACCCCCAACTACATTTGCCTTCCAGGGGATAGCTCTGGAACACAGAGCAAGACTACAAGAGCAAAACAAACTATGTCGAACTCTAGGGAGACAATCATTTTTCTAAATATCAAAGGGTCACTCTGCTGACAACCTCAAGCTCAGTTACTTTCTAGAACAGTGGTTCTCAAGCTTCCTAATGCCACGACCCTTTAATACAGTTCCTCATGTTGTGGTTACCTCCAACCATAAAATTATTTTCGTTGCTACTTAATAACTGTAATTTTGCTACTGTTATGAATCATAATGTAAATATCTGATATGGAGGATGTATTTAAATTGAACATAACCCACAGGTTGAGAACTGCTGTTCTAGAGGAAGACCAGGGAAAGTGAGAACCAGACTGTTTTCTGTATCTGTTTACCAGTTTCTTTGAGTCTTTATGTCTTATTCATTTTCTATGGGTGTAAACAAGACTGCCCTCTACCCATACATGTATGTTGCCTTAAGCATTTGTATGGGAGCTGGGGACCTGTATTGCCCACATGTGTGGACCCCTAGATATAAATTGTACTTGGGCATTGTCATGGAATAAATTCTCGCCAGGAGGCTTAAGCCAAAGGATAACAATGAGCCTTTCTAGGTCTATCCAAACATCCAGCCTCATCTATTAGAGGCAAAGGCTTTGAAGAAGGCTTGGGTCAGAATTTATATCCAGAAAAAACTTCCTGCCAAGTTGTACAAAAGCAAAAGGGGCTGCCTTGTGAGGTGGGGTGCTTCCTTTCCTTGGCCATCAGCACTCAAAGGCTGGATGGTCACTCATGAAGCACTGTGGAGTGCGGGTTCTATTGGAGACATGTTTGGGAGTGCTAGAGGGCTCCTGAGATCTTTCCAATGCAGGAACTCCATGATTCTTTGAATCTTCTTATTCTTGGGTCCTCGTGTCCCCCTTAATGTAGCCTGAATCTCATCCATTCTCTTGACTGCCATAGCCCATATTCAGTCACTTTAAAATCACAGTCCACTCAAGCTTCCATATGTTTTTCAGACACACTGCCACCTAGTCAGTCCTCCAACCGCACTTTGTACTTAGAAAACAGTTTCTTAGTCTATAGAAGATGTTTCATTTGTCCCAATTAAATTTCCTCTTCGCGATTCAATTGAATGTTTACCTTTTTCAAGGTGTTTTTGGAGCCTGGCTTGGTCACTGAATACATTGGTTCATTCTTGCTGCTTTATGTCCATCCTTTAAGGCATTTTTATGGCCACATCATAGTGTATATTATTTATGCCTTTTTAAAAGTTTCTCCACAAATGCCTACATTTCATGCTCTCACATATTGTACCGTGTTAATAAAAGCCAATCAAATATTCCCTGAACACAGTCAATTTCCTGGTCAGCTCAGGCAGCAGATTATCTTTTTAAAGATGCAAACAACAAGAAAACCAAGTCTTCTGCACTCCCACCTTCTCCCTCCCTCACTCCCTCTCTCCCTCTCTCTTTCTCATACACATAGACACACACACATACACATACACACACATACACACACACACACACACGCACAAAGATTTTCAGACAAAAGATCCCTTACATTTATGAAATATGCAAGACTTTTCTCACTCCTTGACATTTGAAAAGAGACCTGGAAGCTATTATTCGACACAATAAATTCAGCAGATAAGATAGTGTCAGGAGGGACTGGCTACTTGCCGTGCCTGGCTCCACTTAAGTGTGTGTGGGAATACTGTGTGAGTATGTAAGTGTGTGTGTGTGAGAGAGAGACAGAGATGTATGTGTATGGGAGTGTGGATATGTGGGGGTGCCTGTATATGGGGGGGGTGTATACGTGTATGCGTGTGGGTGTATGTACACATGTGTGTTGTATGTGGGGGTGTCTTGTATGGGTGGATGTGAGTGTGTGGATGTGTGTGCATGTACGTGTGTGTGCGTGTGCGTGTGTGTGTGTGTGTGTGAAGCAGGAAGATAGGTGACATTTAGGCAGAATAGAAAAGCTCAGAAGAGGATTGTTCCCAGTGGAGGCAGAGAGAAGAGCTACGCCCATGTTCCGTCTTCTTAGCTCCTACGCTGAGATCATTTCACTGATGCTTTGTCTTGTGGGAGATAACATAGGAAGCAGCTCCTGTCAGCCTGGGAGGCTTTTGTCCATCAGAGCTACCTTTGCAAAATCTCCACAATTTTTTAGGACACATGAGTGCATCATACACATGTACACATATATTTTATATGTGTGTACATATATATTAAAGTGGTTGTATATATATATATGTATGTATGTATGTATGTATGTATGTATGTATGTATGTGTTTGCAATCAAACAGTCCTCTAACTACAAAAGGGAAAATAGCCAGTTTTGACAAAAATAGATTTGCACCTTTTGTCCCTGCAGGGGGGATATAGCCAGGTTTGCTCTGGGAGCGGGAGGCCAGACAATCACCACTTATGCATATGTAGATATATGTAAAAAGGAAATCCATGGAAAAGCTGGTGTGGAGTGGGCACCAGCAGGGGAGGAGACTGGGAAGGCCTCATTTAAGAGAGAGTGGCTAAGGTGCTCTTTGAAGGAAGTCGGGGCTTCTGGGAGGGGAAGGTGATGAGGGAAAGCGTCCCCAGGTGCACAGGCAGGCCCAGGGAAGGAAGAGCTATGGAGAATAAGGAGCAGCAGACCGGTCTGGATAGACTGCTGAGCACAGAACAGGGAGGGCCATGCAACACAATCAGAAGGGGAGATGAGTCAGTTGTGAAGGGCTGTCAATGCTGGCCAGAAGGTGGACTTGCTCCTGTAGGTGAGCTGGGAGCGACTGGAGATTTGTAAACAGGGAGCACCCCGGAACTGTGCTTGGGGAGGGCCCCTTTGGCACCTCTGTGGAGATGGCCTTAGTGAGAGGAGACACAGGAGGGGGAAGGCCAGTTTAGAACCCATTCCAAGAGTCCAGGTGAGGGGAGATTGGACCAAGCAATGGCCTTGTGGGGGGAGGGAAGGGGACAGAGAAGACAGGTGCTGCCGAGGGGGAATGTAGCAAGACTAGACAACTGACTATGGGAGGTGACAGAGAATGAAGAGTTGAGACTGCCTTCATGTGAATGGGGAGAAAGAGGAGAGCTCAGAATAGGGTTGGGCTTAGGGGGAAAGAAAAGGAAGGCACATTTTGGGCATTTCCTATTGGAAGTCTTGTGTGAGTATCAAATCACACACAAACACAGATGTACACACACACACACACACACACACACACACACACACAATTTATTCACCTTTTAAGAGAGCTCATTTTAGGCCTCTAGTCAACATCTATATCTCTGTTTGCAAATATTCTTATCTGTAGCAGTCATATGCATTAAGAAGATAATTCAGTCATTTAAAGTAAGTGCAGAAAGAGAAGAGAGGGCCCAGGTCCGAATTCGTGTCCTGGGGAAAAGAGAAGCATGGCATGAATAATCATGGAGCAAAGAAAATTTAGAAAGCGAAGTCAGAGAAGAATGGGGAGAGACAAGGGAGATGGTCACCATCTCCATCACCATCCTCATCATCCCCATCCCCATCATCTCTATCGCCATCCTCGCCATCTCCATTCCCATCCCCATCAGCACCACCCTGCCCTTGGATTGAGTACAAATGTAATTGCACTCTTGTATTAATGATGTATTACTGGGGGCTAGCCACTGGGGCCCAGTCAGTCTCCTTTTGTACTTTGAACAAGATACAGGGGCTTCCATTATGCATCGGCATGCATGTCCAAGAGCAAGGTGCCCATGCATCCACAGGAGATGAATGGCTAATATTCTGTTACCGGACCCTCTTTTGGCTGTACATAAATATTGCAATGCTTTCATTTTAAATGAATCCTTATTCTGTCATAACCAATGTAACAGTTTCCTCTAAGAAAACCTGATGGAGCCCTCTGTGCATGCCGTTGGCTATAGACAGTGTAAATTCCAGGTGCTCAAACAAATGCAGGTGATCGAATCAGAAGTGATGTCAAAACTCTGTAATACAAAGAGCAGCCCACATTTTTCAGCTTCTGCTTGGATCCCACTGTACCTTTGTAAGACCAATAGTCCTATAATCTTGGAATTTTCAAAGTATTTTTAATGTTTTTGCTCTAATCCTCTTACCTTGAAGGCAAAATGAATTTCCTGGGCTTTGTTGGTTAGTGGAGCAGGGGCCTTGTCCGGGCCGAGGTACATCCTCCCATCTGCAGTAGATGCTGACATTGCCCCTAGCCCTCTGGAGAATGTTGGCCTCACTGAGAAATCTGTTTTATTCCATCTGGTCATACCTGTGTCCTGCAGCCTAGGCACTCTACCCCCACCCCCACTGAAACTGGGCAATCAACAGTGAGAAGAGTACATTTCAGAACTCAATTTCCTAATGTTTTAATAATTTGGAGGCAGGGGCATAGAAAGCTCTAGTGTCTAATGACCCAAAGACCAACCATTCTATTGGCTTCATGACATAGGTTACTGTTGTTTTGTTACAAGGTCAGATTTTCACTTCTGGATTTTCTCCTTGCCTTCAAGTGCAAGAACCATGAGGAAATGAACATGAGGGCAGCAGTGGGGTGATGTAGGTCATCTAGTAGTGGTTAAATGGGGTCTGGAGGACACAGAGGTCCTCCTTACCAAGTAGAAATGCTATGCTGCTCCAGAGATAGCCAGGCCAGCCCTGAATATGCATCACACACCTGGGAGGAGATCCTCGAAAATGGAAAAGCCGTCATACATAAACACCAAAATGCAGGGACATAAATGCAGTCCTGTATGCATGTATACAACATTCATACATACATGTACATGCACATGGACACTGAAAAGCCATTGATCATAGACCTTACTCAAATTTTATCCAAACTATATCTAAAGGGAGACGTGACTAGTATTCAGAACAATTCACAGCCTGAATGAGAGAGCAGTGCAAGGATGTGTCCTTGTTGGGATTCGAGCTGGGCTCCATCCTGACTCTGAGTCAGTGCTTTACCTACTGATCTACTCAACTGCTTCTAATATTATGTCTTCACCGAATTTAATTCCAGCACTACCTTGACAAGAGAAGGGACCAAAGGAAAGATTTCAATGTGAAAACCCACCAAGAGGACAGGAGGGTTTTCCTGATTCCCATCTCTCAACCTTGAATTCGTTGCACACAGATGGAGAATCTTCCAAGTTTTGTGGGGCTTTAATTCATTTGGGGACACCCTGTATGTGCCCTGAATGTCCGCATAATATGGACGCACCATCTTCTTCAAGATGACAAAGGCCCTGAGAGGGGTGCTTCAGCTTTGTTTTGTGTCTTTCTGTCTCCAGGCCCAGTCACAGTGTCAGGCTTAATAATTGTGTGGCAATTGCTTGGTTTTTACTCTAATTAGCTAGTCTTGCTAACTGAGCGCTAAATTTCTAGTGAAAGAAGGACCACAGCTTCTAAATTCGAGTCTTCTCCCACCCTTCTGTTCTTACCCCACCCTTGTCCATGATTCCAACCCTGACTCACGCCTGTGAACAAAAACAAGGATTTCTCCCTCAGTAGCCATTAAATGAAAACAACCTGCTCGTCAAAAGGGCCCTGAGTTTATAATCACCTTCCTACTTCCACTCTCCTCCTCCCCCTTTGGTGCTCAAGGTGGCTCAGGGGTGATGGTCTCCTCCAAGTTCTTGGCAACAGAAACCAAGGTCTAGTATCTCTGAAGCTCAAAAGGCTTTGAGTGCCAAGTGAGCCAGAAACCAGAACAAGTTATGGTCTGGAGACTCAGTATAGGAACTTGACCACCCAATTGGGATATTATCAGGAAGGGATTCCCCTGAGAGCAGGTAATTCTGATATTGGACATTAAACCCTACAAGGAAACGGTAGATTTCATTTCTAGAAAACGGGCTCTGTCCTGGTTTCACTCATCTCAATGGATGAAAGTCTCAGCTAGGATCCGACATACTCAGAAAGCCGTCCCCAACCCCTCCTAATCCTGCTGCTTCCCCTTTGTTAATGCCCGTTTCTCCCATAGACAGCTTCTCCATACATGTTACTTGCTTGTTGTCTCCCCCATCAGACTGTAAGCTCCTTGAGGGTAGAGACTGTCTTTTTCCCTCCTTTGCATCCCTAGTACTTAGCAAAGTGCCTGACACATAATAAGTGTTTAATAAACGCTTATTGAGAGATGAACTGACTCACTGAAAATGCCTTGCTCAGAGAAGGGTGGTCCTGGCTTTGAATACCGTCACATATGTCACTGCTCATCAGATTGTTTACAAAGGGGGAGAAGCCTCTTTTCTGCTCAGCCCAGGCCCTGGACAAGGGGGGATCTTCAAGCTGGAAGAACCAACAGCCTTGCAGCCCACAACCGCTGGACCTTCTAAGCAGCACTGGGGAATGCAAGGGCGCAAACTGTTGGAAGGGGGAGTGGAAAGCAGACAAGTGCCAAGGCAAGTCCAGCTCTGACTCTCCCAGGCTGAGTGACCTTGGGCAAGTTGTTTTCCCACTCTCCCCCTCAGTTTCTCCATCTGTAAAACGTGAGTCCTGAGAGCATCCATGTCACAGAGGAGCTGTGAAGACCGAACATGACAGTAGGTATAAAGGGCTTCACAGAGCTTGGGGGATTATGTAATTATATCCTATGTAATATATCAAATATGCTCTGTATTATTCACCTCTTGGCACCTCCACTTTCTGCTTTATAAAACAAGGGACAGTGAAGATGGTGGTGGGCTTGGAATCAGAAAGCATTCAGATTCAGCCTCAGGCACTGACTTTGGGCAAATGACTTTGTGTCATTATCCACTATGTCTCAGTTGCCTAATCTGTAAAGTGTGAATAATAAGAAGCACTTGGGGGTTGTTCTGCGAAGGAGCTACAGCATATTCCCAAATAAGCACATACCAACTCATTTCAGTGATGAGGGCGAGTAGGCATGGCCCAGGCACCAGAGGAATCCAGAAAGGTGTTATGAGGGCAACAAGCTAGGCCTAGAAAAGAGTCTGAGTTCCAAGAAGTCAAGCTAGAAAGGGAAGACTCTCTAGACAAGGGGGACAGCTCATACCAAGTCACAGAGGCAGGAGAGAGAAGACCACACGTGTACAAGGAACAGGGAGCGGGGCAGTTTGTCTAGAGTGCAGAGTATACGAGGAGGAGTAATAACGTTTTCTTGTTTGTCCTTCATTCTCAGAGAGGACCATGACATCAGGAAGGTGATGCCATGACACGCAAGTGAATTGGATTTAAGTGAGGCAAGGCTGTGCAAAGTCACCAGCCTGTCTCCTCCAGAGCCATCAGGGTCCAGTGGCCAGGTATAGATCGGGATAACTGGAGATAGCCCAGAAGAATAAATGTGTAATCCACTCAAACAGATACGTAGGCTCTGCACGCTCTTGGGTCTGTGAGGAATATCCTGGATTAACTAACGGTAAAGTCTCTTTGGGCAGAAGGCTGACCCCACCAGCTAATCACATTGCCTGTATTAACCCATGAAGAACTTGTCTACCATGAGTCTAATGGGATCTGGCATGTGGAAGATGCTGGGGAGCAGTGAACAGATGATAGCGCACAGGCACCTTCCGTGCTGGCTTTTCTAAGAGGAGGAGCAGCCTTTTTCTGTTTCTACATAACCAGGACCCTCAGGGTCTTTAAACAACTTAACTGGCAATGACAGGGCTTTTGGGCAGTGTTCATTGCTCACACCAAGTGGTAAGGGGGCAGGGCTTGAAGGTGCTTTCCTCCTCCTTCCCTCCCCTTTCATCTGTAGAAACAGGCCTAGGTCTTTGGCTATCTGGTTCATTCTTAATCATTCTATGTTGGGAGAGTCTCTAATCTCACCAGGGAGCATTAGTACTAGAGTTCCAGGAGGCCCACAATCCAGACCAGATGTTGTAGCCATTCTATGAGCAATGCTCTGAGGATACTGGTCTGGGAATTCCAGCTCAGCAGATACCAGCATTGCCTTAGGACTTGAATTCAATGTAACCGATGCTAAGGAGCGAGTGAGCTATGCTGGGAGCCATATCCACCCTCCACCTCCAGACCAAGGTGGCCCAGAGGGGCTTATGGCCCTGGGGTCTTGGAAAATGTGTTCCTATATTTTTTTCTTGCTACATCTTTGATGTAAATATCCCTTTGTAGAAGCTAGGTTGGCATTAAGTGGTTAAATGGGGTTCTGATACTGGGGCACCTAAAATAGAGGAGGGACTTTCACTAGAGGACTGAGCTGATGAAAGCAAAAAGATTCCTTAACTGCTAGGGGGGCCAGAGTCACGCGGGTTATAAGAGGATGACTTGTGGTCAGCACCAATAGAAAGAATGTCTAACGTCTCAAAGTTCTGACTTTTTCTGTGCGTTACCGTCCTCCCGGGGGAAGCAGTTGAAGGCTCTCACCATCTGCTGTAGCCTCTTCCTCCAGGCTGATCTCTCACATGCTCTGGCCCGCAGCCCAGTCAAACTGCCCTTTGGCTATTGTCCAGATACACCCCATCTCATGAGGCTTCCATCCCTGGGCGCCCTTTATCACCCATCCCTGGAAGGGTCTCCCTCCTGCTCATGGAACCCTGAGCTCCTTTCAAGAGCTGCCTTCTGTGTGGATCAAAGCCGTCCTGACCCTCCTCAGCTCCCTCCCAATGGAATATATATTCCTTGAGGTTAAGGAATGTTCTGTTATTGCACCGGCAGCTCCCAGCACAGAGACAGGCACATGGTAAGAATTTATTCATTGGAATACAAAGTCTATAATAAATGCAACTTTATCACAAAACAAACAAACACTTGAGCACTGGGTCTGTTCAAGGTACTCTGTTGGGGGCCAGTCCAGTGTCTCCCCACACAGGGAGGAAAAAAAAAACCCAAGTATCCTTTTTCTGTCTCTATGTAGATTAGATGGGCCATCCATTACCAGAAAGGAGCCCTGCTGCGGCCTCCAGCATTGTGGGGCCAGTTTACACAGGTGTCAATGAGAGCTCAGCTCTCACCGAGCACGATTTCCAATGCATTTATAAGCAGACCAAATTTCCTCCTCATCTCCCACTGTGTCATAGGCACTTTAAGAAGAGGATTGAAAATTTGTAAAAAGAACTTTAAAAAAGCCAAACCACTATATATTTACTGAGATCCAGGAGAGCTCAGGGGACAGGTGGCTGACCAAGGTTCTATGGTGCTTCTCAGTGGCCAGGCACTGGTCATCTACTGCTTCCTTGGACTGCTGGTCCTCTGCTCCTGGCCTGGACACCAGGGAGTGTAAATCCAAGGCCAATTCTTTCAAAGTTTATCATCACAAATTCAATAAACTGAGTCCAGATAGTTACTATTTTATCTGTGAGTTTTAAAATAACAAATCTTATGGTGCAATTTGATTGAGCAAATTAGTATCACCTTTCCTTGTTCACTCCATGAGCCAAGTTGGTTCTTTGCCCTGGCCGTGTCATCCTCAGTGCAAAATGGAAACACAGTCAGCTTCAATCTCACACAATGTCAAAAATGGGCTCCTAAGCCCTGGGGCATTTGACCTCAGCAGGGTTGGGAGCTCCCTGGCAGAGGCCATGGGGAGCCCCCCACAGACAGTGCCACCGGCCCCCACTCCTCCAACGCGGAAGACACAAGAGTCTTTCCTGGGATCCAATGCTGGACCTGGATTCTTTGATGACTTGGCCGGGGCCTGCCCCTCCAGGACCAAGGCCTCCAACCCCTTCCTGCCAACTGGAGCCTGGCACAACCGCTGACCTGCCCCTCACCAGCCCTTTCCAGCCTCCACTTCCAGCCACACTGACTCTGAACCAGCTACATCTCAGCCCTGTGTTCCCTGGTCCTGGGGCTCGACCGACCTTCATCTCACCTCTGGGTGGGGGGCCTGGCTTGCCTCCCATGATGCCCCCAGGACCTCCACACCCAAACACTAACCCCTTCCTCCTATAACTGGGTGGGGGGAGGAGAATGCCCACATTCTCTCACCCTCCAGGAGATCAGTATTGTAAGTGCATGTGAAATGGAGGGACCCTTCCTCCCCCTCCTCCCCAGCCTCAGCCCTAACCTGACCCAGTCACACTATACCCTCTCCCCAGCCTCCTCCTAAAACTGGAAGCAGGAGGGAGGCTTGGCAGGTAGGGGTACCCCTCTATCTGGAGGCATTAGATGGGGCTGGGGCATGTGGACATCCCCTCCCTGATTTCCCCCAGCCTTGAATACTTCTCCTCCAATCCATGTTGGAGCCCTGATCTTCCCCCTCCCTCCACAGTGACTGTCCCTGGTGATCACTCTTCTGACCTCTGTAATAAATGACATTTCAGAAGAGGAAAAACAAGAGGGCTCCTTAAATGGTCTGACAGAAACACCAAAGCTGAGACCAGTCTTTGGAGACCAGGGTCATGCAAACATCCCCCTGGAGATGAATGAAGAGAGAAGCAGAGAATTTGGGGGTCTGAGGTAACCCAGAGGAAAGGCATATCCTGTAATTCCCATCACATAATATAGTTGAGGGAACTGAGGGCCAGGAAGGTTGGGGCACCTTTCCCAAGGTCACAAAGGCCTGGAACCCAGCACAACAAGTACTTGGGTGCCTAAAACATCAGATCAGTTCTAAGGAGACAAAGCCAAAGGTCAAAAGGAAAAACTACGAAAGAACTTTGTTCTTCTAATTTCCAGAAGGAGAGGAAAAAGGAGAAGCTGACTGAAAACTTGAAGGAGGCTCTGTTTTCTCAGCTGTTTGAAAAGGGATGGGACAAGGTGCAGGAATGAATGGATGCCCCTTGAGGTGGATCCAAGCCCCATTTCCACCTTTTCAAACCTGTGCTCTAAACTGGGCCAGTCAGACACTGTGTATAGCCTACAAGCCACCCCCTCAGTTGGGGCACTTTTTTTTCCCCATCACTAGGGAATTTACTCCTTCAAAGTCACAGACTTGGGCATTTAAAAATGCATGAAAAACAAACCAAAAAACTCTTTGTTCACAAAATCACAGAATCTCAGAGTTGGGAGGTTACCCAAGAACTAGCCAGTTATCCATACACCCCAAAGAATCACTGTGTATGATATGCCTAAGAAATAGCCAGTTCTCATCTTCTGGACCCTGAGGGTAGAGGAGGGGAGGAAGGTGGCTCATCCCACTGGGAATGAATATTCCCCTCACTTTAATGCTTTGTGTTTCTTTGCAGCCATCATTCAGGTGTCAAGAAGGGCAGAGGCTTAGCAGGGCAAGAGCAGCCATAGAAGGAGGCAAAGGATCCAAGACCAAAGGGCAGTGTAGAGTTGACAAGCTGGGAAAGGGAGGAGAATAAAGACAGTGCAGGAGTCACAGCTGAGGTAAGGAGAGACTGGAGGTCATGGTGAAGATGAAGAATAGGCTTGGGATTTGGAAGGGATGTAATGACAACCCTTGGATTGGATCACAGATCTTTGATTCATGAACACAACTGGGAAACAACTGTGGGTGATAGCCACATGAAGAGAGTCCTCATCTTTGGGTGTGGCTTCAGTGGGATATAAGAGCAGGTCACCGGCAATGAGTGAGCTAAGGTGCTAGGGGTTAGGATGTTTCAGGGACTCAAATACACCATGTATGTTGAACCCCCAGAGAATGAGGGAAGCAGCTGGGGAGCAGAGAAAGACTGTGAGCCAGGAACTGAACACATTGAGACAAGGACAGTTTCTTGGAGGTCAGTAGGTAATAGTGGCAAACATTAACAGAGGACAGACTGCTGAATGGTAGAGGTAGGAGGCCTGGAAGGAGCAGTGGTAAACAAGCAGTATCACCATTCTCCACCTCTGCCATGGAATATTAGGGGTAAGGTGGCATCAGTGAAAATACAGTCAGATCTAGAAAGAGTGACCAAGGAAGTGGTGCCTTCAGGAGGGAACCAGATCTCAGGAGGGCCCGAAGAGAGAAAAGGAAAAGATTTCCAATGAAAACAAGTAAGTGTGTTCCAGTGGAACATGCTAGAGAACCCAGAGGAAGGAGGGAGTAGCTTCAGAAGATGAAGCTGGGCATTTGGCTTGCAGAGAACAGGAAGCAAGGGACAGAGACTGGGGCTTGTGGAACAACAGTCAGAGGTTCAGGATCACTGGCAAGGGGAGGAGATGATCAGATGGGGTTCATTAATAATTTTTGCTAATATTACTAAGGGTTTGGAGTCAAAGTATTAGATAGCTCAGGGTAGGGGACTGGGCCAGGGGGAGCTGATGGAATAGTGTTGCTCTGATGCCCCTGCACATGGGGCCAGGCCAGGAAATAAACAGAGGGGGCAAAGAAGGAACAGCCACCCAACACGTTAACAGATCTTGCAGGGGCAATTCTGATGTGCCTCAGGCCCGCTGCAATCCTCCTCTCTTCCTGTCTGTAGAGAAGTCAAAGGGAGCTGTCCAGGGTGACAGGTCATTTTGTATTTTCTTTGCTCTATCACTTCAGTGAGTCCACAGCTGCTAAGGGGGAGCCTGTTCAGGCTTAGTAGGGCTGGCCCTCAGATGGTTGTTTCAGGAATGGCGGGGCCTGCACTTGGAGCTTTTCATCAATGTCACTTGTTGTCATCCTAACTCTCCACATCTGTCAGGGCATACGCCTGGTCTCTGCTGTTATTAAAAATTATTTTTATATGTAATAAGCACCTTCAGGAGCACCGCTCACTCACTCATTGCTGGCATGCCATTTTTTTTGGTGATTAAAGCTTCACTTCCCTAGTGAAAGAAGGCAACAGTCAGATGCCTCAGGGGATGGATACCTCCCTGCTAGAATGGTTGGACTTCGTATTTTGCCCCTTGGTCATGTCACTCTATGACTGAGTGTTTCTCATACATCATCTAGTGCGCTCTGGGATGTCTGACTATCAGCATATGTGCAACCACAGAAATCCTGCATCCACCCACATAGCTTGGGAATTCACCAAGCAATCCACCTCGGCCTTCTGCTTGCTTGACCTTGCTTTCATCTCTTTCTCCAGGATTAAATGTGTTCCTATATATAGAGATACAGAAAGCAAAGTGCCTCAGAGTGCTGGTCATGAGTTAATGTGATTCATCGCTCTGGGGGAGATCTGCCCTCAGTGAATGGCCATTCACTGGATCACAGAATCTTAACACCAGGAGGGCCCTACACCACTGCTAAAGCCAACCTCCAACAGAGACATGATGGCATCCGTAAATGTAAGCTCAGGTCAGAGTTGTGATGCCTCCCAGCAATGAAGTGCTGAATGACTCCAAAGGCCATCCTTTACTTCAAAAGCTGTGATGGGGCAGAACCTGTAGAACAGAAAAGAGCTTCCCTGTAACTTCTTCCCTAGTTCTAGTTTTCTGAAGCTCCGTCTGGTAACAGTATTATAGAAAACCAGGCAGTTGTCTCAGTCATTCAAACTCCAGCTTTCCCTATAATTCACCACAAACAAATAATATTTATCCAGCCCTCTGGAGATTTTGGCTATTGCGCTATAGATACATTTGGGTCTTTCTCCCTGTTCCATCAATAAAAACCGTAGCTGGTCCTCACTTATCAGAACATGTGTGTGTGAGTCTGTGTGGTATAGCTCTGATATAGCTTTAGACCCACCCATGTAGCCAGTGTCATCCATGAATGTGGAACCTGAAACCTCCATCTCTCTCCCTGTGCTAAGTCATCAACGTATGTAGCAACAATGGGAAAGAGCAGGCACACATTCAGAGAAACTGAGGAGGGAAGCACGTGTGTGCAGGCCAGCTCCAAACCCTGGGGGTCTTGGCCCCTTGCAGAATCATCTGTGCCATGCCAGACCACCTCTGTTAGCTACGCCCCTTCTGGTCTTTACCATAATGTTGTTAAACAAAGTCTCTCTTCTGCTCTCAAGCCAATGAGTTCTGTTGCTCACAGTCACTTTTTAAAAGAGCATTGAGATAGAGCTAAATTTTTCTGAGGGGCAAAAATATACATCAACACCAGCCTTGTTCATTGATGAGCAGTTCCCTAAAAGCAGAGAACCCTAAAGCTCCTTAGATTGGAGCAATGAAATCAAGACCCTCCAACTCATCACTCAACAGGATTTTTGGTACCCTTTGCTTCTTCAAACTTGGCCAAGCCAAGCCTTTTCTCCAGTGAACATAGCTCATGGCAAAACAGACACAAATCTGGTCTTTCAGCCTCTGTTTTTCTTTCTAAATAATGAAGAGCAGTAGAGGACAACCAGACCTACCTGAGAGGTGTCCCTCTTCCACAGTCCGTGTGTCAAGGTGTGGATGAAACCCGAGAGCTGTAGAGTCTGGTATCTCTGTGCACAGAAGCAAAACTGGGCTCTCCACTAAGTCACACAGCAGTTATGGAACAGCCTGGGCTCATCCAGCCTTTCTCCAGCCAATCACCAAAGGTGTGTTTCCCTTCCAATCAGCAGGTGATTTCTCAGTTAGAAGCACCTGTTATTATAGCCTCTGTCTTCTGCCCCTGGGTAATTGGGACTCCTCCTGCACCTGTCTGACTCTCCTGCTTCTCCTTCCATCTCTCTCTTCCTATAGCTTCATCTCTAACTTTCTCTAGATCCTAAAGCCCCCAGGAAGGAGTGACTTATCTCAAACTCAGGATGTAAAACTAAATCATTCCTCCTTTCTATCAGAGATGCCATCAGAAGACAAATGTAATATCTCATAGTCTCTAAATCAACATTTATTTTACAATTCTCAGTTATAAGATTTAAAGTTCTCAAAAAAAAAAAAAAGAAAGAAAGAAAGAAACAGATTCAAAAGAGTTGATTGGAGCCCCAAGTCCTGGGACCTCCATTCTGTCATTCAGTGCCCTGCCTTCAAATGCGTCCTCTCAGCACATTTTTCTGAGGTATCTAACCAATGCTAATCATAACTTGTCTTGCAAGTGATTTATCTGAGAGGCTGCGCTTCTTTTAAAACTAGTTTCTATCATTTTTTCCTTACACAAATTTTCCTTTTTCTTCCCTTTTCATCAACTAAGCTGTACACATATGAAAGGAGCAATAGCATATCACTGGTGTCAAACTCAAATGAAAATTGTTGTTCAATCATGCCTGATTCTTGGTGACACCATTTGGGATTTTCTTGGCAGAAATGCTGCAGTGGCTCACCATTTCCTTCTCAGCTCAGAGGAGGAAACCGAGGCAAAGAGGGTTAAATGACTTGCCCAGGATTACATAGCTACAAAGTGTCTGAGACCAGATGCGAACTCATAGAAATGAATCTTCCCAACTCCAAAGCAGTGCTCTAGCCACTGTGGTGCCCCCTATTGATCAAGCAGAAATGTGGCCATGAAGGCATACTGAAGAACCCATGCAGGTAGCATATTAACTTAGAAAACTACGTTTTCACATTATCTATGCTATTGTATTTTTATGTATTTTGTTAATTATTTCCTAATTACATTGAAATCTGGTTTGGGTTGCACTCAAGAGAGTTGGGGGCCAGGCTGCATGTTTGACTCTTCTGTCATTTATGATACTATGGCTAACACTGGAAAGAAACTACTTGTGTAGCTTTCAAAAACTGGCATAAAAATGATGACCAGAGAGGAGAGGGAGAAATGCAAAACTGAAGAGGGAGAGTCACAAAGGGCTTGAACAAGTTCATCATGATGATGGCACACCAAACATCACACAAACTTGGGTGAAGGCTAGTAGGTCCCAATAACAAAGAATTGATTTCACTAGATCTTAACAAAGCTTTTTACAAGATCTTTCAGGCAGCTCTTAGAAATAAGATCTCGAGCTCATGATGTAAAACAAAGTCATTGCTCCTTTCTGTTAGAGATGCCAGCAGAAGATGCAGCAATAGAGATTAGTGGGATTTGGGTTTAAAACTTATGAAATGAATGGGGAAAACTCATCAACAGCAGCTTGGAGAGAAGTCGCTGGAGAATTTTTATAAGGCTCCATCCCTGGCGCCATGCTGGCCAACATTTTCAGCAGTGACTTGGATGAAAGGATCCAAGACATGGTTTCCTAATTTACAAACAATATAAAACTGGACAATGTAGCACATTAGGTCCAGATATGAAAAGTTATCAGCAAGTTTGAGCAATGAACCAAATTGGATGAGACAAAATTCAGTGGGGAGAAATGGAAGATGTTATAGTAGGTTTCCAGAAATTAACTTCCCGAGTAAAGGATGAGAGTCATGATGCAATCACTCCCTTTCAAATGGTCAGAGGGTTTTAGTGGACAATAATCTTCAGCTTATGTGCATTTTTTTTCCTCTTCTTCTTACCTGCAATGGGGGGAAAGAAAATAACTCTATAAAAAAGATGTATTGTGAAGTAAAGTCCCTCCCTTCCTCCCATTTCCACACAACTGTCCATTAAACACCATCATAGGGCTCCTATGGGCTGAGATGGAATAGAAGAAGGCGAAAGATCTCTGAAATCCCATGCTGAAAACATTCATCATGCATGCTTTGGTCTCACTCTTTCACTTTTAGCTGTTTTCATGAACTGATCTGTTTTCCATTCTCAGACTGGGTATAGAAAATATCCTTTTATAATTGACTTCCCTTTGAATCATTTCTTAGTGACTATTACAGATCTTGGCATCCAACAGGTGCTTTAAAAAACATGTGACTGTATGATTGGGATGTAGAAAGCTTTTGTGAGCCACGTGAGTGTCTCTGGAAACAACCAGCTTCTTTTCCTAGGAAAGAACATGGGTCTTTGGATCAAGAATCTTGTAGGCTAGACCTGCCTTCAACAGTCTTCATCATGTAGCTGTGAAAGCCCTTGAGGCCAGAGGAAATAGTTGTGTGAGCCCCACAATATGGGGGCCAAGCTTTTAGTCACTGATGAGACTCATCAAGTTGAGTTCACTTGGTCCTTGGATGGTGGTTTCATGGTCTATCCTGAACTAGGCCATGGATGATTTTATGTTTTCTCTAACCTGCCAGAACTTGGACTCTTCTGGTCCAGCCATAGAGAAGGCAAGGAGAGGCATGTCCACAGTGCAAGAAAGCACCAGTGGAGACCTTCTAATGACATCAAAACTATTCCCATGTAGCATGTCAAGACTTATGATGATATATCTTCTAGCTCTAAAAGTCAATGATCTTCTTGTTTGATCCTACAATAGGAAGTGGAAGGGAGGCTTCAAAGTCACCCTTCTGACACACACTAGCCATGTGACCCTGGAAAAGTCTCAAGTGCCTTGGGATTTGAGGTAGCTCTTCAATTTTTTAGGTTGCAGAGATGGTGACAACTTACACTGAGAGAGGGCTTCTCCTCACTGGTGTGTCTGGAATCACAGGTCTTATATAAAGAAAAAACTGCTTGGTGTGATTACAAGATATGCCAACATGGGGGTGGGGCGGAGCCAAGATGGCAGTGTAGCAGCAGCAACACATCGCAGCTCTCACATAGCCACCCCAAAATACCCATAAAAATAGGACTCTAAACCAATCCTAGAACTCCAAAACGCACACAAAGATACTTCCCACTAAAGTCAGCTCG
>CM053582.1:577276004-577295239 GCA_028627135.1 Pseudochirops cupreus
AAAAAAACAATAAAATTGATAGACTTTTAGTTAATAACATAAAAAAGAAAGAGGAAGACCAAATTACGAGTATCAAAAATGAAAAGTGTGAATGAATTCCTCCAATGAAGAGGAAATTAAAACAATATTTAGGAATTATTTTGCCCAATTGTATGCACATAAATTTGACAATCTTAGTGAAATGGATGAATATTTACAAAAATATGAATTGCCCAGATTGACTGAAGAGGAAGTAAACTACTTAAATAACCCCATCTCAGAAAAAGAAATTGAACAAGCCATCAATGAACTCCCTAGGAAAACATGTCCAGGGCCAGGTGGATTTATTAGTGAATTCTACCAAACATTTAAGCAATTGATTCTAATACTTTACAAACTATTCAGGAAAATTGGAGAAAAAAGAGTCCTACCAAATTCTTTTTATGACACAAATATGGTACTGATACCTAAATCGGGAAGAGACAAAACAGAGAAAGAAAATTATATACAAATTTCCCTCATGAATATAGATGCAAAAATTCTAAATAAAATATTAACAAAAAGACTGCAGCAACTTATCATGAGAATAATACATTTTGATCTGGTAGAATTTATTCCAGAAATGTAAGGGTGTTTCATTATCAGGAAAACTATCAGTATAATTGATCACATCAACAACAACACTAGCAGAAACCATATGATTATCTCAATAGGTACAGAAAAGGCTTTTCACAAAATACAGCACTCATTTCTATTAAAAATACTAGAAAATATAGGAATGGATGGAGTCTTCCTTAAAATAATAAGTAGCATCTATCTAAAACCATTAGCAGGTATTATATGTAATGGGGATAAGCTAGAAGCATTTCCAATAAGATCATGGGTGAAACAAGGATGTCTCCTATTACTCCTCTTATTCAATCTGGTACCAGAAATGTTAGCAGTAGCAATAAGAAAAGAAAAAGAAATTGAAAGAATCAAATTAGGCAAAGAAGAGACTAAGCTATCACTCTTTGCAGATGATATGATGATATACTTAGAGAATCCTAGCGCATCAAGTAAAAAACCATTTGGGATAATAAATAAATTTGGCAAAGTTGCAGGATATAAAATAAACCCACATAAGTCCTCGGAATTCCTATATATCTCTAATGAAATCCAACAGCAAGAGATAGAAAGAAAAATTCCATTTAAAATTACTCTAGACATTATAAAATATCTGGGAATCTCCCTCCCAAAACAAATCTAGGACCTATATGAGCACAATTACAAAATACTTTTCACACAAACAAAGTCAGATCTAACTAATTGGAAAAACATCAATTGCTCATGGTTGGGTCAAGATAATATAATAAAAATGACAATTTTACCTAAATTAAATTATATATTTAATGCCATACCAATCAATCAATCTACCAAAAAGTTACTTTATAGAGCTAGAAAAAATAGTAACAACATTCATTTGGAAGAAGAAAAATCCAGAATATCAAGGCAATTAATGAAAAGAAATGCTAGGGAAGGTGGCCTAGCCATACCAGATTTTAATCTGTATTATAAAGCAGCAGTCATCAAAACTACTTGCTACAGGGTGAGGGATAGAGTAGTAGATCAATGGAATGGATTGGGTACATGAGAATCAGCAGCCAATGACCATAGTAATCTACTGTTTGATAAAGCCAAAGACCCCAGTTTTGGGGATAAGAACACACTATTTGACAAAAACTGCTGGGAAAACTGGAACATAGTATGGCAGAAGTTGGGCATAGACCAATACCTAACATCATACACCAAAATAGAGTTGAAATGGTGCATGATCTAGGTGTAAAGTCCGATACTGTAAGCAATCTGGGAGAGCAAGGGAGCATTTACCTGTCAGATCTATGGAGAGAGGAAGATTTTATGATGAAATAATAGTTAGAGAGCATTATAAAATGAAAAATGGATAATTTTGATTACATTAGATTGAAAAGTTTCTGTACAAATAAAGTCAATGTAACCAAGATTAAGAGGGAAGTAGAAAATTGGAAAAGAATTTTTATAACAAGTGTCTCTGATAAAGGCCTCATTTCTAAAATATACAAAGAATTGAGTCAAATCTATAAGAAGACAAGGCACTCCCCAGTTGATAAATTGTCAAAGGATGTGAACAGGCAGTTTTCAGAAGATGAATTAAAGATATCTATCAGAATATGAAAAAATGTTCTAAATAACTATTGATTAGAGAAATGCAAATCAAAATGACTCCGAGGTACCACATCTCTCCAGCCAGGTTGGCTAAGATGACAAAATAAGAAAATGATAAATGTTGGAGAGGATGTGGAAAAACTGAAACACTAATGCATTGTTGGTGGAGCTGTGAACTGATTCAAACATTCTGGAGAGCAATCTGGAACTATGCCCAAAGGGCTATAAATAAGTGCATACCCTTTGGCCCAGCAATACCACTTCTAGGGTTCTATCCCAAAGAGATCAGAAAAGTGGGAGGAGGACCATATGTACAAAAATATTTATAGCAGGTCTTTTTTGTGGTGGCAAAGAATTGGAAATCAAGGGGATGCCCATCAATTGGGGAATGTCTGAACAAGTTGTGGTGTATGAATATAATGGAATACTATTGTGCTATAAGAAATGAGGAGCAGACAGACTTCATAAGAACTGGAGAGACTTATATAAACTGATGCTGAGCAACAAGAGCAGAACCTGGAGGAATCTGTATACAATCACAGACACAACGTATGTGTGATGACTGACTTTGACAGACTGGGCTCCTCTCAGCAATGTAAGGTTATAAGACAACTCCAAAAGACTCATGATTGAAGGAGATATTCGTGTCCAGAGAAGAAGATGCGGAGTCTGAGTGCAGATGGAAACAAACTACTTGCTCTGTTTCTTTTTCTTGTTTTGTTTTGTTTCCTCTTTCCCACTGTAACATCCCAACAGTTACAGTCCTTCTTTACAACCTGACTAATGATTAATGTGAAGATATTTATAGATCCTATATTTAAGTGTATGCCGCCATGATGGGGGGGGGGAGGAGAAGGGAGAGGGAGGGAGAGAAAATTTGAAACTCAAGGGATTGTGGAACTGAATGTTGTAAACTAAAAGTAAATAAACAAATTAATTTTAAAAAGAAAGAAAGAAAGCATCTGGAGAAGGACAGCCATGTTGGTGAAGGACCTCAAAATGGCATCATAGAAGGATGAGTGGGAGGAAATTAGACTGTTTATCTGAGAGGAGACTCAGAGGGGACATGAGAGTTCTATTCAGGTATCCAAAGAGAGCTCTATTCGGCCGTCCTCTGGAAGAGAGATCATTTATTCATCTGAGTGGCCAATTTAGGATCATTTGAAGGGGCAGGTTAATGAAAATCTTCATAACAATCGTGTCTGCCTAAAAGTGCTCTGAGTTTCCTCAGAAGATAGTGAGCTCTTCGTTGGGGGCGCCAGGGTCTTTAAGCAAAGAAGGCTGAACAACCATTGTCTAGGATGTTATTGTAAAGAAGTGGACTTGTTCTCAGGTTCTAGATTCTGTGAAGTCCTTTTCCATTTTGTAATTCAAAGACAAAGGCTAAAGCATGAAGGCTCCTTCGCTGAGTGAAGGTTCACTACTTAGGGCCTGTCCCTGCGGGACAAATGGAGAAGAAACTAGATGCACACATATGAGCATTTAGACACCCCACCCCAGGTCCAGATGTGACTAGGCCAAGCAGCAGTGAGGCTGCCAGGCTAACAGATGACACCAGAAGAGCTTGGATGAGGTTGGCAGGAAGGGAAGGAGCCCTAATGCTCAGAGCAGTCATAGAGGCCTGTGAATCCCACAGCCAACTCCTACAAGTCTCTCATTTCATGAGGAAGGAACCTGAGGCCCCAAGATAAGAAGCGAAGTTGCCCTGGTGCCCAAGGTCACACAGCCAGATCATTCAGCAAGAGAGGCTGTGGGCCAGCTCTGCTGCTCTGGTGCACATCAGAGCTCAGGCCACCCTGTGGGGACTTTAGGAAGGCGTTCCTCAGCTCCTGTTGCAGGGGGGATCTGGGTGCAAAAGCAGACGGCTATTTGGGTTGCGCTCAATGTGAGTCTGGGCTTTGCCTTTTGTTATAAAGGTTTTACTTTTCTCTTTTTTCCATACTCAATAGTAGTGGATAAGTTAGGAAGGAGAGAAAATAAATGTCTGTTCATTTAAAAAAACTGAAAAGGGGGATCTTGGACTTGAACTGGAATTGTAAGGATGGGAAGACTGAGCCGCATTCACGTCCAAGGGTTTACTTCTCGAGAAAGCCCCATAAGCCGTGCCCAATACAGGGAATCCCAAAACACAACCAAGGTGAAGCAACAAAGGCTTCGACTTGGGATGAGCAGGTGCCCAAAGGCTAGCAGCTTGCCCAAAAGCTGGCAATCAAAGCAGTTGCCGGCACAACTTGTTTTCCTTGAAAGAATAAGGTGAACTAAGCCTTCCCCTTGGTGGGAAGCTGGGGGTGGAGGTTTAGAGCTACAGTATAGGAAGCTTAGACCAGGTGGGCCAGAGTGGAGGAGAGTGTAGATACATGGTTTGGACCATTCACCAGACTTTCTCATGTGATTGGGGACAACAGAATCAGTATTCTACTTTCTGCTTTGTGAAGGGTTGCTTTATTTGGCCAACTGTCCAAGGCCAATGTCTATACTTTAACACTTCCACGGACTTATGATCTCACAGATGGGATTATTCGCTCCAATGAGGCATATTGTTCATTCTGTAGGACATTCATTCCTCTCTGCTCGTGGACCTCCTTTGAAGTCCATTCAGCTGATTGGGGAGCCTGTCTTAGGGTCTCTAGAGATTGTCTGCGGCATATGGACTCTGCTACTTCTTCTCCTCCTCCTTTTCTTCATCCTTCTCCTTGTCTGGCTCCATTTCATCTTTCTCTGACTCAAGTAATTATGTGAGCTAGAAAAGAGAGAGAAAGGGACCCCAAGCTACTTCATTCAAGCCTAAATCTAATGGAGTTTCTGCCTAGAAAGTGTTGACCTACAGCTATCTCTTAATCCACCTGGCTTCTCACAAGGAGTCCAATCAGTCATGGCAAGTCAATAAGAATTAATTAAGCACCTACCTAGGTGTTAAGCCTTGTGCTAAGAACTGAGGATTTTCAGTCCAAAAAGCCCAGTAGTCCTGACTCCTGAGGAGCTCCTGGCCTGATGGAAAAGGCAGCATCCAAACTTTCCAAACACATATGGCAAGGCTGACTTGAAGACAATTTCAGAGGGAGGACACAAGCACTGGGTGTGCCCAGAAAGCCTTTTAGAAGGTAGAACTTCAGCTTAGACTTCAAGGATCAGCTAAGCCAGATGGCAGAAATGAGAAGAGAATTCCAGGTTTGGGGAATGGCCAGTGAAAATGTCCAGGGTCAAAGATGGAGCATCTTGTTTTGAGGAACAGAAAAGAGATCAGTGTCACTAAAGCAAAATGTAGAGGGTGGAAGGAAAGATATAAAAAGACTGGAAATGTTGGGACTTGTCAGGTTATGAAAGGCTTTAAAAACCAAAAGGAGAATTTTTTAAAAATGATTATTTCAATGGCGCTAGGGAGCCCCTAAAAGTTATTGAGTGGGGAGGAGAGGAAGTGACATGGTCAGACACGTACTTTAGAACAGTTCGACAGCTGAGCAGTGGATGGACTTGAGTGGGGAGAGCAGAAAAGTGAGTCAGAGAGATCACCAGTGGACTATTGCAGCTGTCCAGTCCTGCAGTGATAAGGGCCTGCACCAGGGCAGTAGCAGTATGAGAGAAGAGAAAGGGGAATGTCCAAAAGATGTTAAGAAGGTAAAATCAAGAGGACTTGGCAACTGATTGGAGGTAGCAGGTGAGAGAGTTAAGGATAACACACACCTAGGCTTTGAGACTGGGTCACTGGGAGGCTGGCAGGATCCTTGGCAGTAATTGGGAGGTTAGTAAGTAGGAGGATGTTTGGGGGAAAAGATCAGAAGTTGAGTTTTGAACATAAGGAGTTTAAGATGTCTATAGGGCAGTCAGTTTGGATGGGATGGATGGCAGCCAAGCTGAGGGGTATCTTCCCTTAAGGAAGCTCCACCCCTCAGCATCAAACCTGCTATGACTCCAGATTGGATTAGCAATTCACTGATGAATATATGGGAATGGGCAGGAAGCGCTGGCCACAGCTACAGGGAAAGAGTGGTGCCATCCTTGGCACTTCCATGGGCCTGGAAGTCAAGGACCATCCCGAAATCCAGAGCTCTGAATCCCAATAGTGGAAGAAACCTTCAAAGCTTTTCTCTTTTTTCTTTTGTTTTCCATTTTCTCCGTGGATCCACCCTTGTCACTCTTGGCTCAGCTACACAAGACAGAAAAGGAAAATCTTACTCATGACCTTCCCCATAAGGAAGTTGACAACTAGACCCAACGGTACAGAATCTGAACCTCCAAGCTGAAAGAGATTCCTACAACCAGTCCAATCCAGACCTGAACAACAACCCTTTTGAATGGGTCCTAACAGGCTGCCAGGTCTCCCATCTCCCCTGTTAGGCAGATGACCCTGATCCTAGGCTCATCTGAATGGTGACTGTCTCCTCCTTGGCTCTGGTGGTGCTGGATGTGGGCTACTCTGGAGCTCCTCTTTGCCACAGCCCTAGATCTTATTCAGTCACCAACCCTGCCCCAGAGCTCTGCTCAGGGCCCAGCACCCACCTCATCCCTGGACAGACTGTATCTCCCATGGCCAGCTGAGTCTTGCCTCTGCTTGACTTTCACAGGGCATGCATTTGAATCAATTTGAATGTATGTGCTGATAATGAACTTCAGGAAATGCAACTGGCTAAATTCAGCATCTCATTAAGGAGAGGATTTCTCAGGCAAATTGGAAATGTTTTCATGGAAATAAGTTTAATACTGTTCTTTTAAAGATCCCAAGCTGCTGGGTAATGTTGGAAATATTGAATTAATCTTAAATGTATCCAAATTATATTGTCCTCCTTTCCTTCCCTTCTACTAGCATGGTACAGGTAAGCCCAGAGTGCCTGCAACAGACTTTGGAGTATGTATCTTAGGTTAGGAAAGATCTCAATCAGGCCTCACTTCCCTCCTTCCCCTCTTTCTCTCCCCTTCTTTCCCTCTCTCCCTCCCTCTCTCTCTCTCCCTCTCTCCCCCCCCCCACTCTCTCATTTTCCTCCTTCCCCCTACTGTGTTTCCATCTCCCCTTCATGTGGTCTCTCCTCCATTAGACTGTAAGCTCTTTGAGGGCAAAAACTGTCTTGCTTGCTTTGGCTTCTATCCCTAGCACTTAGCATGGTATCTATCACATAGGAAACACATAACAAATCTTCTATCTGTTCATCCATCCATCCAAGATCTAGCTAGTTATCTGCCTTTCATCTCCCATCTATCTGTTATAATGGCCCCCAAGAGAAGCTGCAGGGTGGGATGAGGTAAAAGCTGGATTTGAAATATGAAGCCTACCCCCCCAAAAAAGGGCTGTGTGACCTTGGATGTGCATGTCTCCTCAGGGCTTCGCTTCCCTCATCTATCAAACGAGGAGTCCTGCCTCTCATCCTCCCTCCATGGCTCGGACACTGGCAGCCAAGTTCTTAGTAAATGCTTTTGAAAGCCCTCAAGAAGCCAGAGCCCTGCTTGTAATCTGATTTCACTCTCCTGATGCTCCTTCCATCAACGTGTTTGGGTGCCGCAGAACCCAGATTTTATTAAACATGTCATACTTTTATTTAAAATAATGTTTTCATTACATACATGCAGTATCCAAGGAGATCACATCCAAGAACAGAAGGCGTATGAGCAGGGCCTGGGGGATGTACACTTAAAGCAGGGCATGCCCGATCTGCGCAGGCTTCCACGGCCCAGGACAGCAGAGGAGCCTGGGAGGGAAGGGATGTGTCTGGAGGAGGGAGAGACTTTACCTTCAGGAGACAATGTGATTTTCCCCAAGAGCCATGACACCCATGATTCCAGAGAGCCGTGGCAGTGCCAATAATGTGGACTGTGCTCGGAGCCCTTGGTCTCCATGCTAAGAAGAGCTGGAATGATGGAGGCCCAAGCAGGTCTCAGTGCCAGGGCACTACTGCCCAAGAAGCACACTTACTTCTTGCTGTTACCCTGGAGGACCATGCCCTTGTCCTGTGTCCTGCACTGGCTCTATCCTTCCCCAACCAGGGGCAGCCCATGAAGGCCAATTTACTGCCCCCGACCCACAATGACACCAACTTCTCCCAGGGAAAAGAGGGCCAGGGAGCCAGACTGTTCTTCAGGGCCCATTGCTGGACTCTCTAGGGACAGGCCACCCCTTCTGGCCACAGCTGGACCCAAAGGGGAAGGGCTCCCACCTCCCACTGATCTATGTTCCACTGGATTTGCTCCAGGCATGAGAATCCCTGGTCATGACTGTGTTCTGAAGACGGTGCGTCTGAAGGCAATATTTGTTAGTTTATTTTTATTAATGTGACATATTAGGGATCTAATTATAAGTGTGTGTGTGTGCACACGTGCATGCGTGTGCGTGTGTGTGTGTGCGTGTGAGCATGTGTGTGTGTGTGCACACACTTGCAGAACTCTAGTGAACGAGCCATTTATCTATCTCAAGATGTGCCCTGCTGCCCCACGGGGGTCAATCCCATGACTGTTTTCCTTGTTCTGTGTTTATCATGGGGGCACAGAGAGCAGCCTTGACACCAGAGCAGGGAGCCCGAAATCTGGGTGACCCCAGGGAGGTTGCTTACTGTCTCCCCATGTGTTCCCCTACCGAAGAAATAACAGGTTCAATTCCTAGAGGCAGCTTGGGGCACCACAAAGCACAGGTCCTAGAAGCAGGAAGATCTGAGTCCAAATGTGACCTCAGACACTTCCCAGCAGAGTGACCCCGGACAGGTCACCTATCAGCTTCCTACCTCAGTTTCCTGACTTCTGAAGTGGGGCTAGTGGCAATATCTACCCCCCAGGGCTATTTTGAGGATCAAATGTCCTGTTTGTGAAGGGTTTAGTGCAGTGCTTGGCACACAGTAGGTCTTTGATAAATGTCCGTTTCATTCTTTTGCTCCTACTTTTCCTTCTAAGGGTCATACTCCCTTAGAGAAGGAGAACTCCTTGCACTCCATGGATCTTGTCTTTTCATTCCCAGGACCAGGCACACAGTAAATGCTTCATAGACACTTGCCAAATTAATTAGATTGCACAGAGACCTCATTTTTAAAATCTCTGACTCCAAGCTAATCTGGGCCTGAGGCAGCCAGACCCTCCAGGCATCACCACCAATTCTCTGGCACCTTCTGGCACCTATCAATAGCTTTACCTACCACTGGGGAGAAGTCCCAAACCCACAAGCACAGCTGTACAGCTGAATTGTAATCTGGGAGGGCTGAGGACAGCAGACCCTTGAATGGAGAGTAGAGCTTTTGACTCAGTCATTCTCTCTGGGAGAATCTCATTCCTACCCAAGAACTCGGGAGCCACAAACCACCCGGGCAATGCTTGACCATAGGCATTGATTGCTCCCCAACAGCCTCAGTCAGCCATTAGAAACTGCTGCTTTCAGTCACACAAAACCCAACAATGTATTTTAGAACAAACACTCAAACTCAATTGAATCTAACAACAACAACAAGACAAAGTCGGCTCTGTGACCCGGTACCAACAATGATGGCGAGGGATCTGCCTTGTGAGGTGAGCAAGCAGACATCCTCAGCTCTCGTCTGGGCTCTCAGGAAAAGCTAGTTCACACTCCCCCTTCCCAGACATTTTATTCCCTCCTAGACAAAACAGAGTTGTGGAAGTGCCCTGGATAGTGGAGAGGACCCTGGATTTGGGGGGAGAAGACCAGTGTGCCCTTTCTAACCCTGTCACTAACAAATTACAGGACCAGAGGCAAATCCCCTCCCTCCCCTTATCATCACCTCCTCTGGTTTGCTTCCAAACCAATATCTCATATGTCCATAGTACTTGCATTGTGCTGGGCACAGTGCCAAACCCTTTGCAATTATTAGCCCATCTGATCCTCACAACAACCCTGGGAGGCAGGTTGTCTTATTCCCACTTCACAGAGGAGAACACTGAGGCAGGCAGAGGGAAGCAACTTGCCCAGGGTCACGCAGCTGGTAAGTGTCCAAGGCTGGATTCACACTCAGTCCTTCCCTATTCTGGGCCCAGAGCTGTTTTCACTGTGCCTCCTGCCTGCTTCTCTCTAAAACAAAGATGATGGTACTGATTTTCTGGACAGTATCCAGAGGACGCCAGGGATGGCCAGTGGCCTAGAGTTCATGCCATTTTTTGTGGGGTTTTTTCTTTTGCTTTTTTGGAGGGGGAAAGACAGAGTAATTGGGGTTAAGTGAATTTCCCAAGGTCACACAGCTAGTGTTAAGTGTCTGAGGCCAGATTTGAACTCAGCTCCTCCTGACTCCAGGGCCGGTTCTCTATTCACTGTACCACCTAGCCACCCCAAGTTCGTGCTGTTTTTGAAAACACTGGCAAAATTCAGCCTGGAGATGAGTCTAAGAATTGTCTCCAACTAACACAAAACCAGCCATATGACCTTGAGCAAGTCACTTAACCCCAAATGACCTCCCTTCCCCACTCCAAAAAGCAAAAAAAAAAAAAAAAAAGAATTGTCTCCAAGCCTATGGAGGGCTGTTGTGTGGAAGAAAAGCTAGACTAGCTGGATGTAATCTCAATGGGCAGAACTCTTAGAGATGGGGAGATGCCTGAGAGTAAGGGAGTGGGGGCTTGCCCAAAGACAAACTTAGGGGAGTATCATTTTGGGAAAAACCCAAATCGGCATCTGAACATCATTCCTCAGGCCAGGCTCGGCAGGCTTGGCATTGGGTTATACCCCAAAGTGGGTCATTCCTATGTGACGCTTCTTTCTACAAGCCCTGGTCCAGAGGGGCAGGGATCACACATATGCATTTCTTCAGTGAGACTCTTTTTTCTCACGAGGAACTAACCACAGCTGTCATTGAGAGCATCAAGCCAGCCTTAGGGAGCTCTCTCTCAAGCACATTCTGGCGAAGAATGGCTCCGGGGCCTTTAAGTTCCTGTTGTTCCCAGCTCAGTTGTTTTCCAAGGCACCAATTCCACTGGATCCAGTGCCCCAGGCCAGAAACATGAGCTTTCTGCCTCAGCCCCTTCCCACCTTCTTGGGAGAAATGCAACTTCTCCCCAAGAATTAAAAACCACCTAGGCTAAACAGACTATAGGTAGCACTTTATGAACTGTTGAGTCCTAGTAATACACCCGCCATTCTGTTTTCTCCCCACAGTTCAGCGGTGGCCCCTCTCCACATCTGCATTTAAAAAAAAAAATTCTAATTTATGACCCATGGAGTGCCAAAGAAATCATTTCATTTCTGCAATGATATCAAGCTCTTATGTGAACCGAAGAGATAAAATAATTCAGCAGATTACCCAGAGGCAGGACGCCACGTGCCTGATTGGAGAACATTTTATCTAAGCTCCAAACCTTTTCCTAGGAGGAAACCAGATCTAACTCGCCGGATATGGAAATTTCCAAGAAGTAATATTAAAGGCTGTCAAAGATATCATCCGTTCTCCAGGACCTCTGGGAAGATTCACAGCTGGGTCCCGACACTGGTTCGTCTGATGTTCATACTACATTATGAATGAAATATGGATATTTAATAGGGAATGTCATGTGGTAGCATTTCTATTTCCTCGCCATCCCTAATATCTGGCTTTCCCTTTATTGCTACCACATCTCTATTTGTAACACGAGATTTCATTATTGTCACTTCATTGATTATAGCTAGCTGAAGAAGAGATCGCAAGTATTGTGATCCTAAAAGAGTGACCTAGAAGGTACAAATTATTCTCCATGATTAAGTGAATGGCCGTACCATCTGGAGGACTAGAAAGAGAAACAGAGATGACTTTGGAAGCTAGTTGGTCAGGCCTCTGAAAGATCCATCTTTTGTCACCCAATCCTAGGAATTCTGATCACATGCTATCTGACTAGGTCTTCAACAGACCCACGCAAGAGTGCCCACACTAAATGCATTCTGTTCTGGGTCATCTGTCTACTCAGTATATGGCTGTTATGCTCCTATCTTTTTGCCTGTTGTGCCCCCTCACTTAAAGTGTAAGCATCTTGAGGGCAAGGATGACTTTTGCATTTCTTTGTGGCCCCTGAAGGGCCTGGCATGTAGTAAGAGCTTAATTAATGCTTGTTGATGAGTTAACTGACTAATAAGCTAGAGAACGTCCCAAGGAAAGACAAGGCATTGAAGAGCTCATCTTTTCATGGTGATCAGGTGAAGTAGCTGGGGTTATCTAGTATGGAGAAGGGAAGACTCAGAATGGGGGAGGGGGAGACGGATAGGCTAGCTGTCTTCACCTGTGTGAAAGGATATCCTGCAGGAGATCTGTATGGCTGGCCCCAGAGGGCAGACCTAGGAGCAATTGGTGTGGTGGGGGAGTAGTACAGGGAGATGATTTCAGCTTCATAACAATGATAGTTGTCCAAAGGGGAATGGGCTGTGTGAGGAAAGAGCAGGAATAATGACAACTCAGAATGATGTAGTCCATTTTTACAAAGCCCTTTGCTTACAGCTCTATGACATAGGCAGTGACCTGTCACTTGGGATAGTCTTTCTAGAAACTAGATAATCTGTTCTCAGGACAATGTAGGGAGGAATCTTGTCCATGTATGGACTGAACTCAATGCATCTGAGTCTCATATGACAGAGTTTCCTGATTTCTATCATTCATTTTAAGAGATGAAGAAATTGGAAGGGAGAAGCCCAGCCTGATGAGGCCATTTTGTCTCAGCAGCAATGAACCATCTCCTACTCTGAATGGACTATGGACAGGATCCATCTTTCAGTTAAAATTATCCAACCAGTTGATGTTCCCCATGATCTTTGCTCTGTGGAGGCTGGTGTGATGGCATTCCCGAAGAGAGGCTTTCAGCCAGACTAAAAATGTAAAAGTATGCGCTGTCTCTGACTTTCAGTTGGCACTACCAATCCTCACTGTGAATAATAAAATGGGAGCATTATTGGGAAACCACCCACAGCAATTTCCTGAGCTCTGCTTGTCATTCAGGAAGAGCAGGTGCTCCTCCTTGCCTGCTTTTTGAGGAGTCAGCAAAGCCCCATGTCAGAGAATCTCTCTCTCAGGTTATTCAACTTTTTAAAAACCCATCATTGCCAGTCATCCTGATTTCAAGGAAAAACCATGTCTTCCTATTCACTGTGCCTGAGCTGGAAAGCTCAGGATTTCAAAGAATCGTTCAGCCTGTTGGAATAGGAAACAATCTTTCAGTGTCTCAAGCACCCCTTCCTAGTGACTGTTGCCAGGACTAGCTCTCAGCAAGCAATTTCTCTTGAGACTTCAAAAAAATGACTTGAGTGAAATTCCCTTTGACTTCCTGTTTTTAAATGTGCTCTTCAGTCTGGGAGTGGAATGCTCAAACGAAGAAAACACCCAACTAAGTGAGTGTCTTTGGAAAGATTACCGGAACAACCTGCATAGTGGCCACGCTCCTCTGCTCAAAGCCCTGCCTTGGCTCCCCAGTGATTAGAGATTGCAAGGCAATGCAGTGTAGTAGGTGAGGCATTGGCAGTAGGGTCAGGAAGACTTCAGCACATCCTATGAATCAGACACTTACTTGTGGAGTGACCCTGGGCAAGTCACTGACCATCTTTAAACCTCACTTTCCTCATATGTGGAATAGAGATAATAATGGCACCTATGCTGCAGGACAAGTGTGAAGGGGCAAGAAACAAGGCTTCTGCAAAATGTAAATTAGCATGTGCATGTGGTCTGCCATTTTCATTGTTACTGTTACCAGTCTGAATGTGAAGGTTTGGCCTTCACTCCCAATCAAAGCCATCCTTGACCTCATGTCAACGTACATTGCCAGTATTACCTTTATACCCCTCCCCTTCATACTTTGGATGTTAATTGGATCAACCTCTGTCCTGAATTCTTGTCCAGAGAACTGTCATTGCTGGAATTCAGCCTCGTCCCCCATCCCCAACTCCATCTGCTGAAATCCCTTCCTGTCTCTAATGCCCCCTCTCCCCATGACACTTCTCCTGGGACCACCTTCACTTCTCTTTTGCCCCCACCCTAGTATCAGGGTTGTTAATATCTTCCCATTTCAAAAGTAAGCTCCCTGAGGGCAGGCACTCTCTCCATAGCCCTAGTACTAAGTATCGGGTCTTGTATAAAGCAGATAGTCAATGTTGGTTCCATAAAATTGCATTGAACTGAAGGAAAGTCAACCCAATAGCTCTAGAAGATTGACTTCTTGGAGCATCTTCCTCAACCTTCCTCCTTATGGGGGTGCCCCAGTAACCATTGCTTCAGAAGAGTCCACTGCACTCAACAAGTGACACAGATAATCACTAACTGGGCATCAAAGCACAGCTCACTTCATCTCCATGACCTTCAATTTCATTTTTCTGAAAAATGGGTATAATGATGCCTGTGGCAAACAATGGACAGAGTTGCTGTAAGGACCAAATGAGATGATGCCATCAAGGATGAGCTCTGCAAACCCCAAACTGCTAGAGATGTCTGTTATTGGTATTATCATAGGCTGAATTCACATCCTGCTGGCACATGTGCCCTTGTGTGGTAAATGAAGTCGGCTCCTCATGAAACTCCTGGAAGGTCAGAAGGTCACAGGGCTACAAGTTGGGGCAGCTAGGTGGTACAGTAGATGGAGTATGCGACCTAGAATCAGGGGGATCTGAGCTCCGCTCAGCCTCAGACCTCTATTGGCCATAAGATATGACCCTGTCCAAGTCACTTATCCTCAGTTTCCTCATCTGTCAAAGGGAGATAATAACAGAACCTACATTCCAGAATTATCAGCAGGATAAAATGAAGTAATGCTTGTAAAGCACTTAGCACGTGGCACATAGCAAGCACTAGAGAAATTTGGCTATTGATGATCATTGATTAATGCTTACAGGGGCAGAGCATGGCCCAATAGAAGCGAAGAGAGGGAAGACCCAAATGAAGCTGACTGGAATGTGGGTGATTCGGAGACAGTCTTTCCACCTCTGGCTTCGACCATCCACACAACTGCTGAGGTCATTTCTGCTAAAGCAGAACTTTGACCACGTCTTCTGCAACTCAGTAAGCACAGCTCATTACTGCCCCTCAGACTGAGTAGAAACACTTCTGTTTGGCTGAAGGCCCTTCAAAGTCTTGCCTTGACCTACCTTTCCCAATTTTATAAATTGCTCTCCTTCCCACTCACTGCAGTTCAGCAACACTCACTTCTTCACTCTTCACATACTGTGCCCCCTCCATGCCCATCTCCCTGCTCTTCCACTGGCCATTACCATCTCTAGAAAGCATTGTCCTTAACCCCCCAGCTCTTAGAATACCCTGGTTCTTCAGATTTCAGTCCAAGGAACACCACCTTCTAAATGGAGTCTTCACTGTCCCCAAGGGTCAGTGCAGTCCCCTCCAAATTACCTTGTATTTCTTGGGTTATTTTGTATCCGTGTGCACGTGTGTGTATGTGTGTGTGTGTGTGTGTGTGTGTGTGTGTGTGTGTGTGTGTGTGTGTGCCTGTCCCGACTGGATTGTGAGTAGGATCTCTCTAACTTTTCTCTTGGCACCCCAGTACCCAGCACAGCACCTGGAATCTATCAGGTTCTTAAATTCTTGATGGATTGCAATCAAACCTGAAAAGGGTTTCAATTCCTTCAAGAACCAGAGGTTAAAAATCAGGCTGAACGGAATGTGCCCTGCAAATATTCTCAGAAACACTAAAGTATGAAAATCTCATGTGTGGAAATTTCTAGTTAATAACAGGCATTGCACAAGGCAATGGGGCAGCACTCACTGGGGGCATTGTGGCCTTGCTGGCTGATCGCCTTAGTTTTGTTTTGTTTTGTTTTTTTTCAAGGCATGCCCCTTTAGAATAAGGTGACTTAAAGCAGAAACACTGCACTGGGGCCAACAGTCCATGAAGGCACAGGCCTGTGCACAAGGGAACTGTGTGTTTGGACTCATCTTCTTCAAGAACCTCACACGAGAGAGTGGATTTGGGGATCTGGCCAGGCTGTGAAGTTACCGATGGAACGTCTATTTGAAAATACAGCAATGTCTTTGAGGGATGAATTTTTATGATCTAGGAATAGCTAATTGCGATGATTATATATTAGAATGGAGAGTTTCTAAGTCATTTTCATCCCTTTAAAACTTCATTTTACCATGCCAGCAGTGTTCAAAGAATCTGGAAAGCTTCCTTGAATTACAGTGAGAGTCAGTGCTGAATTATTAATAGATCCAATTAGGCTAAAACTGCCATTTAGAACCTAACAGCATTTGGTTAATCAGGTCTGGACTTGAGAGACCCTGAGACTGGCATTCACATTGAATATGTGGAGTTCACAGGGCATTCTGTCTCCATGCATGACTTAGCCTGCAGAATGTTTGTATGACTTGCTGCCTGATGAGGGGAGCCAGACATGACTCCCTACCAACTAATCCTCCACACCTCATGGCTTCAAGGCCAAAGAAAGGAGCTGGCCTTGTCAGATGAAGGGGTCATGTTGAAGAAGCAGCCAAGGAGATAAGCAATAACATGATAAAAGGACCCAAAGTTCAAAATTTGGGGCTAACATATGCCTTTAACACAAGGTTTTTTGATAACCAAAACCATGACAAGAAGGACCCTGGATCGTTCCTAGATAAAATCTCTGTGGGGCAAGTGGGCAAGCTTTCCCTTGTTGGAGACCTTCAGATATTCTGCTTAGATATGCTGTGGTCTCCTTGGATAGTCCTGAAGCTGCCTGTCTTCAAAGTAATACCTTCTCAATGCAGGTACCACACCCATCACAGTTGTTTCTCGGATGCTACTATAATGGCAATGAGAAGTTCAAATATCCCAACTCTCCCAAATTCACAACAGCACACTCTGCTTGAGGGGATGAATAGAAGGCAGAGACACTCTTCTTCCTCTTCCTCAAAGAAGAGGGGTATATGTGGTGGGGAGGGAGGATAGAAATTTCCTCTCAGGTATGGGTGTGGGAAATACATTAAAATCCCAGAATATGAACTGGCTTACTATTTTATATAAAAGTCACAGGGAAGGACCGAGGTTCTGGAGCTACTCCACATACAACTGGTGTGCAAGATTGTTCTATTTCATCCAAGATCTTTCAAAGACTTCCTGAACCTGGTCTAATACTCTCGATTGATTCATTAATTGATTCCACAGAGGTCTACTCAGGTGGGTTGGGTTGACTGATGAAGTAGAGATGTCTAGACTTTGTTTATACATAGTTCATACCTTTCATTGATTAAGTTAGTGGAAAAGTTCTAGTGATTCCTACCCCTTCCAATTCCAAACTTACATTCATTTAAAAATAAATAAAACTAAGACAGTTCCTACCTTTAAGAATCTGTCCATGGCATTGGGGTGGGCCATGGGGGCATTGGGGGTTTCCTCTATCCTTGAGGAGGCTACAGTAGTAGGTAACCAAGTGTAATGATGAGATTCTGTTTCTTAGGATCTTTGGACAGACAGTAAGGCCCATTCTACCCACTCCTTTATTCCCCTTTCTAAAAAAAAGCCTCCAAAATCACCTGGAATTCAAGCCTAGCATTGTCTGGATTTTTGCTTTCATTTATAGGGAGAATATCACTTAATATTATTCAACTGTTCTGACTATCCCTTTTTTGTTCACAGGACAAAACCACTGGCACATTAACCAGCCCAGTTTGGTCAGAACAGAGAGTGAAGGTAAGAATAGAGCCTTGAGCCATTAGCCAAGTGGAGCAGAGTCAAGTTCTGGGAGACTTGTAATACCAGAAAAAGTAGAATTTACTTCATCCATGAAGCCCATAATCTACATACTAATTTGATCATGTACTCCACATATACAAAATTATTGAAAATTCTTAAACAAAAGGGGGCAGAGACAAGGTGGCGGAGTCAAAACAAGAACTTGTCTGAGCTCTCACTCCAACCACCTCTAATACCTGTAAAAAAATGACTCTAAACAAATTTTAGTGCTACAGAACCCACAAAGTGACAGAGAGAAACAAATATCCCCCAGAAGGCAGCCTGGCAGGCCAACAGGAAGGGTCTATCACACCAGGCTGGGAGCCAAGCACAGTCTGGCATGAGCTGAGCAGGCCCAGATCTGGGGCAGCCCAACCAGGAGCCCAGACCCGAGGCAGGACAGACTTCAGGAGAGTGAATCACCAGCATCTGTGGTGGTTTCCAGACTTCTCAACCTATAAACACCGAAGAGAAAGTAAAATGTCAGTAGGGAACCCTGTTGATCCAGGGTAAGTGAAGAGTATAGTCTGGCCCCTGCCCCAGGGCAAGAGGTGGCAGCAGCACAGCAACTGCAATTACTGCCACATGGCTGCCTCTGTAGCTCCTGGCCTACAGATCATACAGGAACCAAGCAACCATTCAGAGGGTAATCACTCTTTCTTTGACCTGTTTGAATCTGAGTCACGGTCTTGGGTGGTGATCCTGGGGTGAGGAATGCCAGTGTGTCATACAGGTGGCTGTAGAGAGGGTGCCCTTCTCATAGCTCTGATAGAAGCCCTGACAACTGTGAAAACCTCAGTAATTTGAGACATAGCTCTCTCCACTCTGGAAGCAGAGCTCTACTGCGGCAAAAAGCTCAAAAGTCAATTAATTGACTGGCAAGATGAGCAAACAGAGGAAGGGCAATCAGATTTGGAGACTAAGAGAATCAAAACATAGAACACGAAGAAGACAACAAAGTCAAAACTCCTGCATCAAAGGCTTCCAAGAAAAATATGAATTGGTTGCAGGCCATAGAGGAGCTCAAGAAAGATTTTGAAAATACTGTAAGAGAAACTGAAGAAAAATTGGGACAAGAAATGAGAATGATGCAAGAAAATCATGAAAAGCAAGTCAACAGCCTGACTGAAGAAAATAATACCTTAAAAAATAGACTAACTCAAATGGCAAAAAAGGCCCAAAAATCCAATGAGAAGAATGCTTTAAAAAGCCTAATTTGCCAGATGGAAAAGGAATTTCAAAAACTCACTGAAGAGAATAATTCCTTCAGAATTAGATTGGAGCAATTGGAAGCTAATGACTTTGTGAGAAATCAAGATACTATTAAACAGATCCAAACAAATGGAAAAATAGAAGGCAATGTGAAATATCTCATTGGAAAAACCACTGACCTGGAAAATAGATCCAGGAGAGATCATTTAAAAATTGTTGGACTACCTGAAAGCCATGATTTTAAAAAATAGACTAGAAATCATTCTTCAAGAAATTCTCAA
>CM053582.1:577295739-577314353 GCA_028627135.1 Pseudochirops cupreus
GAGAGAGAGAGAGAGAGAGATTGATTCAGTGATACCATCCTTCTTGCTGTTCCTCCAGTAAGACATTCCACCTCTCTGGTCATTTTTCACTGACTGTCCCCCATGCCTGGATTCCCTTCTTCCTCATCTCTGGCTTTCTTGTATCCCAGGTAAAATCTTACCTTCTTAGAAATCTTTCCTGTCTCCCCTACTTCTAATGCCTTCCCTCCAGATTTCTCCTCTATCTACCTTCATTGTGCACCCTTGTTTTCTTGTTGCCTGCCCACTGGACTGTGAGAAGGGACCTTTGATCCAGTGGAAACTTAAGACCAATTCAATTCTATTCCATTCAACAAACAGTCACAGCATCTGTGTCCTGGGCAGAGACAGCATGCACCTCCAAAAGGATCAACACTATTCCAAAGAAAACTCTCTGCTTCAGATTCTGGCCTGTTTTTGTTGTCCCTGGAACTTGGTTCACTTTAACGGATTTCTTTAAAGGAACATTGCCAGCCCTTCAGTTGCTAGTACAAGTTGCCCTTGGTGGTGAGGAGATTAGTGAAATTAAGGACTAGAAATGAAAAGTGCAGTTGGTAGAATTTCTGCCCTCATAAATATGGGTCAGTGTTCCCCAAAGTGCCATCGAAATGCTCACTAGTGATCGAAGAGGGGTGGCAGCCATAAAACCTGGCTCCATTTCTCCCTTTCACATCAAATTGAAAATGCAGTAAGCACCAGGAAGAAGTTTTTTTTTTTAAACTCTTATGAATTATTCCTGCCTGAACTCATATTCATTTTTCACTTGAGTCATTTGGGGTCCACTGAACCAATGAGAGGGAATGAGCCTTGCATGGCTGGGTGATTAAAAGGGTGAGTTCTAAGTCCCAGAGTCACACTGGCTTGGGAAGGAAGGCAGGTGCCACAGCCTTCTCCTTTGGCCCAGACCCATCCTTTTAAGGGACAAGGAGAGAGCTGGGCAGGAAGGAGGTGGGGCTGCTCCTGCACTATGCCCTGCTCTCTTTCCCTCAGTGACCAGACTGATGGCAGCCCCAGCCCTCACCCTAATGTTTCCATTAGGAAGGAACAGGAGAACCAGGCAAGTTGAATAATGAACTGAAATGCAAGCACATCCCAGAGTTGCTGAAGACTTTGCCTGCTGCACTTCTGTCAGTGAGGTTCACGAAGGAAGCTGCTAGTCCTGAGTGTCACAGACTCAGAGAGCAGGCAGTGACCTTCCACACCATCTCACCCAAGCTCACTTTGCAGAGAAGGCCCAAAGAGAGGAAGGGACCTGCCCAAAGTTCATAGCATCACTTAGTGGCTGAAACTGGCCCCATCCTCCCTACGCCCAGGCAAGCACGATGATAAGCACCAGGCCTCCGGGCTGAGCTCTACAGCAAAGTTAGGAGAGCAATTCCACGACTGGATGGTGAAATGGCCACTTCGCCATCTGGCCTAGAGACCAAAGTGTCGTTTATACACAAATCTCAGAAGAGGATAAAGTTTGATTTCTATAGCCAACCTCCTCAACCAGGAGATATTCAGGACACAGCCCATTAGGAGATTGAGGACAGCTTTCTTCCTCACAGCAGTCTGGACTCCTTTGAGCCCATGGGCACACTTCGGGATAGGGCCGGTCAAATCAGGGTCCCAGCAGGAAGCCAGAGAGAAAGCAGTTTGAGCATCAAGTCCTAGAGTTCAGTCCCATTCCATGTGCCTTTATCAAGAGCCTACTGTGTGCCAGGCACCATGCCAAGTATACTATGCTCAAGGCAGTGTGCCAGATGCTGAGAATTCAAAAATGATAGAGTCCCTATACTCGAGGGGCTTCTATTCTACTGGAATAATGTGACAGGTGAGTACATACAGAGCAGCAAAGGGATCCAAGAGGGAGAAAGCCCCTCGAAGGCAAGGCCTCATGTCAGATCTGAGCCATACAGTGAGAATCCCCAGGGATCCAGAGGGCATTGAGTGAGCACATTCCAGGCACAGGACTGAGTCAGGAGGGAGCGTGCTTCATAGAGGCAAAGCTCCAAAGTGGGCATGACAAGAACACAGAGCACATGGAGAGAAGCGGGAGGAAGGATGGGGAGCCAGAATGGGCAGGAAAAGTGCCACAAAGTCAATTCCAAAGGTTGAAGTGACCAGTACAATGGACTCTCCTGTGCAAGACAGCCTTCCAGACTGACCCTGGCAGACGGTCCTCTGGCCTTTGCTTGAGTCTCTTCGGTATTGGGAAGGCCACCACTTCATGAGATGACTCATTGGATTTGGAACACATACATGCATGTGCATGTGCATACATGTGAGTGCAAATACATATACATGCACATATGTGTACTTGTATACACATCCATGTGTGTACACATACATGCATGTATACACATGCATCCATTCCTCATGTTAAGCCAAAATCTCCCTTTCCTTGTGAGTTCAGCTCAGCCAGGTAAACATGAGTTGAGGGCTCACATCACACACAAACATCGGTGATCAGTCCAGCATGACGGCCCCGCCCCCTCCACAGATCTCAGCTCACAACTGAGCTGCGAGCATAGCGGACGCTGAGGACACTGCCTGTGGCACGTTGAGTGTACAGATCGCATAGTTAATCGAGGATTGTTAGAGGCAGGATGTGAACCCAGAACTCTCCTCCCTGTGACATGCCGCCTCCCTTTGTCTCGATAAAAACAACTTGCATTTTTTTAGCATCTTCAAGTTTACCATGTGCTACATCCTGGAAGAAAATCAGCCTCATGGAAATCGCTGCCTACACTTCTGGGTCACCATCAGAACCATGGAAGGCCTGGAAATAGGAGCAGTGGGAGACACCACTAGTTTGGAGAGGATTCTGGAGCAAGGCGAGAGGACAGGAAGGCCCAGCCTCCTCCTCCTCAGCTCCAGGCTGCAGCAGCCTCCTGCCTGCCTGTGGTCCCAGGACCAGAGGAAGCTTGTCCCTGCTGAATCAGAGCAGTACAAGGTAAAAAGTAAGGCCCGAAATCATGCGGTGGCCTAGACTGACATCAGCCCAAGGAAGTACAATGTCCTACAGCAGGGGGACATTGGACACTCAGTGATCTCTCTGACACTTGGAAGAGTCCCGACCTCATTGTCAAAGGCAGGGACCTGTCAGGGCTCCAGCAGAAAGCAGAGAAGGCAGAAAGTCTGGTGAGCTGGCAGCTGGCAAGCCAGGCAGATAGAATGGGAATCAAAGGAGAGTCCAGTAATGAGATCGTTGTGCCCACTCTCTGCTCAAGCTGGCCTTGCTAGGCTCACACTCAAAGGCTGCAGACTGGGCCCCAGACCGCCTGGCTCAAGCACTAGCTTGACCCTCACGTGTAGGCAAAGTAAATTCCCTTTCCTCACCAGTTTTCTCATCTGGAGAAAGAGCGTTTGGACCAATGATTTTATTTCAAAGCTTTAAACTTTCTAACTCTGTAAGGTCAGGGGTGTTTTTGTGGGAGTCATCAGATACATCCATGAGCCTCTGACATTCCTGGATCTTGCCCCTGCGGGACAGTGCTGTGCACACAGTAGGCACCTAATGTCTTTCCATCCTGTACTCTGGCTTCCCAATTGGACTGCATCGTGGCATTGAAGGCTGGACTCCAAGAAACAAAATCAGGCAGCTCCCTCTGGATCTAGTGCAGAAAGAAGGAGATGAGGAGTTTCTAAATTTAGCTGGGCTTTCCCCCCACAGGGATGCAGAATCCCTTGGCCGGGAATGGAGCTCAGAATGCTGCCAGTGAGCACCTCCCAGGCTGCCTGGGCAGGCTTTGTTCCCCAGTCCTGATTCCGAAACTGTGTTTGTTAGTTGAACCTGGGCGTCTTTAGCTGCGCTGGGGCACTTTGTGCTCCTGATGACCAGAAATGAGGGTCATGGAAGGGATCATTCTCTCCCTTAGCAAAAGAAACTTCTCAGCAGAAAACAAAGAGCCTGTGCCATTCTGATCTAAGCTGGCCTTGTCCTGCACCCCACAAACTGGGCAAAATGTCTATTCCATGGAGCTCCCTGGTAGGATGCACAAAGTCTGTGTGTGGAAGAAGGCTCTGAAATGGAGCTCCCCTCGTTCACATGAGGGGGAATTCATTTTTGTCAAAAATAAGTTCTATTGGCGTCTTTTAGTATTTTCATATCATCTCAGTTCCCACCAGTGTCCCAGACAGTTGTCTCATATAACCAACAGTACTTTTTTAAAGAAAAAAAAGAGAGAACGGAAGGAGAATAAGCATTTCTCTCACACCTACTATGTGCCCCTTGGGTAAAAGAAACTCCCCTGCTGTGGCTCCAAGGAGCTGGAGCCTGCCCAGCGGCCACTCCACAGGAAACCAGACTTGGCAGGGGGGCGAGGCCAGGTGGGGGAGAACCAATGGGCCATGAACTGGGTGGGGGGGAGGGGGTGAAGGAAGGGGCGGGAGGAGAACAACTTGGCGGGGGAGGGGGGGAAGGGGCCGAAACAGGCCCCCGCGGAGCATTTAGTGCTTAGTCCTCCATCAAAGGCACCAAGGCCATCCAGTGCATCCCGACTGGGCCTGCCACTGGCCTTTGAGGACTGGGAAGAGAGAGTGAGGCTGGTGACCTTGTGCAAGTATGCCCCTCTTCAGTCTGACTCGTGCCCCAAGGAACCGCTGGCCCTCCCCAAATACAAGGGACGGGCAATATCAGCCGCTGCTACTCGGCTATCCGCGGACGTGTGGCTTCCCAACAGAAGGCAAGCTTCTTGAAGGCCGGCGCTGTTTTATGTTTATCCTGAACCTTCAGAGCTCAGCACAGCACCTGGCAAAGGTAAGCCCCGAGTAACTACCTATTGATTAATCAATTGAATGTAGTTGGAACGATCACTGCTAATCACAGATAGGGGAGCTGACCTACTGGAAGGAGCTACGAGTGAGACGAGGAAAGCAGAAAACCAAAGGAATCCCGTCTGAATCCTGGCTGAAAACGTGAGAGAAGCAGCCTTACCCAAGACAAGAAATCGGGTTTGGGAGCTACTCCCCGACCAGGGCTTCTCTATCCGGTAGCTGAATCCAGAGGGAACAGGTGTGCATGCCTCTGTGTGTGTGTGTGTGTGAGCATGGTGTGTGTGTGCATGTGTGTGTGCAAGTGTGTGCGTGTGAGTGCGTATGCGCTCACGTGCAAGCATGTGCGCCTATGTGTGCATGTATGTGCGTGCATGTGCAAGCATGTGTGCATGTGTGTGCATGTACTGCAAGCATGTGTGCATTGCGTGTGTGCATGATGTGTGCATGTGTTTGCATGTGTGTGCATGTGCGTGCATGTGCAAGCATGTGTGCATGTGTGTGCACGCGCAAGTCTGTCTGTGTGTGTTTCTATTTAGCACTTCATAGAGATGTGAACAGAACATGGCAAAGAGCCCTCTGAGCACAGTCTCTCTGGCTGACTTGCTGACAGCTGGCAGCCACGGTGCCCTGGCACTGCCCTTACCCCCCTCCCGTGGTGAGGGACTCACAATCTTGCTCTCCCTCGGCTAGGCTGCAGTCGCTTTTCTACCTTTGCACAACTAAGACTGTCATTGTAATAATTGGATTGGACAGGAGCAGTTGGATGTCTGCCCACTAGCTCCCAAGGCCTCGCTGCTCTGGGCCTCTGACAGCCTGGATAGTATGACAAGGATGATTATCCCCACTTTCCAAAGGAGGAACCTGGGGCTCACAGAGATGATGTGGACACAGCCACACAGTGAGGAAGTGTCAGGGTCAGGATTTGAACTCAGGTCTTTCTGACACCAAAGCAAGCAGTCCACTGGGGCAGTATGGAGTGGTGGGTAGAGGGCTGCACTTGAAGTCAGGCAGGTTTCAGTTTAAATCTTGCTTCTGCTGCTTACAGGCTATGAGACCCTGGACGAGTCATTTAATTTTGCTACGATTCTGTTTTCTTCTCTGTAAAATTGGGGTGATGACACTAATGTTTATGCTGCACAGGGCTGCTGGGGGGCAAATGCAATAGCATCACAAAAGCCCCATCCCCTGTGGCTTCCCTGTCCTCAGGACAAGACTTTCAGCTTGGCAAAGCACTTTCTTCATGATCTGTGTCATGGGCTCCACCCAACCAACGTCCCCATTTCCTTCTTAAAATTTTCTTCAGTAAGTCGTCTTGACACCTTCCCTGTTGACATCACAGTCACTGCTGGCTACAGTGTCTCCCCCCCACACACACACACCTCGTCCCTCCCCTGAACATGCCCAGGTGTAACAGAGACAAGGGGGAGGTTCTGGAGCAGCAGGCGTCCCTCCAGGGCCCACAGCAGCCATGTCAGTGGGATTCACTTATGACTCACTGATTGCCCACCTTCACTGATGTTCTGGGGGTTCCTTTGCTCTGCCCCCATTCACAAAAGGCCCCTCCATCCCCACTGGTTGGGTCAGGCCTGGGCTTTTCTTGAGTCCTCACTCTGAGCCTCAGCCCATTGCCTAAACCCAGGACTGGACTGCTGAGCCCCCAGCCCTGACCCCGATTTCCAAGGAGACTCTGGTTATGCTCACTTCACTCTCTGTTCACCTTGGGTCTTGGAATTCCATGTCCTTGCCCCTGATCAGGCTTCTTCTGTCCCCACCTTGCTTTCTGCCTCCTTTCCAGGTGTGCAATGTAAGCCCCCTGAGCATAGCAATGCTCTTGTCTGTCACCCTACAGTCTAGCACGGTGCATGGCACTGAGGAAGGTGCCTTCCCCATCTAGCACCTTCACGCTTCCAATGCTTTGACACCATGAAGGTTCTGCTATGAATGTCTTGGTGAGTCGGGGCCTTTCTGTCTGTATCGGATGTTCTCTTGGTCCCTGTTGCGGAACCTCCGGGTCACACTGCACAGACAATCAGATGACTTTTCTGTACGAATCGCTTTTCAGAATCATTAGACCAATTCACAACTCCATCAATGATTCATTAGTGTGCCTGGCATCCCACAATCCCCAGAACATCGACTGTTCCCATATTTTGGCATCTCTGCCAGTTTGTTGGGTGGAAATTAAAACCTCAGAGGAGCTTTCAATGGCATTTCTCTTAATCCTGCTTTTCTTCCTCCTTTACTTGTAATTTTAAAACCTTAAGCAGCCTCCTCCACTAATGGAAAAATCTTTAGCTCACGACACCACCACCTACAGATACTCTACTTCCTTCCTCCCACACAAAGTGCGTGTACACACACACGTTTGCACAAATGTGTACACATATACACACCCTTTAGAAATGCAAGGACTGTGTGGGCATTGTCTACACAGACACAGCAAGAAAAGGGAAGAATCTCCCCAGCAAATCAAACCAAGAAGCACTTTGACCTAAAACGTTCTGATTCCTGAGGGTAATGAAGCTTCTGCAGGTGAGTGCGTCACCCCATTTCTTATTATGTGCAGAGACAGAATGCAGAGATTGCCCAGAAATGAATGCATGGGTAGGAGCTCTCCCTAAACAGCTGAAGCTCTTGTCCTGGCTCTGTAACCAGGCCTCTTTTGGCTGACTCTACAGTGATGTGACTGGCTTTTTTTTACATGTCTCAAACTATATATACACACATCCATAATCATGTGTGCATGTGGATGCATGGATTCTGGCCATGATGCCTCTCCTAGAAATGCCGTCAGATCCAGAAACCTTTTGCTGGGACCCTCTGTGGCTGCAGTTCACATTTGTTGAGAATGATTTTCATGTGGGGAAGAAGCTTAGAGTCATCAAAACTGAGGGAGGAGCAGGTGATGGAAGCAGGAGCAGCATCTTAGGTCACTAACAGAGCCTGACAACCAAATTCTATCAATGGTCACTTGAGGTGATTCCAGGACAGCCTGCAGACACTCTGCACTACCGCCACCACCTCCTTGCAGGCTGTCTCCCAAGATATGCCCAGGCCATAGCATCCATGCAAGCAAATGGGGAGATCTCCACGACCTGCAGATTTCTATGCCCAGTCCCAAGCTCTGTCCCAAGCTCAAGCCCCACATCTTACTCACTTCCAACAGGGGATCCCAGAGACATCTGGGTGTCTAAGACTGTATCATGACCTTTCTGTACAAAGGTTACCTCACATTTAACTTCCCTGGGATTGTCAAGGGCACCAGAGTCTACCCAGCCACCCAGGTTCACAACAATAAGTCACCTGCAAATCTTGATTCTCCCTCACCCTCTGCAGCTCACCAGTTCTCAGGGGTTGTTGCTTTCCCCTCCACAGCATCTCTCACAGCTGACTCCATCTCTGTACTCATGCAGCTGATGCCGTAGGTCAGCCTCTAATCACCTCAAACTTGGACTATTACAGAAGCCTTCCAATCGGTCTTTCTGTCCTCAGCCTCACTCCTGTCCATTCCATCACCCCCCAAACTGAAGGACACATGGAAAAACATGGCCCAGAACAACAGTGTGGCACAAGATGGCAGCGAGGACCTGCATGCATGAAATCCTGCCCACATGCCAGAATCTGATCACCAGCATTATGGTGGCATGGCTCCCAAAGAACCAGAGTCAGCTCCGTGGCTTAGGTGGACCATGGTCTTTCCAAGCTTGGTGTCATTGTAAGACCATTCGCATTCCTTTGGTTACACCTGTGCTTATCACTTCATCTCTGAAATTCATGAGTATTTTTAAATCAAGGGGATCATTATGTTTCATGCCTTCAAGCATTTATCCCACAACATTAATCATTCGGAATAGTGAAGATCTACATTCCATCTAGTCACCAATGATTATCTGGCTGGGGATTTTAAAATGTGACTTTTAAAAAGGAAGAAAAAAGTTCAGCATGTATCATTTATTATTGAATGCTTTTAAAATTTTACAGTAGAATTTTCTTCTCCTGAATTCCAAATGACTGTGATGGGCATGGCTGAGATATTGATGTATTTCGGAGAAGGTCTATGTTACAAAGAATTCACTCTTCCCTCCCCAGAAAGTTAGAGATTGTGGTCCAGGAGTTCCATTGGAAGGGTGGAATGGCCAGCTTTTACCTGGACAATAAAGATCTCGCTCTGACTGAAGAGTTTCCAGAAGGAGAGTGTCTGTGTGCTCCCGGCTGGCAAAGCCCATCAGCAACCTTTTGATCCTGTGCAAGCAGAAAAAAAAAAATGGGTCTGATATCACATGGGACAGACGCCCAGAGAGAAGACCGGTGCCTCTCTATGTTATTGACAGACACCAAAGGAGAAGATCGGTGTCTATTCATGTCTCAAATGACACTGAAAACTCTCCTTCAGGGTTTCTGACAATGGGGAGATTTCATTTGGCATTGAGGAGATTTAATAAGTCATTGGAAAAAATGGATTGAGATGAGCAGAAATGTGATATTCTTAAGTCACTTTGTGGGAATTTGACTGAAGATACAATCTATTTCATCTAGTGCACCAGAGACCAGCAAATGCCAAACCTCCTTTGCTTGGGCACCCAGAAAAGAACCCAACGAACAGCCTGCCATGGCTTTGCTGTGCCTCAGTGTGATGGTCATCAGACCCTCACTGTCCTTGGGCACCCACAAAGGAACCCAACACACAGCCTGCAGTAGCTTTGCTGTGCCTCAGTGTGATAGTGATCAGACCCTCACTCTGCTTGAACACTCACAAAAGAACCCAACGCACAGCTTCCTGCAGCCTTGCTCTGATCAGACCCTCACTGTGCTTGCAAAGAAAACATTCAACCAAGCTGATGTTTGCATCACCACTCTTTCTCCATTTCTTCCTCCAAATATATTTTTTTTCTAATAGTTGAGAACTACACTTAATCTCATTGCTAAGGAAACTGAAAAGCTTAAACATGAGTATAATCTGAAGGAAATTGCTTTTTTGAAAATGCTCAGTGACTATACTAGATGGATAAATATCAGTCAGTCTCCTCTAGGTGCATGGGACAGATCCCAGGGCAATTCAATCCCATGATCCTGAGCAAACATTTATTGAGTTCCAAGTATAATGACAGGACTAGAAAGATAAATGAGAAGTCCTCCAGGTGAGAGAGAATGCTCCAGTCTGCCCTAAAGACGATTAAAGACTCCTGGCCCTTGGCAAGAAAGGCCCTGCCCATCTCCTCTGAGGGGGTGAGAGTGCTAAAGTGCATGAGAAGTTTATGCTTTAGATGGACTGAATACTATACTTTGGACCAATATGAAGAGCCTTCTGGCATCCAGAACTCCGAAACCAAAAACCTCAGACTGTAGAGGCCACTAGGTGGTCCATGGATAGAGCACCAGGTCTAGAGTTCTCAAGATCTGAGTTCAAATTAAATTCCAGATACTTGCTGGCTGTGTCACTCTGGGTGAGTCCATTATCTCTATCTGCCTGAATTTCTCCATCTGTAAAATGGGGATAATGGTAGTACCTGCCTCCCAAAGTTGTTGTGAGGATCAAATGAGATAATATATGAAAACACTTAGCACAGATCCTGACACATAGGAGGCCCTATCAAACATCAGTTATGATGAGCACCATTTTCATTATTAGCTATTCCAGACATTGATGAAAGAATGCCAAAGGTAGAGTCCCCTCTTCCTCTTCTGGAACTCAGATGTCTCCTGCCATGCTCTTCTCCTTCCTCCCTGCCTCACGTGAAAAGGGCATCATACTCCTTTTCAAGGCTACCTCCTCTGTGTGTTCAAGGTTTCCTGTCCCATCCTGTCTCCTCCAGCAGATTGCTCCCTCTGTTATCCTCCCGCTTTCACTTACTTTCCATCTCTCCCTCTTCACTGCTTCCTTTCCTACTGCCTACAAACAAGCCTCTAAATTCTCCTATCCTGAAAAAACCCTCCCTCCATCCTTCAGTCCAGGCTGACTCCATCTTCTGTCTTTTGTGATTAAACTCCTTGAAAAGGCCACCACTTTCTCTCCTCTCATCCCCTTTGTAGCCCCTTATACTCTGACTTCCAACCTTATCTTTTCACAGAAATTCCTCTCTCCCAAGTTCTTACCCACCAACTCTGCAGCTTTCTCTCCATGCTCACTCTTTTCCATCTCTCTGCAGCTTTGAGCCTGTGGCTAGTCCTCTCCGCCTTCTGCTCTGCTCTCTCCTGTTTCTCCTCCCACCAATCAGACGGCTGTCGGTCTGGCTTTTGGATCCTCATCCTGATCATATTCTCCACCTGTAGATGACCCACGGGGTTCTGGCCTGGGCTCTATTCTCTTCTCCCTCTGTACAGCTTCATCTGGTGATCTATCAACTCTCTTGGCTTTAATTACCATCTCTATGCTGATGATTCACAATTCTGTCTGTCCTGCTCTAATCTCTCTATTGATCCCCAATCTCCAACTGCCTTTCAAACATCCCAAATGGAAAGTCCGAAAACCACTTTAAATTCAAGAGGCCTGAACTAGAACTCGTTATCTTCCTCAAGGCATCCCCCACCCCTGCCCTCCTTCTTGCCGTAACTAGCCTCATGACACAGATGTCCTCCTGGATTCCTATCTCTCAGCTCTCCATGTCCAATATGGTGCTTCACATTTGCAGCGTTTCTCAAATATGTCACCCCCCTCTCTCCTCTAACACTTTCACCCTTCAAGTGTAGGTCCTCTTCACCTCTTACGTGAGGTCTGTCTGCCCCGTTCAGCCACCAAAGGAATATTCTTGAAGGGTAAGCTGACCACGGCACTCCCCATGCCTCCCAGTCACCTCCTGTGGCTCCCTAAAGCTGCTGGGATCAAATACAAGCTGCTCTATTTGGCGCTCACACCCCTTGTAACTTCTCCCCTTCCTATGTTCTAAGCTTGCTCACACCTTACTCCCTTCACGTAGCCATGTACTTTTTGGTACAGCATCACCCGCCTCCTGGCTGTTCCACAGACAAGACCCTCCTTCTCTCAGTTCTAAGCATTTTCTGTGACTGACCCCCATGCTAGAAATATTGCCCGTCCTTAACTCTGATTACCGACCTCCATGGCTTTCCTTAAGTCCCCACTAAGATTCCACTTTCTATGGGCAGCCTTCCCCAAGCCCTCTTTACCCTACTGCCTTTGTTCTGTTCATTATTTCCTTTTTAGACTTGTGTATAGCGTATTTGCACAAATGTGTTTGCTTATTGTCTTCCCCATTAGACTCTAAACTCCTTCAGGACAGGGACTGGGTTTTTGTATCTCCAAATACATAAATTGTTTACTTGATTTGGATCCCAAAGTATTACCAGGGAAATTTGATACTAATCACTTTTCTCGATTTGATCATTTCCTTTCTTATTATAGGTATATTAATTTTGTCTGTGCAGAAAGTTGACATTTTTGTGTCATCAATTATTTACGTTATCTTTTGTAATTGTTTCAATCTCTTGTTTGGTTAAGAATATATCTCCTAAGAAGGGGGGGGGGAGGGAACAAGGTGTCTCAGTGAATAGAGCACCAGCCCTGGAGTCAGGAGGACCCAAGTTCAAATTTGGCCTCAGACACTTGACACACTTATTAGCTGTGTGACCTTGGACACTTAACCCCAATTGCCCTGCCTTTCCCCCTCAAAAAAGAAAAAAATACATCTCCTCCCCATACCTGTGGGAGGCATGTGATCTGCTTTTCTACTAATGTTTTGACAGTATGCTCTTTAATAACAAAGTTCATATGCATTCAGAACGTATTTGGGATTATGACATTAGGTGCTGATCTAAGCCTAATTTCTGCAAGACTTCTTCCAATTTTCCCAGCAGGTTTTTTAAATCAAATAAGGATTTTTTTCTAATAATTTGTTTTCCACTTTATCAAATACTAAATTTTTTATATCCCTGACATATTCTATTCTCTTCATCTACCTCTATTTTTAACTAAAACCAGATTGTTTGGATGACTTCTGTTTATAATATAGTTTGAGGTATAGAAATGCTATCCCTGCTTTGTCTCTTGCTCTTTCCATAATTTTCCTTTATAGTCTATGAATGACTTTTGTGATTGCTATACCAAGATCTAGAAGGTATTGTGTTGGTGAATTGATTGACATAGCATTAAAAAGTTAAATGACCTTTGGTAGTATTATCATTTTTATCATATTGGCATGGCCCAACCATGACTACTGAATATTCTTCAAACTCTTTGTTCTTTATTTCTTTAAGAAACGCTTCATAATTAAATCTCTATAAGTCTTTTGTATGCTTTGGCAGACCTATCCCCAGATATTTTATGTATTTTGCAACTATTTTGAATGGGTCAAGATCTAGTGTGGGGTTTATTTTCCCATTTCTCTGTATCCCAAAGACTTACCACAGTGGCTGGCACATAGGAAATAATTGGTAAATGTCCATTGACTTCATGAGAGACAGAGATAGAAAAAGAGTCGGAGAGTTAGAGACAGAGAGAGAAAGAGAGAGAGACATAGATCAATCCCACTATCAATATACAGACATAAATGTGGTATAAGGCACGAGCAGATGAAAAGCAAGCCTCTGAGTCAGAAAGACATGGGTTCAAGATTTTCCTCTGATATTGATCAGGCACAACTCACTCCTCCAAAGCACAATGATACAACTATTGTTCTACTCAGATGTTAGAAGAATTGCCCAGGATCACCTGGCCGGTATTTATTGGAATCCGGCGTAGAATTTGCCTTCCTGTTTCCAAGGCCAGTTCATTATTCACTATACAAGGCTCCCTCCTCTTCTATTCTGCACCCCCCAATAAATTCCAAATGGATATTTGATAAATATAAAAAGTCTCATTGTAAAATAAGTAGAAGAGAATGAAAGAGTATTTATTTTTCACAGCTGTTCAATGTATTAAGTAGGAATTCATAGCCAGATGAAGGATAGAAAAGGCAATAAAAGGCAAAATAGATAACTTCAGACATGTAAAATTTAAAAGCTTTTCCAGGAGCAAAATCAAGGCAGATAGAATCAAAAGAAAAGTATGTGCCAAGAAAAGTACTTTGGTCAAACACAAACAATAAAATTTAGCACATATGATAAAATTTGAAGGGAAGGAATTGATGCAAAATTATGACCAAGAGTCATTCTTCAAGAGGTAAGTTATTAATGAAGAGACACCAATTAACATCAGTCATCTGAAAATCAAAAAGTACAAACCATCAGAGAAAGATCGACTAAGACGCCTTCAAGATGTTGCCTTGAAGCCATGGTATTAGAAAGAAGGGAAAATTCATTTTTGAAGGTACTAGGGGAAGACAAAGATACTAACTCTGCCAATAGAGTCAAGCATTATTTCAATCATCTTGAATAATCATTTAGAATTATTCAGAAAATTTGTTAAATTGTTCCTACCCTTTGACTCCTATTGGCATTACTGGGAAAGAGAGGTGGGACTGAAAGTTTAAAGTCCAAGAGAAAAGCTGACTATGAGAGAAGGCTTGGATGGGTTGTGAGGAGCACTGTTGGCAAGGGGATCATCACAGAAATGAAACCATAGAGTTATGTAAATGTTCCAGTGAAGTTCAGCTTAATAATTCAGTCAACAATTCAGACTTATAATCAAAGGAGTTTCTCCACGGATATTTGTACAAATATAAGGTCCTTTTCCTTGGTGCACTGAATGTTATTATTCTCCAAACTGAGGTCTTGGACTGGTGAAATGTTTGCTCTTCCACTTGAATTTAATCAAATGTGTTTCAACTCACTGAGTGACAATATTAGGCAGAATAATGGATGGGGCCATGGTGACTAATAGGCAGCAGTCTACTCAGAAGGTTTGGCTGACAGTGTAAATTATGAAAGCATTTCTTCAAAGACCGATTTATATTATGAGGCTGGAAGAACACATTCTTCTGCGCATTTAAATGGCAACCATCTGTTGATAATGATAAGAAAGCTAGTTCTCGAGGCAGGATTCTGCCTTTCAAATCTGAGGGAACAATGACCTTTACCCACCAATGAAAAGAAGCTCTCTACCACCTTCAGTATCCCTCCATGCATATCATCTCCTCCCCAGATTTGCTGAAAGGGCTGCTTTCCATCCTCCATAGCCATGCTCCCCACTCGAAGTGGGCTCTTAATGAGGCTACCAGAAGAATGGCCCAGTTATAAAGACTTAGAAGAGAAACTGATATGGGCTCCTTGAGCATGAGGACAAATTATATGTGTTAGCCTATCACAATCTAACCTTTTCCACTTCCATTGTGCCCCTGGTGCTCTGCCCTGGACCACTACCCTCTTGGGGACTTCAGGGTCTGGCTTCACAGAATGACAGACTTGGAAGAGTCCTCAGGAGTCATCAAAGCCAACTTAACAACTAAAGAAAAATTCCTCCTCCAACATTCCCGGTAAATGATTGTGCAGCCTTTGCTCAAAGACCTCTAATCATTGGAAAAATCAATACCTCCCGCAACAACTCCTGATGCCCAATCTACATCCAGCCTGCTTTCTCCAATGCTCCTCATTCTCCCCTCTGGGAAAAAGCAGAGCAGTTTTGAATCTCTCTTCCAAATCAAGTCCTGCAAACACACAAGGGTAGCTCTTGCCTCCGTCCTACATATTTTGCTTAATAAACTTAAAAATCCCTAGATCTGACCACCTCACATGGCATTGTTTCCAGTTCCCTTGCCTCCTGCTTACCCTTTTTCATCAGGATGATTTTGTCAGTGCCCTCCTATACCTGAATACAGCACCTTCCAATGTGAATGTGTGGGTATTTTCCCAACAGTCAGCCTTCCTCTAAACGAGTGAAAATAAGGCTTTTCCCTCACAGGAGATCAGGAGCTTCATAAGTTCTGTGATTGGATGTTATGTTTTTTCATCTCCTTTGGCCCCAAGGACAGAGTTCTATATGTAGAACTCTACCAATAGGATGTGCATAAGGAATGTTTGTCAAATAATGGAACATAAAGCCCATCATTGATGTAAATATCACCCCTAAAAAAAACTAACTCCATCCTCACACATCCTTTTTGCCTTGATAGTGCCACCATACTCCCAGTTCCCCAGTTTCATAAGTCTGGAAGCATTTTTGCCTCTGTCTTCTTTTTCATACCCCATTTGCTATCATTCACCATCAGTTCACATGTCTCACTGATGCTGCCCCTGTACCATCTTTCCCATCATCTCTTTCTCTCCATTCACCAGCCCCTACTCTTATTCAGAACCCCAGAACTTCCCCATGGACTTTTTCCAATAAACTCTTACTAGGTCTCCTCTGATCCCAAAACCTCCACCCCTCCAACACATCCTCTCCACTGCTACCAAACATTTTCCTGAAACAGATCTGAGTGTGTTGCAATGAAATTTTAAAAAACACTTTCAGTTGCTCTTTATTATTTTTGAGATAAAATATAACAACTCCAACCTGATACTGCAAAACTTCCTCAATATTTCGCCACCTAATTCTCCAGCCTACTTTATAGTCCTTTTCTTTCCTGAATTACTGATATAGTCAAAGTGGAGACCTAAGGTTCCAGTTCCCACACCTGTGCCTTTGTAGAGATGTTCCTCTATTCTTAGAATCTGTTTCTATGACCAAGTTGAATTTAAACATGTATGTCTCTAAATTAGGAATGCAATTAGGAGAAACTACATGATTATATCAGTTGATGCAGGAAAAGTTCCTATCTTTTTAAAAATATATAACTCCAACTTATCTGGATATGACCCAGTTCACTTAATATGGAGGCATCTTTAAGAAGCCTTTGGAGCACATGCAGATTGCCTAACATGGAGGCCTCTGCATCCCCTACCATGGGAATATGGGTACCTTTCATTGACTGACTGCCTGAATCTTTAAAGCTGACATGAAAGTCCACATTCTCTTTCTTCTGCCCTCTTTCTGGCATCTCTTTCCTGCTGCATCCAGAGGGTAAAGATCACAATTTACCCACAGAATAGGTACCATGACCTGAGCCAATGAGAGAGGAAGTACCTCCATAAGACCTGGGAGGTCAAGGAGGACAAGCCTTGATGACTTTGGAGACAGGGAAACAGGCAAGATGGTGCAGTGAACCAACCCAACACTGAAATAATGAGAAGCTTTGATGCTCAAGGTTCAAGCCAACAGTAGATATCAGTGTGCTCTATAGGAATTGAGCAAAACTATGACACTAATCCCCTCCCCCTTCCCAGGCATTCAGGTGAATATTTCTGTGTAAAGGCTAATCTGACTATAAACTGCTAATGTAAATGGGATTAAAGGGCTTCCTCCCTACAATTGAAGGACAAAAATTGGTGTTACCTGGAGTCATTTGCCTAGACTTATACCCCAAACTCCCTTAGGGCACCAGAAAATTGGGGGAGAGGAGGGAAATTCAACCTACCTGCCTTTCAGGAAATGGGAGCTGTACAAAATACAAGGATTTTGATGTTTAAAAAAAAAGTCTTTAAAATGCAAGTGTAGAAGAGATATCTTCTTATATACTTAAAACCCAAAGCTAGAATTATTTGTACTGAAGAAACAACCAATATCCTCACAGTAAATATAAGGGGAAAACAGTGATGTCCCTTTTCCACACTATTATTTGACATAAGAGAACTTGGAGATTATAGAGGTAGCAGTAAGACAAAATTTTAGAAAAAGACAAACATTACAAAGAGGAGGCAAAGTGTCCCTGCTTGATGAGGACAATCAGTTATTTAGAAAACATCACAGAATGAGCAAAGAAACCAATATACTCTGCATTTGTTGTTGTTCAGTCATTTTTAAATCATGTCTCACTCTCCATGACCCCATTTGGAGTTTTCCTGGCAAGGATAGAGTGCTCTGCCATTTCCTTCTCCAGTTCAATTTAAAGAGGAGGAAACTGAAGCAAACAGGCTTAAGTGACTTACCCAGGGTCACACAGCAAGTAAGTGTCTGAGGCTGAATTTGAACTCAAGTCTTCCTGACTCCAGACCTGGTGCTCTATCCACTGTGCCATGTAGTTTCTGAAAAAATCAGGATACAAAATAAATCCACAAAAATTGTTAGCATTTTCGGTAACAATAACAGAAATTAAGTGAAATGATAGGGGAAATCTCATTCAAAATAACTAGGCTATTCATGAAAGACATTAGAGTCATTCTCCCAGGATGCATGCGAGACATAGGACAAATACAAGTAGACTCTATAGAAATAATGAGGGAAAACTAATCAGAGGTTTATTCATTGTTGGTGGTTAAACAACAATATGATGAAAGTTATGAGCCTACCTAAACTCATTTAGAGACACAGTGTTATATAATTTAATCTACCAAAGGGCTACTTTATAGAAGTAGATAAGAAAAAAGTCATCTGCAGAATCAAAAATGTAGAATTTCAAGAGAAATAAAGGGATAAATTAAGAATAAAGAGGGGCAGCACTTCTGGGCCTCACAGACAATAAGAGCCCAAACTATTTGATGCTACATCACAAAAGAGAAAAGTAGGGGGGCGGAGCCAAGATGGCGGCATAGAAGCAGCAACATATCGCAGCTCTCACATAGCCACCCCAAAATACCCATAAAATAGGACTCTAAACCAACCCTGGAACTCCAAAACGCACACAAAGATACTTCCCACTAAAGTCAGCTCGGCTACGAGGAACCATATCAGCACTGTGAACCGAAACCAGCCTGGCCTGAAGCCCCGGCTGTGCCCCAGGGGCAGCTGGACGGGAGGAGCTTCAGGTGACTGGATTAGCAGCAGCTGCCAGTGGGATTTGTGAAAGGGGGAGATAAGCAGTCTGGCCAGAAGGCCTCCAGAGTCGAAAAGCAAAAGGCAGAGGTTTTGCACCCACCGCAGCTTTGCAGCTTCCCGCCCGCGGCCTGCAGGCAGCAGGGGGACTGAGCGA
>CM053582.1:577314853-577331917 GCA_028627135.1 Pseudochirops cupreus
AAAAAAAAATTTTAATAAAAAAAAAGATTAAAAAAAAAAACAAAAGAGAAAAGTAGAGAGAGGGAAGAATCTGGGCAAGTTGAATCAGAATTAATAATCCTTGGTGGCCCAACATTCAGGCTGCCTAGGAGTGTAGCCAACTTGGGGAAGGACTCCTGATTTCACAAAAATTACTGGGAAATGTAGAAAACACTTTGATAAACATAGTTTTAAGTCATAATCTTGTGCCATATGCCACAATAAGTTCCAGAAGGATTCTCGATTTAAATATAGGTCATGTCTTTAAAAAATTAGTACAGAGACACTTTTCCCAACTTTTTCTAAAAAGAAAATTCACAACCAAATAAGGGCTAAATATGATAATAAAAATACAATAGATCATCTTAATTACATGAAATTGGAAAACTAGTGCATGACTAATGAAATTAGAACAAGAAGCAAAAATGAATTGAGTAAAATTACTTGCATCAATATGGTTTACAAAAGGGAAGTCAGGTGGCACAATAGATAAAGGACTGGGCTTGGAATCAGGAAGACTCATCTTCATGAACTGAACTCTGGCTTCAGATACTTACTAGTTGTGTGACCCAGGGTAAGTCACTCAACCCTCTTTACCTCAGTTTCCTCATCTGTAAAATGAGCTGTAGAAGGAAATGGCAAACCACTCCAGTATCTTTTTCTGGAAAAAAAATGAGGTCATGAAGAGTTAGACATGACCAAACAACGATGGTTTACAAATTTCTGATATTCAATGTAGATGGAGAATTCAGAGAAATATATAAGGCCAGGTACCATTCCTTAGTAAATAAATGGTCAAAGAATATGAATGACCAATTCTCAAAGATGAACTTCAATCCTTCAGTAAATGTTTGCAAGACTACCCAAGTGACTATGAGTAAAAAAAATCAGATTAATCCCAATAAACTGACAAAAAAATTAGAAACAGTCAAGGATGGAGAGACTGTAGGAAGATAGGCACACTAATTTTTCGTAGAGTTGTGAACTGCTCTAACCACTCTATAAAATGACTTGGAATTATTTTTTTAAATGACCAAATTATTGATAACCTCGACACAGAGATACTACTGCTAGACATATTTAGCTCAGCTAGCTCAACAACGGTATGGATGGTCCATTTTATAGAAACCTTCATACCAGCAATTTAGTCATAACGAAGAAGTGAAAGCAAAATGGGTGCCTATTTAGGAATGAATGACTGAACTGGTCCAGTATATGAAAGGGGAATGTTCCTGTGCCCTAAGGAAAAGCAATAAAAGGAATTCAGAGAAACATGGGGAGATGTTTCTGAACTGATGCAGATCACGGTAAGCAGAATAAAAAGAACCCAACTATACACAAATGCAGCAATGGAAATACAAGGAAAATGAAAGTGGAGTTGAAAACTGAGCAATTTCAATGCCCAGTCTTGGCCCTATAGAATAGATGACCAAATGCTGCTCCCTCTTGTCTGAGAGGTGGCAAAAACTCTTGCGCAATGTAGGAGATGCTTTTAGGCAGTGGACAAGCATTTATGGAAGATTCACTATGTGCTTGGCACAAACAATGGGGATGACAAGAAAATTAAAAACGTGACCACTGCCCTTAAGGAACTCATATTCTAGTGAGAAAGACCACCTGAAAATAATCATACACATAAGAGCCATGTATAGGTAAATGGAAGGTAACCTCCGAGAGATGGAACTTATGGGTGATACTGGAAACCTGGAGAAGGTCTCCCAAAGATAGCTTGATTTGAGCTGAGTCCTGGGCCAAGAAAGCTTAAAGGCAGATATGAGGAAGAAAGGATTTTCAAGCATCAGACAAAGTCAATGGAAATGTCCACAGGCAAGTGATTCAGTGTCCTGCTGGTCAGACACTAAGCATTTTTAAACTGATTTTTATTTAGTATTTTATTTTTCCCATTTATATACAAGACCAATTTTCACATCTTTAAATTAATTTTGAGTTGCTAATTCTCTTCCTTCCTCCCCTTCCTTCCCTCTCATTGAGAAGGCAAACAATTTGATATATAGGTTATACATGCACAGTCTTGCAAAACATATTTCTGTGTTAGTCATGTTGTGAAAGAAAATAAAGAGCAAAAAAAAAAAAGAAAGAAAGAAAACAAGAAAAATAAAGTTAAAAATAGTATGCCTCAGTCTGCATTCAGACTCACTCAGTTCTTTCTATGAAGATCTGTAATAGTTTTCATCATCAGTCTTGGACCATTGTATCGATGAGAATAGCTAAGTCATTTAAAGTTGATAATTGTACAATATTGCTCTCGCTGTATTATATTCTCCTGGTTCTGCTCATTTCACTTTGCATCACTTCATGTAAGTTTTTCCAGGTTGTTGTTTTGTTTTGTTTTGTTTTGTTTTTTGAGAGCATCCTGCTCACTGTTTCTTGTAGTACAATAGTATTGCATGACGATCCTATACCACAACTTTTTCAGTCTTTCACCAATTGATGGGCGTCCCCTCAATTTCCAATTCTTTGCCAGCACAAAAAGAGCTGCTATAGATATTTTTGTACAAATATGTCCTTTTCCCTTTTTTGGATGTCTCTGGGATAAAGACCTAGCAGCAGTATTGCTAGGTCAAAGGGTACACAATGTTATAGCCCTTTGGGCATAGTTCCAAATTGTTCGCCAGAATGGTTGAGTCAGTTCACAACTGCACCAACAGTGCACCAGTATCTCAATTTTCCCACGTCCCCTCCAGCATATGTCACTTTCCTTCTGTCATATTGGCCAATTGATAGGTGTGAGGTGGTACCTCACAGTTGTTTTAATTTGTATTTCTCTGATCAATAGTAATTTAGAACATTTTTTCTTATGACTACAGATAGCTCTGATTACTTCATCTGAAAACTGCCTGTTCATCTCCTTTGCCCATTTATCCTTTGGGGAAAAGTCAATAAGGATTTGTTAAGCATCTATTTTGTTTGAGGCACTGTGCTAGACTCTGAGGATACAAAGAAAGGCAAAAGACAGTCCCTGCTCTGGGAAATCTCACAATCTGATGGGAGAGAAAGCATCCCAAGATTTACAAAGTTATTTACAGGATAAATAGGAAATCATCAACAGAGTGTATTGTGGGAGAAAGAGCAAAGAGGCAGTGTCACTGGATTGAAGAGCAGGTAGGGATGAGACAGGTCTGAGAAGAATGGAAAGATAGGAAGGGTCCAGGTTGTGAAGGGGTTTAAATGTTCAATGGAAGTTGTGTTCTGAAGGAAATAGGGAGCCACCTGAGGTTATAGATTAGGAATATGATACTGATGATACTGGAAGACCTGATACTTTAGGAAAATCATTAGCAGTTGATCAGCTGGATGACCTGACATTGTTGATCTGTATGTGTGTGTGTGTGTGTGTTGTAAAGGAAGATTTTCTGGAGGACTAGGGTGGGAGGTAATAACTGGAAATGTCTGATGTATTTAAAAAAAAAAAAGCATTATTTTCAATGGAATACAATCCTTCTCTACCTCTTTTTTTTTTTTTTGCTTTTTGTAGGGGGGAAGGCAGGGCAATTGGGGTTAAGTGACTTGCCCAAGGTCACACAGCTAATAAGTGTTACGTGTCTGAGGCCATATTTGAACTCAGGTCCTCCTGACCCCAGGGCCAGTGCTCTGTTCACTGTGCCACCTAGGCGTCCCTACCTCTTATACTCTTTTGCTGTTCAGTCGTGTCTGACTCTTCCTGACCCTGCAGATCATACTGCCCAGGGGGTTTTCTTAGTATGGTTTGCCATTCCCTTCACCTGTGGGTTGAGGCAAAGAGAGAGACTAAGTGAACTGCCCAGGGTCACACAGTTGGCACGTGTTTGAGCTCACATTTGAGCTCAGGTCTTCCTGATTCGAGGTTTGGGGCTCTATCCACTGTACCACCTAGCTCCCTCAAACTGACATAATGCCTTATAATCCTTAGCTTTCTTCAAGGCTTCTGACCTGAGGGGGCCCACCTATTACAGGAAGTCTAGCTTGTCTCCCCCCTACCTCTCAGTTATTCTTGCTTTCTCCCCTTGAAATGATTTCCTATTATTACTTTATAAACACTGTATTCGCTCATCACAGTATCACTGCCTTCCCTCCCCCAGTAGGGTGGAAGCTTGTCAAGGGCACTTTGTTTGTGGGGGTTTTTTGTGCATCTTCATTGCCTTAGACTTGGTACTCAAGAGAAGCTTCTTGAACAAAATTAAATCTTTCCCAGATTCTTGCTTTCCCCCTTCATTTCAAGTAAGGTCTGACTTACTGTTCTTTATATTTAGTAGAGTTTGGATTGCTTTCCCTTCTTCTATCAATAGGGGGTTTGTAGATTAATAATCACTGCCTTGTATTCCAGTATTCTGCTTATTGGCATGTTCACCAATCAAGGTCCCTTTGGCAGCTGCCCAGTGCATTCCTCCTTCGTCTTTGCTCACCTGAATGCAAGCAGCAAATCAGCTGAGCCAAACTGTCTTTGACAAGCATGTGGTCAGGAGGCCTGGCATCATCATCATCTCTCAAATTCACAAAGACAGGTTATTTCAGAAGAGGGTTCCCTGGAAGAGATTGGGAAGGTGGCATCACTACAGATGTCAACACTCATGGCTTCAAAATCCATCATTGATATTTTTATTCTACATGGGAATCCCCACACAGAAATCAGTTTTCCACAGTCAGAAAGCAGAGAACTAAGATCATTTGGGGACAATTCTAGCAAAAGGTCAAATGGTTCAAGAAATTGAGTTTTCTTTTTTCCCATTGGTCAAGAGAGAGTAGAGTCTAATGCTTCCTTGGAACCTTTCAATTTCTAATTTGTTCTTATAGTGCCCCCTGTGGGCTACCATCCCACTCTTGAAAAAAATCTCAAAGATAGATTCCACTATAGGTCAACTACTCCAGGTTCAAAATACCTTTTGGATATCCAGTCCTAAAACTGTATCTTGTAAGCCCCCACTAATGGACCTCCCCTTTCAATGTGTGCTGTAGGACACAATTGGCTCATAACAGAATTATTTACTAGAATAGCAGAGTATTACAGTTTACAAAGGATACCCTCACCTTCTTCCATAAATTTAGCATTTACTTTCTTAAAGGAAAACACATCATCAAGGGAGAAAGTGAGAGAGTAGAGAAATCTTGTATGAGGGGCACACATGAGGAGAATATCTTTGAATGGGCAGTTCAGAGTTTTTACGCTTCAGGGCGTGTGATGGCCTCTCACGATGGCCTCAGTCAGTCAATCAATTTACACTTTTCACAGCGAAAGATACTTTGCCAAGGCCCTACTCTCTACAACCTCTCTAGATTTAAGATCCTTGTCTGGAGCACCACGAGGCCTCTTTTTTCAGAAAGAAGTCCTTATCCCAGGATGAGCAGGACACCACTCCAAGTCTACATCAGAGTCTTGGCTCTGAGGAATGCTATCTCCCAAGCAGTGTACCAGTTCCATACTCTCTTACCTTACATCCCTCCACCATGGCAGGTTCCCCCACTTAAAAATTGCCAGACTCTTTTATTCATTCATGTAACTGGGTAACAGGAAGAAAAGGCAAGAAGGCTATGCCAAGAGCCTCTTGTCAATCCTCTGCCATGTTTTCTGACTCTCTTCTATGGATATGGACCATTCAGAGTGTAATACTCCTAGCACAGGCAGCCAAACACAGCAGGGCTAACTTACAGGCATGGGCATCTCAGGAACTTAAATATATACCTACTTTTCACAAAAAAGGGGAGAGGTTATAACATAGCATGGAAGTTCCCCCGAGGTGAACGCGTCTGTTTTCTGTTAGTTACATGAACAGAAAGGTACACTGGACATAGAGTAAGCCCATTTGCTGAAAGCAGCCAATCAGGAGCCTGCATTGAGACAGTCTTGCTAACTTCAAAATGCCTTTGCTGGTGTTCACTGACTGGCCTTTCTGCACTGTGCCCCTCCTTCCAAAAAAATAATGCCTGACCCAAACCAGCCTTGCAGTCCACTGTTCCTGTACAACATTCTGCTTCTGTGCCTCACCTTTCCTGGGAAAGACTGTCCATTCTTTCTCCCAGCCCTGCCTCCAATCTCCCCTTTATGGCTTCCAAGTACAAATCTCCCCTGCCTATGGCTTCTTCGTGCCTTGTACTCAGGGCCTCAGCACTGGTGGGCAATGCTCCTCCTAATAAAACATTTCTTCTTTCAGTCCAGCTTGGACTACTTTGTTTTACCCAGCTGACATTTCATATACACACTGAGAGTCTGGTATAGAAACACATTCAGCTCAACAGGGAAACAGGAGAGACCAATTAGAGGACAAGGGAGGAATAAGAAGAAGGTGAGATTCGTGGAGGAAAAAGTCAAGGAAAACAAATCCTGAACTGGGAGGTGAGATTGTGGGGAGCTAAAAGGAAAAGGAAAAGGTAACGGCCTATAATAAAGAGGGTGGAGGGAGCAAAGAGAGGGAAAATGCATAAAAGAAGAATATCCTTGAATTTCAGTGATGTGGACTCACCTATATACATATGTGTATACTATGTGCTGTATAGTGCAGACATGTATACATACTCATATGTGTCTCTGTGTAGAATTTGTACATAGTTGTTCCCACATGACCTACTCCACTGGCCTGTGTGCTGCTTGAGTGCAAGGGCAATCTTTCGCCTTTCTCTGTAGCCCCTGCTTGCAACATACCAACTTCTTCATGGCATGACTTTGTTTGGCTAAGCGGGACAAGTCTGCTGCCCCTTTCATATGACAGCCTTTCAACTACGCAGGAAAGCGATCACTGCCTTTGGCCCTCAGCCCTTTCCTCCCTCTCCAGACTAAAATGCCCAGTGCCTTCATCTGATCACTAGATGGCACAGACTTGAGGCTCTTTGCCACCCTGGTTGCCATCCACTGGATTCTCACCAATTTCTCAAAGTCCTTCTTGAGTGACAACAGCTCACAAACTGAACTCAGATCTCTGTACCTGGTCTGGTCAGAGAAGAGAAAGACCAAGGGAATAAAGGAGAGGTTCCTGAGCCCAGCATTGAAGGTCAGGTTCTAGACAATGGGCTTTCAACTGATCTCTCTCGCCTTATATCACAGTGTTCCCATTTACATATATACATATGCATCCATGACACCCACTTAGTTGAATGAATGGAGTGAATGAATAAAGAGCCAGAATTCAGACAGAGACCAGCACAGTCACTCAGCCCTAATGCAAGGGCAGCCTACCTTTGAGGAGGCATTGCCTGCCCCTGCTTTTATCCTCCCAATGTGGCACCCTATGTTGGGGGGCAGAGGGGCAGTCTAACCTCATGAATTCATTAACTCAGAGATATAAGAGACCATGGAGGTCACTCAGTCTCTAGGATGAAGAAAGTGAAGCTGAGAGAAATGAAGGGAATTTTTCTAGGACCCCACAGATAGTACATGACAGAACCAGGATTTGAACCCATGTGCCCTGACTCCTAAGCCAATGTTTTATCAAATAGACCACATAGTATAACATGCCCAACAGGGATTGATTTTAAATCCATCATTCACTTTATATACCCTAAGCAACATTACAGCTGTTACTGGCAGCCTTCCTACCTTTGTGGCTAAGCCAGCCTCCAGCCCTTTTACTGCTCACAGAAGGACCAGGAAAGCAAAGGCAGGGGCCAGCAGATAGAGGGGTGCCAGAATCAGAATCCAGTTCTTCTGATTCCAAGGTGGAACTCTGGTTAAAGCACTGAGTCTAGAGTCAGGAATACCTGAGTTCAAATCCAACAACAGCTACTTACTAGCTGAGTGTCCTTGGGTAAGTCATTCAACTAACCTCTGTTTTCTCAGTTTCCTCATCTGTCAAATAAGGAAGATAATGGCACCTACCTCACAGGATTATAGGCACTATACAATAGCTTAATCTCTTTATCCTTTCCTCTCTAGCACTCCACTCTAGAAGGTTATGCCTGCAAAATTATTTTTCTATAAATCAATAGGTTGACAAGCATGTGTTAAGGGTCTACTCTGTGCCAGGCAATGCAGGAGTGCAGGATGAGCATTCCAAGATGTTTTATAGGATCCTAATTTCAGGGCTGGATTAAATCTCAGGGTCTACCTAGTGTAACTGCTTAAGACACATATAGACCGTATTGTTCATTTTGAAAAGAAAAAAAACTAATTTTTGAAAAGAGAAAGGGAGCTGTCCAGCATCATAGACACAGTCGATATGAGAGCTGAGATTTGAACCCAGGCTCTGGGACTGCAAATCCAGGCCTTCTCTCACTTTGCTAGGCCACTTTCCCAAGACTCAGAAAGGCTCTCTGGAGTTGATCAAGATTCTCCAAAAGTCCTAAGCTTTGCAAACAAATTAAAAAATGAAGTTATAAAATAAAAAAATAAGTATTTGCGACTTGCTCATCAGAACATGAGGCTTGGTTTCATTAGACGGAGGACACATCAATTACCTTGTGTGTTTGTTCCACTGACTGGCTCCGACATGACAAATCCTAGCTATCCCAGCCATGCGAGGCTGTTAGTGATTAGCAAAGAAACTGGTATATTACCCTAATTTAATTATCTCTCCCATCTGATGTTTCCAATGATCACTAACAGTGCTTATGTCTAATTGTTCACAGTTTGGAAGAAAGAGCTGGAGAATGTTGCCAACCATTGAGGAGATGGTGTTGTAAATGATGTATATACTGTATGCTTCGGTGTTGTAAGACAACAGACTGCGGAGATGTTTGGGGAAATTAGAGAGAATTGATTGACTCCCCAAAGAAAAATTATCCAGCTCATAGTGCAAGAAGAAGCTTATGGACAACATCCTATGAGAAAGTGAGGGTGATCACAACAGTAATGAGGTCGTTAAGAATAGGGACGACTTCTTATCTATATACTTATGTTTCCCCAGTATCTAGTGCTGTGCCTTTCATGGTGTACAGATTGGAGTAAATGCCTGTTAGAGACATGAATTTATTTACATTCTTTATTGTTCCTTTGGGAAGGTGATTGAAATTATTTGCTAAAATGAAGTATGAGTATTTCCCCCTGCTCTCTATGCCTCTCATTGTGAAAAATCATTGGGTCATCTGCAAATGTGAAGTATTTCCCATGTACAACACCCCACACTAGGCACTGGCATATACAGAGAAAATTAGGCAGGGTCCCTGCCCTTAAGAAGCACATGGGCTACATAAACAGCATCAACAATACCACTGAGGTCCTATGCTTTACAAGACTGATGCACTTACCAGACCCTGAGTGTCCAGGGTGGAAAGGTTACTGGAGAAGGAGACATTTGACCTGAGTCTCAGAGGATGAGTAGGATCTCAAGAGAGAGATAAAAGAGGGAGGATGTTTAGAACCATTGAAGATGGATTACTATTGAGTTTTTAAATGTCTCCTTTCCCCCTCAAAAAAAGTTCCATCAACCTTATCTAGCTACATGTGGCCACATAATGCCTCTTTTTAGTCTTAAGTTAAAAAAAAAAAAAAAGGGACCAGATCAATGTGTGAGAGTGGCTGGCTGTAGTGTTCTATTTGGCCAGGTGTTCTTGGGAGAGGCCCTCCCTGCTAAAGCTCTCTTTTTCTAATTCATGGTTCACCATTCAATATTTCACCAATTCACTTGAACACCTGTATATATGTATGTGCATAAGTGTGTATATGTGTGTGTGCACATTCATGTGTGTGTAATATTATCCAGTGTAGTGAGTAATTTCCATTTCCTTCTCCTGTCAGAGCAGCTAAGATTGACATATAGCCCCTGGCCAACACCATCATGGTTATCAATGTTTCCTGAAATTTTTACTCATTCCCTTTCACTTTTTCTTGCCCAGATAGCCATTCTCAGGGTTGATGGTCAGAGCACTGACAGGTCAGCTCTTCAGAAAGATGTCTTTCTTACTACTCTAGACTAAACCCAAACCTCCGTGATGCTTTCCTATATAGCCCCTAGCATATGATAAAAATGAAAGCTATTAATGATTGATGGGTCTTAAAAACACTTGGAATGACCATGACAAACCTGAGCTGCCTGACTTCCTAGACCAACATTCATAACAACATTATGCAACATTCTATTAGAATAATCCCATCCTGACAGTAAGCTGTCTCCTTCCTTGGCTTCATTCATCACTGGCCATATGCATATAGACAAGACAGTATTGACTAAATCAATACTTAAGTGATTAATAGACCTACCTACCTCAGTAAATCAAGTTTTTCAAAACTTGATAGTGCCCAGTCTGTCTGACACGTTTCTGAATGTCCCACGGCTCCAGAAGCTGGGAAATCTTATCTCGGCATAATTGTCTTTGCTACTTCATTCCACACTGATGCAGGTGATAAATAGGAATGTCAGGATTACACTCTAGATGATAGCATAGGAGCCTCTATGAACCCCATCAGTCAATCAGATATTAGCCCAGGATGTCTCTTCAGCCCTTATAAAAACAAAATCAATGTAAAGATGACCTTTATTTTAATATTTGTTGAAAAGAAACTTCATTACTTTCAGTCATGTCTAATTAGGTGGACAGATACATTCAATGACATTGGATTCCTAATTGCTATTTTCAAAGATGACTACCAGGAAAAGGTAGATTTGTGATAAATCCTGAGGATTAGTTCAGAGCCTGAAGCTAATGGCTTCCTCAGAATGAGGATTAGAAGACCACAGAACACCAGCATCTAATGGACAGTGACCCCAAGGCCAACATGAACAAGAGTCTCATCTACAACATCCTTAACAAGTAGTCATTCAGCCTTCACACATTGATCTTGTCATCACTCACACTGCCATCACACTCGTCATCACTTTGACTTCTCCACGCTCAAGAACTTTGAGCTCCCCTCATCTTAGCATAATCTATTGACTTTCTACCTCTCTCTCTTCCTTGCCATAGCAAGTCCTACTCTTTGTCCCTCTAATTCCTCAGTCCCTCAGTTATCCTCCAGACCATTGCCTCATGCATTAGAAACTTTCTACTCTATTTCCCGTCTTGATCCCTTGGTGAACTAATTTAACTCTACACTATTCTCTACACTATTCTCTTCTCTTGAGTCCCTAGTCCCATTATCATATCACCAACTGTTCCCTGCCAAGCCTTAGTCTTGGATCACTCCCACCTTTGCCCTACATGTTACTGAGCTAAGGTGGGGAGGGTGGGGGTGGAGTCACACTACCATTCTGACTGGATTCACTACTAATAAATGGTTTATAACCTGAACTGGGCCCTTGATGCTGCTAGACAATTCTTCTAAACTTTTTTCATCAACTCACTCTCCCACTCTCCACAGTGGCTCTTCCAAACCTTTTCATCTTTCCTCAAACTTCCCATGGCTCTACCTCACCCCACACTTTAAACTGAGAACCTTACTTTATATTTTACTGAAAATATTAAGGCCATTTGCTGTGAGCTTCCTCTTTTTCACTCTTCCTCATCTTGTATTCCTCAGATGCTTTCTGCCTCTATTTCCTCCTTTACCCCTGTCTTAGAGGTGGCATGACTCCTTGCCAAGGAAAACTCCTCAGTCTACACAAGTGATCCCATTCTATCCCATCTTCTTCAACAGATTGCCCCCTTTGTCATCAATACCCTCTCATTTATCTTCAATCTCTGCCTAGCTACTGGTTTTTTCCCTACTGCCTACAAATGTGCCAATTTTCACCTGTTCCAAGTGAGAAGAAATCCTCAGTTGGTCCTTCCATTTCTCCTATCATTTTATATCATCATATGTCTTTTACCCTTTTGTGGCTAGTAATAAAGTCATCTAAAATTTATGCCTCCATTTCATCTCTTCTTATTCTCTCTTGACCTTGTCATTCAATCAAAATTACTCTCTCTGAGGTTCCTGGTGGTTTTTTCATTGCCAAATCCAAAGACCTTTCCCCAGTTCTCATTCTTCTTTAGCCCTCTGCAACCTTTCACCTTGGTGATCACCTCTCCTCCTTCTTATTCTTCTGTCTCTAAATTTTTATAAAACTATTCTCTCCTGGGTGTCTTCCTGACTATCTAACCACTCATATATTTTGCTGAATTTTCATTTAGGCCATGCCAAATAACTCTGGGTATCCCACAAGGCACTGTCCTGAGCCATCTTCTCTTCTCCTTCTAGCCTAGGGATATGATCTTTGGTAATTATCACTTGGAAATTTCATCATCTCTGATAGACTCAATTGTCATCTTATGCTGATGATTCTCAGCTTTACCTATCCAACCCTTGTGTCATCTTCAGCTCCTCACTATCTCTTGGAAACCCCATCTCTAATCTGTTTCCAAGGTTTTTCAATTTCACTTTTGCAACATATCTGAAATACATTCCTTTCTCTCCTCTGATACTACCACCATCCTGCTGCAGACTCTCATCACCTCACATTTGGATTAATGCACTAACCTACTGATTGATCTGCCTGCCACAAATCACTCCTGACTCCTGTCCATCACCCTAATCCTAACCCTAACCTCCGACTCTAACTCTAACCCTCCAACTCTAACCTTAACCCATCATCCATCCAGCTGAAAAAGTGATTTTCCTAAACTGCAGGTTCAACCACATTTCCCCCATACTCAGACTCCAGCGGTTCTCTATACTTCTGGATCAGATATAAAATTCTCAGTCTGACAGTCAAAGATCATCATAACTTGGATCACCACATACCTTTATAATTTTCTGTAATGGAGATCTTCCATGCCCCTTGAATTTGCTGACATAGCAGGAAGGGGTAGTGCAGGAGGAAGCCGGAGCCAAGCTGAAGTCAATGTGGTGACTGGAAGCATAGTGGTGGTGGCAGCAGCAGTGGCATGAACTCTTTTTTTTTTCAAGCCAGCCAGAATTTCCGCTAAGGACTCCTGCTGAGGACTGTCAAGGATGGGAACTGCAGGGGCTGGAGCTGGTGGGAGCAAGCTACGGACACTGAGCAGTTGCCATGAGTGAAGAGAGGAGGATCTTTGCCTGAGGTAGTCTGTTCTGTTTTGAAGGCTTGAGAATGTGGGTGTTTACTGCATTAACTATGTGTTCCAACTCCATAGCTACCGTGATGGCTTTGACTTTCTGGTTTGGGGATTCAGTTTTCTGGAATTTGAATAAATGTTCTAGCTCTGTCTCCCATGTAGAAATCCTGTTATATTTTGTGATTAATAACCATATCAGCATCTTTATAGTTACCACAGGCATTGTGAATACTGCATTGTTGATATATCTTCTTACCCCTTACATAAATCTTGTGTCTTCTTCAAAACAGTGACACTGGGCTGCTTGCTGTTCCAAAACCAAGACACCCCACATCTCAGCTCCAGGCACTTTTCCTGGCTGTCTCCAATGCTTGAAATTGTCTCCCTTCTTATCTCCATCTCCTGACATTCCTGGGTTCCTTCAAGTCCCAGCTAAAAGCATACTTTGCACAAGAAGCTTTTCCCGTCTTCCCTTAAATCTAATTGTGTGGATCACTTCCTATTTGTCGTCTATATGGCTTGTTTGTATGTGTTTGCTTATCATGTTCCCGATTACATGATGAGTTCTTCAAAGACAAGGACTGTCTTTTTGCCCTTCTTTGTATCCTCAGCATCTATTAAAGTGCTTGGTACATAGTAGGAGCTTTAATAAATGCTTATTGACTGATTCAAAAACCACTACTTCATGAGGAAGACTTTTAATTTTGAAGAACTCTGCTTTTTAGAATGCTGGTTCTCACAAAATGCCAAAATCTGTCTCCTTGTGCATACTGCACTTTAGAGTGGGTCTACCCCTAGTTCTGTCCTCTGGTAAAAGGCAAGTTCAAGTTCTCATCCATATGCCAGTCCAATCCAATGAAATCTATCAAATATTGGTTAAACCCCTACTATGTGCCAGGAACTGTGCTGGGAACTGATGGTACTAAAAAAAAAAAAAACAAGGATATTCCTGTACTCTGCTGGGGAGATACATTCCCAATCAGACCATACATAGAATCTATAGTCAAAAGGTATCAGTTTCATCCTCCAAAGCATCTCTCAGCTAAGCCTGCTTTCTGCTGGCATGCCCTTTTTCAGACCTCCTCACTTTTCACTTGGACTATTGGAATAACCTTCTCATTTGTCTCCCTCCCTCAAGTCCTCCACTCATCTACCAAACTTATTTTTCTGGCATGCAATTTGAGCACATTATACCCCTATTCAATCAATCCCACTGGATCCCTGTTATCTCTGAAATAAAACATCCATAGCTCATGATCTGAGGCAACTATCCCAACTCCCACTTGCACTGATGAGGAGGCTCTAAAGCATGGAACTGTGCTATGTTCTGTTGGGACTCTAAGGTTCTACATGAGGGGCTGGGTGATGCTCAAATAAGGTTTTATCTCATAAATCTTCAGCAGTGTACTCCCACCCCCATGATTGGGGTGGAATGTAAATTTAGTCAGCCAGACCTAATTGGCTTAAGAAAAGATATTTTGGGGTGGAACCAATATGGTGGAGTAAAACAGGACATCCGCATGGCTCCAGCCCCCACCATCTCCAATACATGTAGAAAAATGACTCTAAACAAATTTTAGAGCTACATAATCAACAAAGTGACAGAGAGAAACAAATCTCCTACTGAAGGCAGCCCAGCAGGCCAACAGAAAAGGTCTATCACAGTAATCTGGGAGCCAAGCACAATGTCCCCTGAGCCATGGTTCTGGCCCCAATTGGCCAGACTGGCCAGAGCAGACTTCAGGAGAGTGAATCACCAGCAGCTGTGGAGATTTTCAGACTTCTCAACCCATAAATGCCAAAGACAAAGAGAAAGGTCAGTAGGGAACTCTGTTGGAACTGGATGGAGAAGAGCACAGTCTGGCCTCTTCCCCAGGGGCAATGAGTGGCAGAGCTACGGCAGCTGTAGCTGCTGCTGTGTGGCTGCCCATGGAGCTCCTGGCCTGCAAATCATTGGGGGATGAAGGGACCACTCAGAGGGGAATCCCTCTTGCTGTAACCTGCTTGGATCTGGATTGTGGTCTTGGGTGGTGGTCCTGGGGTGTGTGGCTAGTGTGCCAGAGCTTGTGGGGGCTGCAGAGAGAACACCCTCCTAATAGCTCCAGCAGCCACAAAAAAAGAGCAATTTGGGACATGGCTCTCTGCAAGCTAGAAGCAGAGTTCTACAGGGGCAAAGAGCTCAAAAGTTAAGTAATTGGCTGGCAAAATAATCAAGCAGAGAAAACACAATAGACTATAGAATCTTCTTCTGGGGACAAAAAGTATCAAAGCATGGAAGAGGAGGAAGACAATGAAGTCAGAACTCCGGCATCAAAAGGTTCCAAGAAAAATATAAACTGATTACAAGCCATGGAGGAGCTCAAGAAGGAGTTTGAAAATCAAGTAAGAGAAGTGGAGGAAAAATTGGGAAGAGTAATAAGAATGATGCAAGAAAATCATGAAAAGTGAGTCAACGGCCTGCTAAAGGAGACCCAAAAAATACTGAAGAAAATAACACCTTAAAAAATAGACTAACCCAAATGGCAAAAGAAGTCCAAAAAGCCAATGAGGAGAAGAATGCCTTAAAAAGATGAATTGCTCAGATGGAAAAGAAATTACAAAAACTTACTGAAGAGAATAATTACTTCAAAATTAGATTGGAGCAAGTGGAAGCTAATGACTTTATGAGAAATCAAGGTACTATAAAACATCAGAACAAACGAAAAAAATAGAAAGCAATGTGAAATATCTCATTGGAAAAACCACTGACCTGGAAAATAGATTGAGGAGAAATAATTTTAAAATTATTGGACTGCCTGAAAGCCATGACCAAAAAAAGAGCCTAGACAGCATCTTTCAAGTAATTATCAAGCAAAACTGTCCTGATATTCTAGAACCAGAGAGCAAAATAGAAATTGAAACAATTCACTGAGGCAGAGCCAAGATGGTGGCATGGGGCAGCAACATATAGCAGCTCTCACATAGTCATCCCAAAATACCCATAAAATATTATTCTAAACAAATTCAAAAACTCCAAAACACACACAAATATACTTTCCGCTAAAGGCAGCTGGGCTAGGAGGAACCATCTCAGCTCTACAAGGTGAAACCAGCCTAGCCAGAAACCACACTTTTGCCCCGGAGGCAGCTGGATGTGATGAGATGAGCCCTGGCTATAGCTTTGGGAGAGCAGATCTGTGGCAGCTGTGGCAATTTCCAGAATTATCAAGCCATAAGGAAAAAAAAAAGGACTAAGTGAAAGGTTAGTGGAGCTAAGCTAAATCAGGGGAGAAAAGCAGGTCTGGCCAAAATGCCTCCAGGCAAGGAAGCTACAGAAGCGGAGGTTTTGCACCCGGCTCCATACTGATGCTTCAGAGCTCCCAGCCGCAGACTGCAGGGGGACCAAGCAATCGTTCAGAGGCCAAGTGCTCTCACATTGAGCAGCCTGGATCTGGCTCATGGTCTTGGGCGGGGGTCCTGGGGTGTCTTTTCAGTGAGCTGGAATTGGGGAGAGACCCAGCAGCCTCCTAAAAGCTCCAGCAGCAGGGGAAACCCCAGTGATTTGGGACAGAGATTTCCCCTCTGGAAGCAGAGTTCCACAGAGCTGAAAAAAAAAAAAATCACTGACCAGCCAGCCATGAATAAGCATAGGAAGCAAAGTAAGGGCAGTAACCAAACTCTGGATTCCTTCTTTGGGAGAATGAAGGATCAAAGCAGGGAACAGGAGGAAGACAACACAGTCAAAACTCCCACACCAAAAGCTTCCAAAAAACATGAAGATTGCCTAAAAGTTAGAGATCAGCTTTAAAAATATTTTGAAAACCAAATGAGAGAAGTGAAAGAAAAATTGGGAAGAGAAATAAGAATGATGCAAGAAAATCATGAAAAGGGAGTCAACAACCTGACTGAAGAAATTAACACCTTAAAAAATAGATTAACTCAAATGACAAAAGAGGCCCAAAAAGCCAATGAGGAGAAGAGTGCCTTAAAAAGTCAACTTTGCCAGATGGAAAAAGAATCTCAAAAGCTTTCTGAAGAGAATAATTCCTTCAGAATTAGAGTGGAGCAAATGGAAGCAAATGACTTCATGAGAAATCAAGATACTATCAAACACATCCAAACAAATGAAAAAATAGAAGGCAATGAGAAATATCTCCTTGAAAAAACCACTGACCTGGAAAACAGATCCAG
>CM053582.1:577355917-577369028 GCA_028627135.1 Pseudochirops cupreus
GGGAGAAGGGAGGAGAGAGGCAGAGGTTGGCAAATCCACTCTGTGTGCTTGCGTGCTCAGGGTGCTCTGGCTTGCTCCTCTCACAAATAGACGTGCCTAGCCTGCCCCAGACCATTCAGGACATCCCAACTGGACAGCCTCAGCAATTAAATCAAGTGAACTGTTGGCACCAGACAGAACATGGGAGAATCTCGCAGCCAGGAGGCTGCCTGATAAGAGCTGGGAGACTGGCTGTGATGCCCTGACTCCAGCAAAAACCAGAAAATGCCACCAGATGTAATAAGCATCAAGACATACAATGAACAGCTATAGGAGGTGTCTTCTTTTGCCCCAGAGCTGCATAAAACATCACCCAGAAGCCAACCAACGGTAAACCAGGGGCTGCCACAGGCCCGGACTCAGGGCACCTGGTGATGGGCAGGACAGGATGACAGAAGCCACGCTTTGGGGGGCAGACAGGGGCAGGTCTGCTTGCTTGGCTAGGCTTCCATCAGCACGGGGGCGGGGGGGGGGGGAGTTAGAGGTAGGTGATGAAGCTGATTTGAAACAGAAGACAAGAGAAAATGGAAAAGAAAGAAAAGAAAAGAGAGGAGAGCTGCCTTTTCAAAATAACACAGAGAAGACTAGAAGGAAGTAAAAAAGAAAAGGCCAAGCCAAGCAGGACAGTTTAGAAAGGCGTGTGTTGAATGAATATCTACTTTCTAGAACAGCAAAGAACTGGGGAGATACCCAGTTGCATACCGTGGTCTCTTTCTCTGTATGTTCTGTATCAAATATAGAAAAATGTTCTTTTTTGTATTTATTAAGTTCAAAAGAAAAATAAATTATTTTTTAAAAGAGAAGGCCAGTGATCTCTTGCCCTGGGGTTCCACTCACTGTCCTTGTGACTCCCTGAACGAGGCTGCCCTTTCCCAGGCCCCCACTCTCCTATGTGCATAGTAGGTCATTCCCCCCAAAAGATCATGTCCTCTGGCTTAGGATTGCCTCACTCACACCTTGCCTGTGTCACCTGGAACAACTGAGGACACAACTGATAACATGATGGATAGCCTAGGAGAGGTGACCCCCTCGGCCAGTCTGGTTGTGACTCCAACTATCTTCATGCCCAGCTCTAACACTCATCTTGTACCTTGGCACAAGTTGTGTTCTCTGCTCGTCTTCCTCCTTACCTTTGCCTCTTACATAGCTCACATGCCACCCCCACCATTCCCAGTGGGTATTGTTCTGTCCAATCAGAAATGACTTTAAATAACTTTGCACATCAGAGAGATGGGGTACTTCATGGGCAGAGAGCAATCCAAGAGTTAGGAAGACATACGGGCTGTGCGACTCTAGGCAAACTTCGTAACCTGTCAGTGCCCCAAGCCAAGCAGTGGTTCGGGGGCATTCTTAGAGGGAGTCTTCTCTCTGGGGGTTCCCAACAGTTGTGAGACCATAATTCTGACCCACAAAAAAATGAAAAAGAAAAAAATACAAGAAGTTACATAAAGCGGTCATCCAGTCCTGAGTCTCCTCCTACCAACTCTAAGCTTGATCCATGCTTTGGATCCCTAGTTCTCCTTGCTTGTTCCCCAGGCTTTGCCTGTGTGTGTTTCTGTTTATGAGACCATGGGTTACATCACTGGCTTCCTCCTTGGATTTGGTCTCCTGAGAATCTCGGAAGGTTCTCTGCCACTGATCTTCTTCATAGCTACCCCCTATGATATCAGACTTGGGACATACCCTTAGGAAAGTCCTCTGTCTTCCTTTTCAATTTAAATTCTTGATTAGATCAATAGAATCCTGTTGAACCTCAGAGTCTTACCTGTCTATCATAGTCTCATAGGAATCTAGAATTTCTACATTTTAAACCAAGATCCAAATGCAAAGCCCTTCCTCAGGGACCATCTCCCTAACCACCTGTTTGATTCCTTAATTTTTCTTCCCTCCAAAAGTAGTGATGAAAACACAACCTGTGGTTCTAAGGTCTCCCATTTCTTTTGCCAATAGGCATAGTCCTGAGAAATGCTTCACATATTTTTACTGGAAGGATCATGTGTGACCAAGTCAATCCCCAGAAAGTTGTGGTAATCGTAAGGTTTGATACTGCCTGGCAGGTTCCCCATCACTGCCTGGATACATCTTCTATGATGGCAGCAGCCTTCTTTCCTGTTTCCACTTGATGAACATCTGTCCTTCTCAGCAAGGAGTGACCAGAAACCCTAAAGTAGCCCTTCCTCCTCAAAGTCTTTCACCCTGACTGGACCCATTGTGAGCACGGCCTCTCTATGTCTGTATTCAAGTCCTTGATAAAAATGTTAAATAGCAGTGCCAACCACAGATCCACAGGGGACTCCATTTCATCACGTACTCCTAGGTAGCTAGTGGACAGCAAATAAAGTGCCTCACTCGGAGTTAGGAAAACTTGGCTTTCAGTCCTATCCGACACTGACTCGTAGGAGCTAGCCAGATCATACACTGAATTCTCTGTTTCTTTTTTCTCATCTGAAAAATGGGGAGAATAATATCACTTACCTCACAGAAGTGCTGTCAAGTAAGTGATATTATATATATATACATATGTACATGTATATTATATATATATTATATTATATATAGTGTATATGCATACATATACACATATATGTTGGTAATATAGGTGACATTTTATCATACTCATACATCATATTAATATTATACACACACACACACACACACACACACACACACATATATGAAAGAGGGAGAGAGAGAGATAGACAGACCTTTGCCATCCTTGGGTTCTTGGAGGAAATCAAACAAGATATACATATATACATTCTGGGAAAGCTAGGGAAGAAAGGATGATAAGGAAAATGGAGACTTTGGAACACAGAGAGGAAAATGTTACTCAAAAACTAAGTGCCCTGAAAATCAGAATGGATGGGACAAAAACCACAATTCAACAACATAACTAGAATTGTAAGACAAAACAAAAAATGAAGAAAATCTAAGAAATATAATATCGGAAGCAACTGATTGGAAAACAGGTCAGGGAGAGGCAATCTAAGACTTATTAGGCTAGTTGAAAATTATTATCAGAACAAGTATTTATGTCATATTTCAGGAAATTATAAATGAAAATTACTCAGAACTCTTAGAATCAGGAGGAAAAGATGAAAATAGGAAAAAAAAACCACCATTTTTAGCATCTAGAAAAGGAAATGAAAGCTCCCAGAACCATCGTAGTCAAAATGCAGAGCTTCCATAGGAAAGAAAAAACACTAAAAACAGAACAAAGACGAGGAGGTAAAATACCAAGAAGCCAAGCTAAGGGTCACCCGAGACCTAACAGCTGCTGATGTAGAGAAGAGAGTTTATAACGTGTCATTCCAAAACACAAGAGGTAAGAGGCGACCTCTCCAAAAGCATGACCTAACCATCAAAGCCAATCATAACCCTCGAGGGACAATGGGCTTTGAATTAAGCGCCCAAGCATTAACCATAAAAGAAAAAGATTATAAATAAGTCGTTTGGAAATGAGAATGCTGGCACCACACACCAACACACACTCGCTCACACTCACACACACCACAGAAATGTACACAAAGTTGTGTGTTTTGATGGGCTTAGAAGGAGAATGAATAGAATGAAAGGGGAACTTCCCTGGGAAGGAAAATCACTATTGTCCAATGGAGGAGCACAAGGTGAAGCATGAGAGCCACGGAGGCACGGCAGGGCACCTTATGCACCTCACCCTCACCTGAGTCAGACCCAGATCAAACACAATTTCACAACCCTCAAAGTGCTCTGCAAATAAATACTTGGTGACACCAATACTGCGACTACCTGCAAGTATTATCACTCAGTACCGGTCACTGAACTGTTTATACTTCTGAGCCCCCAAATCCTCAGTCCTTCGGGATTTCAGAAGGTGAGTCACAGGCCAATGTCCCTGGACAACCCCAGTCTGCTCAGGACCGTCCCTCCTCCTCCTCATCTGCTTCCTCCTGGCTTTCTTCACATCTTTAAGCTTCTCTTTCTCCCAAAGGCCCACAAGCACCCCGGGCCACACCATCCCACACACACATCCCACACACCTCTGCCGTGGGTGTACTTGTGAGCATTGCACCAGAGCAGGAAGGAGATGTGGCTTACACACACACACACACACACACACACACACACACACACACACACACACTCATACACTCATAAACTCACACACACACTCTCACACACGCACTCTCACACACATACTCATACATGCATCACACTCACACACACCACACACACTCACATTCACACCTATAAAGATTCTGTCCCCAGAACATATAGCACACATTGACAAACAAAACCAGCCTCAGGCAGCATGTGGAGTTCCGTCTAAGTCAGACTTCTGTTCATTTAGCTCACCTTCCTCTCAAACAATTGTCAAAGTCTTCCCCTCTGTTTTTACGGGAATCAAAAGCCTGGTTTGTTGAGCACATCTAAATCAAGGGTGAGGAAAAGTTGTTTTTTTTTTTTAAACAAATCTCTCGCCCAACCTTGTGCCCCCCCACGCAGCTTTAGCTCAGCACTCCGACATATTGGTTTTCTTCAAGCATAAAGGACAAAATCCGGCTGAGCGCTCCAGAGGAAGCAGATCACTAAGGTGTCAGTCCAAAGATGAATCCTCCCCATTTAGATTAGCTGCAATTCTCTCCCAGAATCATAGGATGTTGGATGTGGAAGGAACCTCACAAAGCACCTAGTACCACCCTCGGAGTTTGTATGTGAGGAAACTGAGCCCAAAGGCAGGGCGGGCTCACTGAAATCACCTAGCTCCTTACTAGAAGTAGGACTTTGCTCAGCAGCTCCAAGCTGCCTCTGCGTGGCCCCAGGACATGATGAGGACCAGAAAGACCATCAACAAAACATCTTCACATCACACAGTGAATTGCTTGGGACTAGTCTAGTTACATTGGCAGCATGTAGACGCTCCAATGGACATATGCTCACATTCTCACCCCTGGGAAGGACACAAAAGAGGGCGTATGTTTTGTTGAGTTTCCCTGTAGTTACTGCCAGAATCCAGAGGCAACGTGAAGTGTGTCCCAGAGGAGCCAGTCCCTCAGTCGCTAACATATTGTTCATTCCATCCTCCTTACGTTCCAACAAATGCATTCTCATCTGCTCCAGACTCATGCCCCCACACTTTGTTGTTGTGTTGTTGAATTTTTGTTGTTTTCAGTCATGTGTCCATTGTTAACTGTCATTGTTATACCAACTTCGTTTCTGAAAATACTCTTTCTCATTCCCTACCCAGGAAGACATCCCTGGGAACAAATATTTAAGCAGAAAGAGTACAAAAGAAGTTTTAAAAAAACCTAATCAGCATTTCAACAATGTTGAAGTAAAAACGTGACATCCCGTGCCCCAAATCCCCTCCTTCGGAAAAAGGGGGAGGAAAGAGAAAGGCAAATGTCCTCGCATCTTCTCTGGGGCCGTGCTTGGTCACTGCGGTCACATGGAGATGAGTTTTCTCTTCCCGGTTGTTGCTGGGTTTGGTTTGGTTGGTTTGGTTGTGTGTATGTGTATTCAGTGTCAGGCCTGGTTTACCTTGTTTTGTCAGTTCACATGTCTTCCTTGTGCTTGCCAGAATTCCTCGTATTCATTATTTCTCTCAGAACATTTATATACCATCACATTCATGAACCCTAACGTGTTTGGCCGATCCGTAATGGATGGGCATCGACTTCGCTTCCACCAATTTGCTGCTGCAAAAAGTGCTACTACCAAGATTTTGGTGCAAACAGGACATTTCTTTCTGTCTTTTATCTTGCTAGGTCACATGTGGGAAGCAATTGGATCCGAGTCAAGGGTTAAGACGTTTTAGTCATTTTCTTCTTGTAAGTACAAACTTCCTTCCAGAATGGCCAGACAAGTCCACAGCTCTGTAGAAATAATACCAGTGTGCCCATCTCTTCACTTTTCTATCCAGTATTGACTATTTCTACCTTTTGCCACCTTCTACAATTTGCTGGCTAAGAATTAAAGCCTCAGAGCTATTCTGATGTATATTTCCACTGTCATGAGTGATTTGGAGTAATCTTTTATGCAGTTATTAATATTTTGCACCTTTAAAAAAAACTGTTGGTTCATAGCCTATGAACATTGCCCACTAAAAAAGTAGCTCGTGGTCACGAATTTGTCAGTTTATGTGTCTTGGATATTCGGCTGTTATCAATGACATTTGATGCAAAGACTTTTCCAACCAGTGTTCTCCCTGCTTACCCCACGTCACTCACTTTGTACATAAATTATTTCCATTTTATTGAATGACAATTATCCCTCTCCATCATGTGATGTTGATGTCCGCCCCCTGTTTGGTTAAGCCTTCTTCCCCCAGTCATAGTGTGAAAAGTACCAGATTTCGTCATTTTTGAATGGTTTCATGGTCCAATCTCTTTGATTGAGGCCATTTACACATAGGTGCTCATCTAACTAGTGGTAAATGAGCTGGAGAATTTCCTGAAGTTCTTCTCAAGCAGGGAGCTCATCCCTTAGTAATTCACGTTCACAGGCTTGTCAGATTCTTGGTTCAGTTATCTGTGTCTGCTTTTCTGACATGTGGCCCCCATCTCTCAAGGGTATGTCAGGATTTCCTCTCCTCTCTCACCAGTTCTGGGGCAAGTAGTTGCTTCCCTCTGACAGATTCAATCAGTCCTTCTTGAACACGCAGCTCCTCTCGGTCAGCTGAGAAAAGATCCAGGTCAGCCCTCGCTCAGCCCCTAGGCTTGTGATAGGTCATGAACTTCTAGTCTGCTCCTTCTTTCTCTCCAGTTATGTCCTACCAGTCCTCCCTTTGGTGAGCTTTATTCACATGCTCTTTCCACCATGATTCCCTATATTTGGTTCCCAGGTATTTCTACCCCAATCAATCAATCAATCAATCAAAGACTTCTCAAGTCTTTGCTATGCTTCAGGTCCAGAGGCTGATGGGACTACAAATGAAAATCGAGCCAGCCCCTGCCTTCAGCAAACTTCTGTCCCATGGCAGGTGGATGACATTTTCCCGGAGAAATAGAATCATCTCTCTAATAGACCATCCAAGCTCACCTCCCCACTTGGATCTGTGCTGCTCCTTTTGAACAGGCGTGTGAAAGGGAGTGGAAAAGACTGAGGGTGTTTAGAACCCCGAATTCAAAGTCTGGCGAAGCAAAGCCTTGGGGTGACTGGGGGGGTGGGAAATGGTCTCTGTCATCAAGGTATGTGAAAGGCTGCCAGAGGGAAGAGGGCTCAGCCTGGGCCGGTTTGCTCCCATAGCCCAGAACCAGAAGCAAGTGGTGGCAGTTCTACATTTTAAAATGTGGGCTTAAAGAGAAGGAGCCAGATCCTGTGATTCTGGGGTTCTATCAATTAACAAAGGTTTCTTTTAGGAGGCAACACATGAACTAAGCCTTGAAGGAAGTAAAGGCAAAGAGGACAAGGGAGGGAGGAGGTATGGGGAGGCATGGGGGGCAGCCTGTGCCCAAAGGAATGGAACGCCAAGCTTGGGGTCCAGCAGGAAGGCCAGTGTGATTGTAACAGAGAGTGCACAAAGGGGAGAAAAGTGGAACCAGTCTGGAAAGATTGGCTGAAACTCGATGACGAAAGACTTTATATGTGAAGGTGACAAGGATTTACCTGATTCTAGAGACAATAGGGGGTTGTCAGAGAGTCTTGAAAAGAAGAGTGACATGGCCTGAATTATTGAAGGAAGACTGTTTTGGAATTGGGGAGAGGATGGACTGCAGGTGGAAGAGACTGAAAGCTGGGGTTCTGCTTCTTTTTCTGGGGTGTTCACTTACCCTACTTTGAAAAATACCTTCTAGGATTTTCTGGCAATCAAATACAAAGGCACTCAGTGGTCTGGAGCTGGCAGCCCCATTCTCTGCCCTTTTTTGAAGATGGAGGGTTTTCCCCCGAGGCCAGCCTTAGAATCGCCCTTCTAACGAAGGTGCCCTTCTGCTGCCTTCCTCCATAGGCTCTGGTTTCTCTGTCTCCATGACAGCTTTGGGCCCATTTTCCTATTTTCCTTTCCAGATCTCAGAGATCTCAGTTTACAGGAAGAGAACCCAAACGTGAGGTGAGCAGCTCTACCGTGTCACAGGAATCCATCGTCTTTGGGCTGTGTGCCCTCGCCGGATGTCTGGCCCTTGGAATCTCCTCCTTTTAAGGCTCATCATTTCAAACAGAAGCCAACCCATCTCACCTGGCTTTTCTTGGCTGCCCCAGTGGATTCTGTGCTTTGATGCTGCTGGCACTAGGCAGCTGCAGTGGCAGGATTCGAACCCTGCTCCTTCGATTCCCAACTCACTCATTTGCCTTTGCTTCTGCCTAAGGTGCAGCTGTCCCTTTTATTCCTCACCATAAATTCCCCTTTCAGTTTTTATAGACAGCAAATATTTCTGGATGCAGACAAGAGGGCTCTTGGGAGGGGTTGTATTTAGTTAGGAGGCCCAGCTGACGGGAAGAAGCCCAGGCAGGAGCATCCCTTGGCTAAAGCCAGGAAGCCGAGCCCTTGGGGGGATTGTGATCAGAGTTCTTGGCCACAGGTAAACCTTGGTTCTCTCCAGGCTTGGTGATAATAACAGCCCAAGAGGAGCTGATTGAGGTGTCAGGTTTGATGGGAGAATTAATCTGACAGTTTTAAATTTGAACTTTCAAATCAGGACTCTAAATTTAGCGGGAAGCTAGGATCAGTAGCTCCAAGAGCCCTTTAGCTTTGACACATAGAAACGCCTCCAAGCCACATTGGGTGAGTGCCCAGGGTCTGCCACCAAAGGAGGTCCACAAGTCACATTGGGTGAGCTCCCGAGGCCTGCCACCAACAGAGGTCCCCAAGCCATGTTGTGTGAGCTCCCGAGACCTGCCATCAGCAAAAGTCCCATATTCAATGGCATCTTTACTAGTTTAGCACTAATTTCCATAGTGCCAACAAGGTTTCTTCATGGAGGGGAAGAAAGAAAACTCTGGCAGCAAAAGTCATGCTTAGTATACTTACAGCCAAAAGGCTCACATAGGGCTACCACATGACTTTCTCAGTGTTAACTTCTCTCTAGGTGTGATTTATAGGCCTCAGGCTGATTTCAATCACTTTAGAAAGAAGAGAGTCACTCTGGGCAGACAGAACTCAACCAAACCTTTCTACCATCCCCCAAATGGAGGCTGCCCTCAAGGAGCTGCATTCTACTAAGGGGATATGCCATGAAAATAGATAAATCAATAACTGGTATCACCTAGTAGAAGCTGCAATGATGCTAGCTTAGAAATAATGCTGAGCAGAACTACCTGTCAATCAGAACTCTCCACAAAAGGAATGGAAAGATGAATGAATGGATGGGTAGAGTGCCTTCAGAGGAAGTGGGCTCTTTGTCATTGGAAATCTTCCAGGAAAGCCTCTTTGTTACCTTCAAAGTAAGGTATACAAACCCCAGGAAAGGCATGAATTGGTGCACAGCAGTCTTGTAGGGCCCATCATCTTCTAATAGGCCCTATAGCCTTATGATCAAACACAATCCCATCACCTCCTTCATTAGGGATGCTGGATGAGGTGAACTGGAGGGGTGGGTGGTAAGAGTATGTGGATGATGTCAGGCAGGATGTGAGAAGCAAATTATCTCTGTGGCATCTGCTTGGCAGCTACTGGTGGCTAGGTCATTCTTAGCGCTTCTTTCTCCCTCCCCACTCCTCTGAAGATCCCTGAAGGAGCCAATACTTGGGACATTTCTCTTGGACAGTACCAAAAGGTCACCCACATCCACTATAGGTCTTAGTTGGAGGCTGCAGAAGCCCCATTTCTCAGTGATTTCAGGATGGGGTGGATATAGCCCTGGAGAAATTAGCATCCAGTCCCTGTCAGTAGAGGGACTGCTGATCAGTGGTACCACCCTCACTTATGCCCACACTCTTCCTCTTTGGTACCAGTCATCATTTCTGGCTCACACAAACTTGTTGTGGAGACAGTCAGAGAACAGAGTTCCATGGAATCCCTGCAAGAAAGCTGAGGAGGAGAGAAGCCCAGCCTGACATATCATACCTCTCCCAGGGCCAGGTGGGAAAAATGTGGGTGGAATTCCACTCACTCAGTGCCAATACTTGGAGATGTAACAGGAGACCGCATAAGGAGCCAACTGATGAAAATTCCCCAAGTGGAAAAAGCAAAGAGCTGGCTTCTGGGAGAGTCATGGTGACATATAAAGGGAGTATTTTGGAGAGGTTTGGAACACACAGTCTTACTATATCTAGTTCCAGTCTTCTAATCACATGATAGAGAAGATCATCTTTGATTGGTCATGCTTGTGAAGTCGCAACAGAGCTTGCATTCAAAAGGCCCTCATCAGACTCTTCCCTTCTCTTGGCTTTGACTTCTTCCAGTCTGGCAGCACTTGGGTGAAAGACAACGCTAAAAACAGAAGGCTTTTGGACCCTCCCCATCCAAAGTCAACATGTGACCTCTTTATACTGGTCTGAGTTCTCTGCCTCAATAGCTATTCTTTCATTTTAGGTGAAGGAAGTTGGATCGAATCATATCCTCATGAATTTCAAAAGATCAAGAGAGTGAGGCACCAGGTGGTCCATGAGTGGAGACTGTGCTGGGGTTTAGGGACATCTTTGAGGGTCAGGGGACTGATAACTTATCGGGCAGAGAGATCACATTTGAATGTGGAATTGATAGGTGTTTATATGCAAACGTAATGGTAGATATGAGCCCACTGTCTCCAGAAATCAGGGTGGTACATGGGAGTATATGGCTCCAAGTTTGGGGGTTTAAAATTTCAAACTTTTGCTCTTGTTACATCTTCAAAGTAAATATTCTTTTGTGAAAGCTAAATGATATTAATCGGTTGATTGGAACTTGTGTACCAGTCACTGGAAGCTAACAGACACTCAGAATAGGGTCTGATAGTGCAGGGTTTAGGGAGCTTAGAGAGAAGATTCACCACCCCTTGAGAGTGAAGGATGCCTCCAGATCCCTGAAGGGAAGATGTATCTGACCTTGCTCTGGGACTGTGAAAATAGAGAATATTTGCTGCAGAGGGAATTGATCAATATCGGAAAATGCTTGAAGGAACCTGTCAGGCTTGACAGATATTTCAGACATGACCCAATGAGGCAGCTCGGGGAAATTTTAAAAATCATGAGTGTGGATATGTATGTGCATGCACTTGTACACACAAGTCTAGGACAGCTAAATGTAAAGGGATAGAAATGTTACCAACAGCGGGAAAGAAGAGAAAGGGAGAACGAGAGGCTAGAGGGCGCAGAAAAAAGAAAGAGACAAGGAGAGAAAGGGTGGTGGGAGAGAGGGGAGAGATGGGTAGGAGAAAGGAAGACGAGAGAAAAGGGAAAAAGGGAGGGAGGGGGAGAGAGAGAGGAAAAGAGAAAGAGGGAGAGGGGGGGGGAAGGGAGGAGAAGGGAGGAGAGGGGAGGAGAGGGGAGGAGGGGAAGGAAGAGGGGAGGAGAGGGGAGAGAGAGAGAGAGAGAGAGAGAGAGAGAGAGAGAGAGAGAGAGAGAGAAGAGAGGGAGAAAGAGAGGAGAGAGAGAGACAGGAGAGAGGGAGAAAGAGAGGAGAGAGGAGAGAGAGAGAAAGAGAGAGGAAAGAGAGAGGAGAGAGGGAGAGAGAGAGAAGATGCATGTGAGAAAGGGAGGAGAGAGACAGAGACTGCCTTCCTTGATGGCAGATTTCATTGGTTTCCCGCCATGGTTCAAGTTTCTCACAACAGCCTTAGAATCAGACGGTCACATTGATGTATCCTAAAGACGTCAAGTGAGATTTTTAAATTCATGAGCTATATCCAATTACATTCTTCCCACTGATTTTTTTTTTTTACTGAAAGCAAAACCTTTTTTATTGTTCATAATTTTTAAAACTTCATTTGAAAATGGTGTTTCTTTTTTTCTTATCTTGTCCTTTTTAATGGCCATTTCATGTAATACACATTATAGCACAAATTCTAGCAAGGATTTTAGAAAGCCATTGAGTCCGAGTTCTTAATTTTACAAATGAGGAAACTGAGAAATAGAAGGTCAGTGATTTGTCCAAGGTCAGACGGCTAGCAGGCATCTAAGTCAGAAACTGAACTGCCTTCTGCCCTCCAGGCCAGCACCTAGCAAACTAGTATATGTGCGCTGTTTATAGATAAATATAAATATATTATTATCTTATTTTTTTTACCTATAGGGTAAAAGTTAAAAAGAATTTGGACATCAGGAACGTGAATCAGGCATCTTGCCTTAGACAAAGCACCTTGCCCATCCAACCCAACACACACGAGCTCCTGCTTCGGGAGTGAGAATGGCAAGGAGATGAAAACTCTTCCTTTTTATCCATTGAATGAAGTATATTCATCATGGGAAACTATAAAAAAAAAAAACTTAAGAAACAAGAGGACAGGAAATTATAGCGGTAAAGGGGCACGTGGGGCAGAAGTGAGCCATGGCGTGCCTGTGCAGAGGGCAGCTCCCTCCTCTGGGTGAGAGATGGGCCTCTCTTGAGATCATTGGCTTTAGCATGTGCTTGATCGGTCCCCAACAAGGACAGCATCCAGAAGTGAGCATCCATTTTGCAAGTTCCCAAGGTGCCACCAGGTCCCAATGGGCTTCACCATTCAACAATGCCCGTGGCACGTGAAGCATCTCCTCTCTGCTGGCACATTCATAACAAACACACTCAGAGGGAATGGGAGGAGGTCCAGAACTAGCAACCCTCCTGTGCAGATGCAAACTCTGACTTGAAAATTCTTTTTTTTTTTTTCATAAAAAAATTAGTTTATTTATTTTTAATTTTCAACATTCCCTTCCATAAGTTGTAAATTTTCTCCCCTTCTCTTCCCCCTCACTCCCCCAGACAGCATGCAATCTGATATAGGCTCTTACAATTTTTTTTTAATAAGCTCAGTTTTTTTTATTAAATTCTTTATTAAATTTTTTTGAGTTACATCTTTTCTCCCCGTCTTTCCCCCGCCCACCACCCCAAAACAGCCATCCCAGTATTTCCCCCCTCCCCCAGTCTATTCTCTCCTATGTCACTTTTTGGTAGGGCAGGATGGATCTCCCAACTGCAGTGCCTGTGTATCTCAAGTACCAGTTGGATGTAGTCAATAATAATAATAATAATTGCATATAT
>CM053582.1:577369528-577381862 GCA_028627135.1 Pseudochirops cupreus
AGTCTCCAGGATTCTTCCTTCAAGGGGAGCAAAATTCCAATTCTGTCTGTCTGTCTCTGGAATTCTTGCTTATGTACACACCTCAGCCAATCCCCTTCTTCCACATCAACAGGGGCTCAGCCAATCCCCTTCTTCCACATCAACAGGGGAGTTCATGCCTTCTTAACAGTGGGACAGAGTTTGCACCTTCCACACTTAGTACTAAGTGCTAAGTATCCTGCTAAACTGATTACTATTACACCGTGCTGCATTGTGCACCACAAGAACCATCCCCTTCTCTTCTTGTAGGTTTTTACAAGCCCCCGGGAAACTCTCATCAGGGGGGCAAGGGAGTAATCATGGTTGCCCACTGTTCCAGACAGAGGGTGCCCCAGGCACTGGGGAGAGCTCACAGCTGAGTCACAGTGCTGGGGTCCGGAAAAGTATATGCAGAGACAAGGTGGGAATGGCCTTGTCATCGCTATACTGTTACTATTATCATTATTACTATTGGTATTAATGAGAGACCCTTCCTTCCAAGCGGTGGCTCAGTGGTACACTGGCTAGAGCACCAGGCCTGAAGTCAGGAAGACTCATCTTCCTGAGTTCAAATCTGGCCTCAGACACATCCTAGCTGTGTGACCCTGGGCAAGTCACTTAACTCTGCCTTCATTTCCTCCTCTATTAAGTGAGCTGGAGAAGGAAATGAGAAGCCACTCCATTATCTTTGCCAAGAAAATCTCAAATGGGGTCACAAAGAGTCTTCCGTCCATAAATACATTTTCCAGGGAACTTGATTCCTGCATCCATAAGTGATTGTTTCAACACCATAAAGGTCTCGATATGATAAAAGATCCTGTGAAGCAGCTAAGTGATTTAGTGGGTAGAGAACTTGACTTGGAGTCAGGAATAACTGAGTTCAAATCCTGCCTCAGGTATTTATTAGCTGTGTGACCCTAGAAAAGTCACTTGACCCATCTCAGCCTAAGTTTCCTCAACTCCAAAATAGGGATAATAAGAATCTTTACCTGACAGTTGTGACAATCAAATATGTGTCAAAGGCTTTGCAAACCTGAAAGAACCACAGAAATGCTAACTGTTCTTAGCTATTGTCGCTGTTATTATTACAACGAGGATTCACTAGTTTGGAAAGTTCGAAACCAGTCCTGGACAAATGTCCTTCACCTGAAAGATAAGCTGGGTGCACTCAGGGGCCATCTGCCAGGGCGCCCCTCCTTCTGCAGCTCTGCCTAGACCTCAAGGAACAAAGGATTGCAAACTAAATGTCTGTATTTTGATAGGAAATTGAACCCCATGAGTTACCTTTGATCTGCTTTCAGAAGCCACCCAGTTACAGAGATTCGACCATAGACATTATTGTTTGCTGGCTTCATTGATTTCCTGATGGCTTCAGGGTGGGCAAAGCCCAGCCAAAGGAGAGGCTTCTCCCATCGGGCTGGTGTCCAATGATGATCCCCTCATTTGGGGGTTGGAAAAATAGATATCTTTTGTTAAATTTATTTTCAGACTAAAATTATGGAGAGATGGATCGGAGGTAGATGGATCAGAGGTAGATGGATCGGAGGTAACGGGGATTGTTTCAGCTCATGTTTCTGGTTTCACCTGATATTCCTGGGCAGAATGTAGTGCCTGATCAAAGTCGGCACTCCCCGCAGTCCCTGCATCTTCATTGGCTTGTGAATGTGTTTTGTTCTTTGCATTTCATTATGCATCCTATTGTATCCAATAATTAGAGGGGTGCCCTGATTCTTCAGCAAGTATAAACATCATATTACATAAGGCTTCTTTGTTCGAACCCGACATGAATAACCATCCTCCTTCCACAAGGTTACTCAGCACCATCAAGCTTTACCCTCATTGTTCCCCAGAACAAAAGCTCCCAAGCAAAGATAAATAATCAAGAAGTCGGGAGGAAGGAGAAAGAAGATGGAATAAGTCTTTTCTAAAGAAATCCGTATGCACTCATCTTTGAGAAGGAGCTCAGAGTTCAAGCTTTGTCTTGATGTAACCTTGAATGACAGGCACATCCAGCCACAAATCACCCAGGCTCGATACGGCGGGACAGGTAAAACAGCGAGGCGTCGCAGACAATGCAGCCTTGCAGTCGAGCTTGGGCAGCTGGCTTTCATAAGCGCTCACATGGAGGAAGAGCTGGAATCCTGCATCTGGAATTCGGTTCTATCAGCAATCTGGGGTTTTTTTCCCGTGATGACAAACTAGAGCTTATAGCTTTGACACTTTTAAGATCACTCCGCCTCCCAAAAAAGATCACACTTTGGTATGTTGCGATCTCCACATGTCCATCTTTCATCTCTCCTCTGCCCTTTGACTCACTCACAACAAGTTATCTTGTGGTAACTCATCAGGTGAAAGAAGTGGGCTCCTTGCCCTGGAGCGCCACACACCTGGTTTTCCTCATAGCTCTCTGAATGGTCTTTCCCAGTCTCCCTCAGTGGCTCCTCTTTCCAGGCTCTTAATGCGCTTGTTTCTCAGGACCTGCCCTTAACCAACTCCTGTCCTCATCCTGTATTCAGACTTCTCCTCTCCCTTCTTCTCTCCTCTCCTCTCACCTCCACGTCCTTGCTCTTCTTTTTCCTTCTCTTACCCTTTTCTCTCTACTTTCTTGCTCTCTACTTGCATTACTTCACCTATCAAGGCAAAGTCCAAAGTTCTGGTCAGAAGGAGAAAAGGCTAATGGCCTAAGGTCCATAGGCGGCATGAAGGCAGCCTGGAAGCTTCCCCTGATGCCAGCCTAATTCATTTTCCTCATCTCTAAAGAGAAGATATTAAATGGAAAGCCACCAATGTACCTTTTAGCTCTAGAGCTCTGAACCTGAAAGTCTACCTTTAGCCTAGTGAAGGGAAGACTTAGGGTCAATGTGATCATGGAGTATTTTAAGGCTTGTTCTATGGAAGTGTTTAAATTTACCCTATTTGGCCCAAAGGCTGAACCAGGAGCAATGGGCAGAAGCTTCAAAGGGGCAAATATAAGCTTGGTGTCAGAAAACACTTCCTGAAGTAGTTCTGAAAAATGCCATGACATGCCTCTGGAGATGACAGCCAGCTGCTCCACCAGAGGCTAGATAATCTCTTGCTAGCAAGGTTGGCGTGCTCCAGGGGAAGCTGATTTGGACGATGGACTCTGAGGTTCATCCACCCCTCACATTCTGTTATTTTGCAAAACCTCGAAATGTTGCATGAATGTGACATCGCCCAAAGTCATCCAGCTGGTAAGTGGTAGAGCCTGGGCAGAACCCTCAGGCAGAAGCCTTTCGACTGCTGTGACTACAGGGACTAGTCAGAAAATAAACATTCCGGAACTAACAGTTATTTTGTCAAGCAGCAAAGGTTGTCTGAACTAAGATCTGTTGAAGGGAGAATGTACTAGAAACAGAAGAGAAGGTGGGATTTCTCCCAGGTGACTACTTGCTCTTGTGAGAGAGATTTCTTCTTTACGACAAAGTATTGTTGAGGAAATTGCTAGGAAGTCACATAAAGCCCTGAGCAAGACCGTTAAAACAGCATTCACCTGAGGTTATTCCAAAAATAAAGGGTCTTCTTTCTTTAAAATGACACCCATTCTGTGGTCTCTGCTCTGTGCCCACCCACCACCAGTAGGACAGAACCCTGTGCCCCTCAAACCCCTCACGGGATGTTCAAGGCTGACCCAGAACCTTTCATTTCTCAAAGGCTGAGAAACTTCCTCTGCTACCTCAAAGCTCATAGACTACAAAGGTCATGACCCAATTACTGGGGGATTTTTTGCTTTCATGTATTATTAACACGCACACCTTTGGAGGTCACCACGAAAAATGTTCTTTCCTATCCTTCCACAGCACATGTTCTCTACCTCTGCCCAGAGTCATTCTGGGGGATTGTCAAAGACATCGTCTCCTGTATTGGCTAGCCAGCAAGCATTTGTTCATTGCCAGGGCACTGGTCTTGTGTCTATCTGTCTGTATGTGTCTCTCCTCTATGTCTGTCTTTCTCTTTCTGTCTCTGTCTCCATTTTTCTGTCTGTCTTCTCTCTGTCTCTGTCTCTTTTTTTCCCTTTTTTCTGTGTTCCAACCATGTTCTTTTTTTCAAAATTGAATATCTAGTGACAAGCCAATCTGAACCAATCTGCCTTTTGTGGAGACATGACCCAAAGTACTGTACTCTTTCTGAAGCTTCTCAAGCCTCTCTCTCTCTCCTCCACCTATCCCTTCAGATTCTGCTGGGGAAGGCTAAGATATGGCCTTCAGGCGATAAAATGGGCAGGAAACACAATTGAATCCTCTCCAGGATCATGGTTGACCATTCTCTTCCCTACACATGCTGCTTCTGGACTTAACTCTAGCCTTGGTGTTCATTAAAAGCCAGCTATGTCTCACATAGTAATCACTGAATAATACTTGGCATTTCTATGACATTTTAAAGTTGGCAAAGAATTTGATGTGCGTTATCTCATTGGAGTTTCACAACAATCTTGTGGAAAACCTACTCTGAGTATGGTTTTTTCTGAACCTGTGATTCCAATGGTATAAATAAGACCCAGTGAGAAAACTCCCTCCAGCAATACAAATCAGCAATTTTTCCACAATTGATAGTCTCTGGACCACTGAGAAGTTAAGCAGCTTACCCAGGATCACACAGCCATGGTGCTCAGATCATAGAATTACAAAGGTAGAGTCAATCTAGTACAACCATGACCTTTTTTAATAGATGAAGAAACTAAAACTCAGAAATGTTAATGGGCTCACCTTTAGTCATACAGGTTAATGTCAGAGGGAAACCAGGCTTTTCTGACTACAAACCTAGTACTCTTTTCATTTTTCAATAATCTCCACTTTACAAAGGAGAGTCTAAGGGTTCACCAGTGTTGAAGAGTACATCCATGGTCACACATGTAGCTACTTGGGGTCAGAGGAGGGACTTTGAACCAATTCTTCTGGACTCTAGTTCTACCAGCATATATCCCAATAACCTGCTGTCTTTCAAAATGCAATTATTTGGCAGGGTGATTTTTGAGAATTTATACACAGCTTCCAGTGATTCCAAGGGGTTTCCTGCCTACACGCACGTGCGCGCGCGCGCGCGCACACACACACACACACACACACACACATACACACTCACACAGGCACCAGAGACACACACTCACACACACATTTACAAACACATACACACACAAACACACTCACATACACACAGACATACTCACACATACAGACACAAATACACACAACTCATACACACTCACACACACTGGCACATACGAACACACTCATGCACAAACACGCACACACGCATACAAACACACACTTACACATACCACACACATACACTCACGCATACACACACTCACAAATAAACACACATGTATGCACAAAGACACACACCACACACACACACACACACATGCTCACACACATACATGCACACACACATACACACACTCACATGCACTCCCACACATACACACACGAATACCCAGGTCTATTTTTAACCACCAGTCTTTATTGCAAACTTATGGGGGTGGAAGGTGGGGGGAGACAAAGTAGAATTGCACAGAACAAGGGGGTCCAGATGAATGATAATCTGTGGGGGGAGGTCTCAGTCCCACAGGAAAATGGATCTGTCCTAGTGCTGAAGTGGCCCTCTACTTAATAGTCATTCATTCAATAAGCATTTCTTCAGTGGCTACTGAGTGGCCAGTCCTGTGCTAGGCACTGTGGATTCACAGAAAAAAAGAGAAACTGCCCCTGCCCCTGCCCTCAAGGAGCTTTGATTCTGTTACATTGAAACAAGGGGAAAGCCTTCTTGCCTCGGAGGAGCCCTCCAGGTCAAGCCTGCCTAAACTCCATCAAGCTGTGGGAGGCAACGAGTAGCTTCAGCCTAGAAAACCCAACTACCTCCGGAATTGTTAGCACTGTGCTGTGAGGAGCTCAGAGGCTGTTTGCTCCTGGAAGACGTTGATATTACAATGTATGCTTCTTCCTGTGACACATTTCTCTGAAGCATTTTTAGGCCGGGCCCTGACAACAGGTAAATTCACCCTCTGGAGGAAAGCCCAGAATTTTGCTATCTGAATCCCTTAGAGGAATAAGTTGTAAAACCAATTCCAACACTCTTTATTTCCAAAGACTTGAAAGTAATTACTGGAGGGGACAAGACAATCTCATTATTCCTCTCTCACACTTGCTTACTTGCCAAACAGACCATTTCAATGGTTTATATTTTTCATTCATAATCCTTAGCTTGGGACTAATGTGACCATGGCAGTATGCTGAGCCCCAGGGAATCCTCATTCAGGCTCCCTTAGGGATGTAGCCAAGGTATGACTACCCACCACTGCCCCTATGATCAGCTTAGGACAGATGCTAGGGAAGCCGGATCCCTTACTCCCTGCCACCCCATAAATATTTTTGGCTTGTGACGGCATTGCCTTTCAAGAGGGGTTGGGAGGTCAGTGAAAGATGACCAGACATGGAATCCCAAACTGGGATCAAACACTGTCTCCAGCAGTTACTTGCCCATGAGACTTTGTCCCAGAGACTTTGCCTCTCCGACCTCGGTGTCTTCATTTGTAAAGTGGGAGAGGGGTGATACTGTTTGTACAGCTTAGCTTGCAGAGTTTTCTATGAGGAAAGTCCACTGCACCATCAAATCTGCTGTCTCTGCCTGAATCTGCTGGGGGGCTGGTCTGTGCCATCCATGGACAGACTGCTAGGAATACGCCCCTTAGTGTTGGGTGGAGCCTTGGAGCACATCTAGCCTGAGTTCTTCATTTTTGAGAAGATGAAATGAGATGAAGAGAGGTTGAGTCACACTCAAGGTCACACGATAGCAATGCACCACTTACAGCTGGTTCAATGCATTGTTTTGAGAACATCCTGTGTGATAATAACTCAGTGAAAAGAGGTTTTTTTTAAATGCCAAGAAAGTAAGTAGCCCTCAGGTTCATAATCAAAAATGTGTCCTTCTCCTGCCCCCACAACTGGCTCACATCTGAGTAGGCACTAATGAATGTTTATTGACTGACTGAGGGAAATTGGGTAATATTTCCGAGAGACAGAGATTTGCTGGAGTTTGTAAAAGCCTGAAGGTCTTCAGAGTCCTGGCAGGAATCCTAGGGATTGCTCTTGTCCCACTCCCACAAGCACACCCCTCAATACAATTGTCCTTGATGAAAATGAATAGATGAATGGAACAGAATCTACAAACACTGTAGCCCCAGTGGAGAGAAGGAGACCTCCAGTGTAGAATAAATGGCAAGAGACAGCAAGGCCAGCATAAAAAATTTATCCTTGGAGTGGGTTTGGAGTGGGTTTGGGGTGGGTTTGTTTTCACCAGACTGAGGGAAAGAGGAGGAAGGAGACTCTCAGTCGATGGTAGATTGGACATTGAAAATTGAAAACAAAGAGAGGGAAAAGCTGATCAATTCTGACTTAGGTTCTGATCTCTCTGTCAAGGAGAATGGCATCAAAGCAAAGGAAGTACTGAGGAAAACAGTGCTCACCAGCCCTACGGGAGGTCAAGTCACTGGTCTAGAAGAACTACGTTCTTGGTCCCAGAAAATCTGGGAGACGGAATGAGGAGGGAGGTGAGCTCCTTGCAGGCAATTCATGGCTCCCTTTCATCTGTGTCCACAACACCAAAAATAATGCCAAGCACAGAGACAACACTTAATAAATGGCGATTGATTCATGGATGACTGATTGATGTAATTACTGAGCCCCTCTCAGGAATATTTGAAAGATTAGAGGGAACCAGGCAGACACCACAGGAGTGAAGGTTAAATGTCACTGCAATTTTCCAATTAAAGATAGAAAGACAACAGTGAGGCAATCATTGCCTTCAAGAAGATCCCAAAGTCAGTACATACAGGAGACAGAGACAGAGACAGAAACAGCAAGACAGAGATAGCGAGACAGAGACAGAGACAGCGAGACAGAGACAGACTCAGACAGAGGAAATAGTGGTTTGAGGGTTGGGCTAACAAACGGGGCAATCAGCAAGTCTTCCTATGAGATGTGGCCCTAAAGTTGATTCTGAAAAGGACCGAAGGGTTCCACATGGCAAAATGAAAAGGATAGCATTCTAAGCTTGGGGAAACCTATGCAAAGTCATGGAAACAGGAGATGGAATCCTATGTGCAGGAAGCAGCGATTAAGCCTATGTGGATGCAGCTGGAAAGTGTGAATATACTGTGGTATGGTCAGTTGGGAGCCAGATTTAGAACTTTAAAGGTCAAACAAGAGATGGTGCATATTATAGTAAGGGAAATGGAAAGCCACCGGAGCCTCTTGAGTAGTGCAGTTGCCGGGTCAGACCTGGGTTTCGGGAAGATCAGTATGGTAGCTGCATGTCTGACATCCTTCATCATAGTAGAGTGGTAAAAAGGGCACTGGATTTGGAGTCAAAGGGCATTCACTGAGTTCAATCTCCAGCTCTATCTATCAGTGGCGTGACCTTGGGCAAGTCAACCCTCCTTTCTGTAGCCTCATTTTTCCTATCTGGTAAACGATGGTAACATGTTGGCCCACCTTGCAGGACGGTGATGGGGACAACACAGGTGAAGCACATTAGAAATGGGCAAGGAGAGTGTGAATGCCAACCAGTAGTTGGGCAGTGTTGCTGCTATGGGGATCCTCTTCTTCCCGTCTTTCTCTCACCATAGGGGATGATCTGAAAGCTCTGGCCTCCAGGCTTCTGAAGTAAGTCAGGGAGCAGAAAAGGTGCCAGAACCTCCTGGGACACTTCGATCTGCTCATACCCACAAGGACACCACAGGCGTCTCAAAGCTAACATTTCCAAACAGATTGTGTTCTCTTTACATCCTCCTCTTCTGATAAAGGACACCATCATCCATCCACCTCGACACTCAGAATTGTCTGGGACCTTAGAGGCCAAATAAGGAAACCCTTTGATGAGTTAGGAATGGACTCACCCAGTCATAGAGGAAGCAAACATAGAGAAAGGCCTCCAACCCAATCCTTCTGGATCCAAATCCAGTGGTCTTTACACTGCTGTACAACAGCCTCCCAGTCCACCTGAGGAATAGCCCAGAAGGTTCTGTTGCCCTGTGGTAGTGATAGGATGACCTGAGGTCATGGCCCCCTGAACCGATTCAGTCTGACCATCATTGGCAAAACATCCACTATGGCAGGACAGGGTGCACGAACTCTGATCATTCAGCTGTTAAGTCAAGCCAGGAACAATGTGTGGCTTTGATGGAGATCAGCAGATCTGCAGAAATAGAACTCTCCTCCAGCACTTAAGGTGCCCACAGCCGAACAAGAGCTTTGCAGGCAAACAAGGACTCCCTGCTGAAACCAAGCCTTCAAAGCCAGGTTCTCCAAATGCTACATCCTTTTGCAAGTAAATGTGAATTTCTAACAGTCTCTCAGAGTTTCACTGGGAATGTCTTCAAATTTAGCATGCCCTCTCCCGCTCTGTTCTGCTCTCCACCAGATTGCACTAAGAGAGTTGGTGACAAAGGAGGCTGGGCATCCCCACCACTTGGATGGTTGATAACAGTTTACAATGATCAGTATGCTCCCAGAGTGGAATGGGCATGCTTTGGGAAGTAGTGGGTTCCGTAGAGTAACAGACCCAGAGCTGGAAGCAGCCTTAGAGGTCATGGAGTCTAACCCCTTTTACAGGTCAAGAAACCGAGGCCCAAAGAGGACACGTGCCTTGCCAAGGTAACCCAGGCAGTGGAAAGCCAGGACTTAGACCCAGGTCTTGGAAATCCAAGGTTCTTATCTTTTCCACTGCAACATACCATCCCCATCAATGTCCAAGCAAACCTCCATCAGGTGACCTGGAGGCACAGAGTACGGGAAGACAAGTCATAGCCAGCAGGCGCTGGGCAGCCCTGCCAAACTCTCTGAAGCCAGGCAAGCCTCAGCTTCCTCATCTCTACAATACAGGGGATAAGCTCAATGGCCTCTAAGGACCTTCTTCTTCTGTACAAGTAGGACAACACATAGATTCTCTACGGCCTGAGGTGCCTGAGGTGCAGACGAGATAACAGGAGGTGAAGCATTTCTGCAAACCTTAAAAGTGCTACAGAAAAGTGTGTAGTCCTTCTTTGAGGGGATTCTGACTAAGATGAATATTAGACTAAATGCTCCCTGGGGTCCATTGGATTAAGCAAACATCAATTAAGCAATCAATCTGTACCAGTCACTGGGCCAAAGACCAAAGACCCGAGTCAATCACTCAGTAAGCATTTCCTCAGAGCCTGATGTGTGCCAGCCTCTGTGCTGAGGGGGCAGGGATACAACAAATGCCACAACAGATGCTAAAAGGAAAGAGTCTCTGGCCTCAAGGAGCTTAAATTCTACCAAATTGTGCCTCAGAGTTGAGGTTTATGGATCCTCCATCTCCAGTCTACAGGAATAGGAAAACGCCATGGCCAGCAAGGTCCCAGAAGGCTCAGGATGCCAGGCAGGACATCTCCATGCAGCCATCTGTGATGCAAAATGCTGAGGGGAGGAGCCTGAGGGGAAGCAGAGGGATGTAGAGTCGGAGCATTGGTAAGGACCAGGGTGACCTTTGATTTAGAAGCAGGGGAACAGACCCAGTCTGAAGGGCCAATAGGAAGGGCCAATGGTCGAGAAGGGGAGATGGATGAAGCTGATTTTGGGACCAAGAACAGTTCTAGAAGAGAGCAGGTTCTCAGCTGCGACCCAACAGTCAGGGCTCTCTTTGCAACAAGCAAAAAGGAACATGTAACTAAGGAAGTGCAAAGTCAGGTTGAATTTCTTATTTCTCAAAAAATCAGATAGAACTTGATGACAAATGCTACAGTTACGAAAACTTAACAGCGATTAAATTACCACGAGGCGGCTCCTCCCACACCCCCTGGCTTCATTAGCTGAAGCTGGCATATATGTTCATATTGCCAGATACATTTGCATACACTCACAATAGTTTCCAACCAGATATCAGCAGAAATGGAATTTTTTTCTGTTATGAAGTTAGGAGACTTTTTCACATTAAATCAGATTTCTGACTTCTTCCCCCAGTGATTCCAGTAATAAGCCATGAATGGGGACCAAAAATTCTCTGGTTTAGAGAGTTAAAATGCTTTCTTTTTCCTGAAGGCTTTTCTGCTTCATTTACAAAAAAAAAAAAGAAGGAAAACAAAATTGTATTGAACTGCAAGTCTTCTTAGATTATCCAGTCCAATGCAGTCCACTTACACAAGAAAGAACTGAATCCCAAATAGGTCACATGCCTAAGTTTCCTAAGGATGAACAGCTGGTTAGTAGCAGAAATGGAATTTGAACCCAGGACTCTTGATTCTGTCTCCCACAGCAGTGTATAGATGCTCTTAAGAACTGTTTGCTTCAACCCCTTCTGTTCCTACCTCACTAGGGTGCTCCTCAAAGCCCAGTCAGAAAATACTCCTAAATATCCCTGAGGTCATAGCTCTGAGATTTAGGATCTAAGGACTTGCATCTCCAGAGAGGGGCAGTGTGCAAGAACATAGAAGTTGGACCAGCAGGACAATTATTATCTGGGTGGTCTGGACTGACAAAAAGCTGGGGAAACCAACCAGAAATTGTATTGGCCATCTAGGTCAAGAAATGACCCAACAATCACTTCCTAAGCCTGAATTTTAGAAAACTTTCCTGGGGCTGAAAGTTTGGATGTTTGGTCACTCTCTTTAAGGTGTCTTATTTTAGAGCTATGGCTTAAAAAGATAGCTGGTGAACATAGGATAAGGGTCTTTAAATGAGGAGAGTCCTTAAAAATCACGTAGTAGAAGCTCCTCATCTTACCATTTGGAGGGTTGCAGATTCAGAGTTGAAAAGTACACCCTATGGCAAAAAACTGGAAATTAAGGGGATGCCCATCAATTGGGAATGGCTAAACAAGTTGTGGTATGTGAATGTAATGGAATACTATTGTGCTATAAGAAATGGGGAGGAGATGGTCTTCATTTTCACCTGGAGAGGCTTATACATACTGATGCTAAGTGAGAAGAGCAGAATAAGGGAAAATTTGTACACGATCACAGACACATCGTATGTGTGATGACCAGCTTTGATAAACTGAACTCTTCTCAGTAACGCACAGCTATAAGACAACTCGACAAGTCTCAGGATGGAAGGAGATGTCTACATTCAGAGAAAGATCTAGAAAGAACAGAGTTTAAATGGAGACTGAAGCAAGCTACATGCTATCGTTCTTTTCCATGTTTGGTTTTCTTTCTTTTTTCCCATTGTTCACTCCATTGGTTACAACCCTTCTATACAACCAGACTAATGTCCAATGTGAAAATATTTGCATATCCTATACTTGATTGTATGCCGCTGGGAGGGCGGGGGGGTTGAAA
>CM053582.1:577381962-577422045 GCA_028627135.1 Pseudochirops cupreus
TAAACGAAAAGTAAATAAACAAATCAATTTTAAAAATAAAAATAAAGTAATAATAAAAGTTAAAAAAGAAAAAAGGAAAAAAAAAGAAAAGTACACCCTAAGAGATCTGTCCAACCACCCTCCTTAAACAGATTTGGGGACTGAGGCCCAGCAAGGCGAAGTCGCTGGCCCAGCGTCCCACAGGTGATAAGTGGCAGAACTGGTTTTCAGAGCCAGGTCCTAAATTCATCACTGGACGTGATGCGATGTCTCTCTGTGCCAACGCCTCACTTGATAAAGTGAGCCAGAAAATGAGTGAACAAAAAGGCCTGCATTAGTAATGCCAGGACCATTTCACACCCAGCTTGATCCACGGTCTACACAAATGCATGGGAGGCTCCTTGCAGCAGAGAACTCTTAAGGCCTTTTTTCTACCAAGGCAAGAGGAATGTTTATGCTCTGCAGATGCAATCCTATGGGGGCTGAATTTGTGGCACGTTGCTGTCCCTTGTGGGAGGGGGAAGATCATGTCTGCTATGCCATTCTCATGTTACTGGTTCAGTGGAAAGAATGCTGAACTTGGATTGAGAGCACTGGGTCTGCTCTTTACTCTAAGAGACCTTGAGCAACTCATTTCCTACCTCTGGGCTTCAGCTCATTTTCTGTTAAATGAGAGGATCAGACTCCCACACTTTTGACATCTTAAATCTATGATCCTGTTCTCTTGGATGGATGAATAGATGGATGGATGGATGGATGGATGGATGGATGGATGGATGGATAAGTAGATGGATGGATGGGTTGATGGGTGGATGGATAGGTGAATGGATGGATGGATGGTTGGGTGGATGGATGGAAGAATGGATGGATATGTGGGTGGGTGGATGGCTGGCTGGTGGGATAGCACTGAGTGTTTACTATGTGTTAAACATTCTGCTAATCACCGAGACAACAAACAGCAAAAGGAAAGTCCCTGCTTTCTTGGAACTCAAATTCTAATTAAGGAAGACAACCCCTGAAGAAGAGGACCTAGACACCCTGTGGGTTTGGCTACAGAGCAGATGACAAGACCCAGAACTCCTAAAGATGCATCCCTATGTACATTTTCATAATGATTTTTCAAAGCTGAGAGATGAAGGATGTGAGTCAGTTGGTATGGTTGTTGTCTCCAAGCATTCTGTGTTTGCTTACTTTAAGCAGTAATACCTTTTGCAGAGATATAGATGGAGCACGCTTCCTGAAATCCAAACTACCTCAGTGAGTGCCCTGCCCACCATATTTACTAGCTGGTGGAACTGTGGATCAGTCACTTACCTTCTGGGATTCACAGAGGAGGTGCCAATCTTCATTTGGTGGATGAAGCTTCCAAATCAGAAGCTCTCTGGGCTATTCGACCCTTACAATTTTTTTCAAGTTGTTCAGTCTCTCTACTTTCCCTTTCAAATACCTTGCAACCAATTTCTCTTTTTGGTTCCATCTTCCCCAAGTCACACACAAGGATGATTCTCACACACAAGGACAGCTAAGGTCCTTCTCTCTCCACCCACCCCACCCCACTCCCCAGAGCTCTTTGCATTCTCTCATGCACTTATCACCAAATGTTCTGAGACATTTCAACGTGTGTTTGTGACTCATTCCCCCATCAGACGGGACTCTTCAGGAACCTAATGTGATCTAACTTCTGTCTCTCCTACAGTACCACAAAGGATTCTGCATACAGTGGGCTCACTGATGATTGTTGAACCCACATGCTTAATGAATTATTGGTGAAAAATGATGATCTTTTTTCATAGATGGAAAAATATGCGGTGAATTAAAATGCAGTCATGGCACCAGGAAATATAACTAAATCAAAATCCAGGTAGGAAATAATGTTCTCATCTTTCATATGTCTCTTTATATGATGGAGCACATTTGGAGCACATTTTCATAGCACCCTCTTGGTCAGAGACAGCAGGAGTCCAAAGGAAGCAGAGGGATTCATTCCATGTCTATTTTAGGAGAATTCTCTCAGCCAAAATTTCAACAGAAAAATGGACTGAACAGACCATTGCTAGGAAGACAGACTTAGCAGGGGCTTTCTGAAGTGGATTCTAGGCTTTCAGACAAGCTTTTGAGATCTGAAAAATGAACATGTTTCAAAGGCAAAGTTTTTGCTTCCTAGGGTTTCTTCGTCCTAAATAAACACATTTTATGGATTACTTGGGGGGATAGAGTTTCCCCCCATATTGCAAAGAACAGAGCCAAGATAAGTCCACTCCTGGATCAAAACCATAGGTCCTAAACCCTCACCAATGATTTTACCTTTATTAGTTAGCTATAAGGCTCAGTGGAACACAAAATATCCCACCAAATCAATGTATTCATTAATATATGGACATGTTAGCTTTCCCTGGTAAGAATCTAAACTCCCTGATGTCAAAGACTATCTCCCTTTTGTATCTGGATGGCCCTGAGTAAGTGGCATAACCTGCATGGGCCCTGGCCACCTCTACATCTCCCAAACTGTGATCCCACGTCCCTCTGACCTCCCTTTCAGAGGATTCTCATTGGGTTCATTGTAACGAACATCAATTTACCTGTGCTGATTTTGCCCATTGATTCTATCTGCTGTGTGAGAGAACGAGGAAGAATTGTTAAAATCAGCAGATTTTGTTTTGTTTTCCTTCCAAGACACATGAGGAAAGACTGGAAAGAAGCCTATTTTCAACTGCACATATGAAGGAATCACAACTTTTCCAGAGTGAGAATCCCATTAGAGGTGAAATTGGCCTGCGAAAAGCCAGCCCATTGGCAAGCAAGATCTCTGCCTACTGAAATAACACAAAGTAAGAGGATTGGTTGCCTTATTGTGTAACCTGAGGAATTGATTCTGCTAAGTGGAGAAACTAGAGAGAGAAGCTGACTGCTTTGGATGTGGAGACCCATTCCCATTTTCTATTGTTCTAGACACGTGATATCTCTCTGAACCAAACTGAGGCTGAATTAATGGAAAACCAATAGTGAGAGAGAATCAGAGGGAGAACAATCTGCATCATTTGCCATAAACAAGAAGGACCAGATAAACAAAGAGCTGGAGATAGGCTTCTGGTGGCCAATCAAGCTGTGTGAACACAGGCAAATGGTTGGGCCTCTCTGAACGAAAGCTGTCCCATAGTGGTCAGGCCTACAACTGTCCTTCCTAGAATTGTTCTCATGGACTGGTTTTCTTATCTCTTCTCTCTCTCTCTCTCTCTCTCTCTCTCTCTCTCTCTCTCTCTCTCTCTCTCATTATTATAATATCTGGTTATTTTTACAACCAAATAAAGTTTTACTAGGGAGCTATTCTTATAAAAAGAACATGGGGAGAAAGTTACCACAGTTAGAAGGCAAAGGATCATGTTTTCCTCTGAGTACAAATTATCTCATAAGAATATTCTAAGAAATTAAAATAATTAAAAAGGTACTTCATAAACCATCTTTCTAGATCAAGTGTTCTTACTTGCGTGTGTGTGTGTGTGTGTGTGTGTGTGTGTGTGTGTGTGTGTATGTAATTGATCCCTTTGGCAACCTAGGGAAGATAGAGCAATAAAGAGGGTGTGTAGATATAGATATAGACATATATCTCTTTTTATCAAAAGTCCCTTCCCTTAAAAAGCTTTAATGCTAATGGAGAACACAAGAAGAATGGGAAAGGAAGATAAGAGTTGACATGGTCTGGAGGATGCTGGGAAGTGATGTGGCTCCTGAGAAGAGAAAGAGAAGGAACAGCTATTAAAGCTAGAGAACTTAGGCACAGAGTTCAAAATTGTGGTAGGAAAACATTGAAGATGATGGCCTGAGTCTACATACCATTATGAGAAGATAGCCAGGACCTGGATCTGTAATTTATGGTCATAGGAACTTCTAGAGAGGAACTTTTTCTACCATTATGGGTCAGCATCACCTCTGCCATTTTTAATCTTAGAAACTTGGTTAAAGAAATGAGAGGTTAATGGATTTATCTAGAGTGACACAGTCAGTGGGCTGTGGGACTTAAACCTACGTCTTGTTATCTCTAAAGGCAGTTCTTCATCCAATATTCCATGCCTCCTTAGAATGGAACTTGAAGAAAGCCAGAGAAGTCAAAAGGTATAGGTGAGGATGAAGATAATTTTAGGACTGGGGCACAGTCAGCAAAAATACATAGAATTAGGAGGGATAAAAATCTGTGGAAAAGTCGCTGTGGGAAATGAGCTAGTGAATCAATCAGAGGGGTGTGAGGATTGCCTTGCCATGGTGAGGGCCCAGTTGAGATTATATAATAAAAATTTGCAGGGGATACTCTTAGCATGGTTTTTTGATTATCCAGTTTTTCAACAGCAGCATGTGAATAGGAGAGAAGGAAGTACATGATAAGTAATCGAAAGCTGGACCTTAGTAGGGAAATATCTGTTATAGGAAAATGGGGCAAAAGATCAAGAGAAAAAGCCAGTGTTGGTTGAACTGGTTCACTAAGAAGAAGAAAGTCTCAGAATGTAAACAGTGCCAGATTGATGGCTTGGAAAAGAAGTGAGAGGCGTAGGGTTTGGAAATCATAGGAAAGACCAAAAGAAAATGGATTAGAGTTTGTAATGCAGAGGGAAAGACGTGATAACAACAGATTGTGATCTGATCAGGGAATTTCAGAGTCTATGAAAATGAAAACGTGTTTTTGGCTGATGACAAGCTCAATGATTTCACTATCTCTATGTGTAGCTGAGGTGGGGTGAGGGAGTAACCTAAAGAACCATAGGGTAGGATGTTTGAGGGAGTATTAATATAAATGTTGATGTCCCTACTATGAGGGCAGGTCTTGGGGAAGAGAAAAAGAGTTAGTCAGGCCTTGAATCCATTGAGGAAAGAAAGTGTCCTGGAGGTTGGCAGCTCACAGTTCCCAAAATTTTGATTGGCTAATAACTGTGAGTGGAATGAACTTGGAAGAAGAAGCTCAACTTTCAGGTACCTGGAGATTCCTTCATTCAACACCCTCAGAAAGGTGCCCCAATACCTGATTACTTGGTCTTGCCCAGGTAATTTCTCCTTTCATTTCTGTTTTCTTCAGTGACATTTCTGCTCTGCAAGCAAGGACTATGAGATTAAAGCCTAAATTGATGCCTTTACCATCTTCAAGAGTGAAACAACATTGTTGAATCAATTTTCCCTTTTTTTCTGCTTGTTGTCCTCATTCCAGTCTCAACCTTAAATGCTCCCAAGATGATATGGCTTAGTTGGGTTTCTTGCTCCACTTTTCTAAACTTGTTTGCCCCTCAAACTCTTTCTGACTGTCTTATGAAGTGATACCACTTATAATTTTCCACCACTCTCCTCCAAAAGATTTTTTTTTTAATATTTATTTTGTAAACCTGCATCTCCCCTAGCTGGTATAACACTCGGCAAGAAAGCACAGAATTCAAAAGCTGAAAAGGATCTTGGTTTTCAGTGAGTCCAAGCCATACCTGAAAAGTGATTCCCTTTTCACAGCCCCAACCAAGCAGCCAAGTGCTTGAAGAATTCCAGGGCAGAACAGCCCACTATAGGCTGAGAAAGCCCCTTTCTACTTTGACATAGCTTTGAGTTTAAGTAAATATTTTCTTTACCTCAAACTGAAATTGCCTCTTTTTTTGCAACTTCCCCTAACTCTAATTCCTCTGGGACGAAACAGAACAAGTCTAATGCTCCTTTGATATGGCCTTTCAAATACTTCGTGATAGCTATCACCCATGTCCTATCCCTACACCACACTTCTCTTTGCCAGACTGACCTTCCCTACTTCACTTCCATCCATTTTTGTACAGTTTATCTCAGGACCCTCTGGCATCTCTATATCAAACTTCTTAAAATGGAACACCAAGAGCTACGCACAGCTTCAGACTGATTTGAACAGGATAGAGTACCACAACACTGACATCCTCATTTTTGGAATATATGTCACCTATTAATGCTGCTCAAAGCCACATGAAATCCCACACTTTCTGTCACATGGAGATACCATCTGATCACTTGCTGCACTTTATAAGGTCCTTTGGTTTGCTTGTTAGAGTTCTTCATTGATATCTTTTTGTAAATGGTCGTAATCAGAGTCAATGTCTATTTCCTCATCCATTCCCCATTCTTAAGCTTTTTAACCTCTTCCCTGGTTCTCCTACCAGGCTGCCTGCTGCTTCTCAGCTTCCCTGACTGATCTTCATCAACAGCATGCTTACCAATTTTGAGTGCTTTCCAGCTTTGGTTCTAGATTAACTTCTCTCTCTACACCTTCTCATTCAAAGACTTCAACAACTCTCATGGGTGGAATAATCATTTCTATACTGACAGCTCCCAAATTTCTCTATCTGACCCCAGGGTAGCTCCTGTGATGAAGTGCATCGGTGCTGGAGGGCCTCCTTTCCTCTACACCTGTGTCACACATAGATGTCTTAAAATGTATGCCCTGTAGAAATAGCAAACTCAAAATGTTTGATGCAGAACTCATTATCTTACTCCCAAATTCCAACCCCCCCCCCCCCAAGCTCCCTATTTTGGTGAAAATCATTGGCACCCTCTAGTCACTTTGATTTCTAATTCTATTGTCATCTTCAGCTCCTAAGCCTCACCACCACCCCATTCCATCAGGGACCAAATCTTGACAATTCTACCTGCACATCTCTCATATCCACGACCTTTCCTCCACTCCTCCCCAGGTGCACCTTCATTGCCTCTCCCTTGCACTATTATAACAACCCCTAGTTGGTCTCCCAGCTCCAAGACTCTCTCAAGTCAAGGACGAGATTCCGTCTTTCTGCTCTATGCCTTGGTCAATCAGGAATGTGCATTCACTAAGCACCTCCTATATACCAGGCATTGTACTAAGTGCTGGGGATACAAAGAAAGTCTAAAGATAGTCTCTGCTCTCCAGGAGCTCATAGTCTAATGATAGAGACAATATATAAACAACTATGTCGATATAGCCAGGAGAGATTGGAGATCATAGAGAGAGGGAAGCACTGGTAATTGCCCATGGTTGTGATACTCTAACCTCTTACCTCCACCTCTTGGACTCCCAGGTTTCCTTCAAGGCTTGGCTCAAAGCCCACCTGCTTCAAGAGACCTTGCTAGGTCCACCACCACCCCACTCCAGCTGCAGATGCCTTCAGATTACCTTTATCTCTCAGGACAACTAAAGGATGTAGTGGATAGAGCATTGTGACTGGAGTCAGGAAGATCTGAATTCAAATCCAGACTTAGTCGCTTGCTGGCCACATGACCCTGGGCAAATCATTTAACTTCTATTGCCTCAGTTTCCTCATCTGTAAAATGGAGACATAATGATAGTGTGACCTCCCAAGGTTGTTAGGAGGATCAGTTGAGATGATATTGTAGAGTGCCTACCACATAACAGGTATTCTATAAATGCTCGCTGGTGATATGTATGTATGTATCTTCTATATGCCTGGTTGTTCACATGTTGTGTCCTCCATCAAAATGTAGCTTCTTGTTTTTGTCCTTTTAATCAGCAACTATTGCCCCAGAAACATAGTAAGTGCATGTTAACTCACTGACTCCAATCCCTTCTTCTCACATTTGCCAAAATGATTGTCTAGGGGTCAGCTTTTTCACTCATTCACTCATCATCTTACTCCCTTGCTCAACAGAACTGTAGTGTTCAGCTTTGGCAGTGCCCCAAAATCTGGCTCCTGGCCACCTTTACCATGTTAGGATGCATCACCCTCCTGCCTGAACTCTGTGGACCAAGCAAACTGAGCTTGCTGCTGCTCCTAACACCCGATTTTTTAAAATTTATTTTTAGTTTTCAACATTCATTTCCCAAAGATTTTGAGTTACAGATTTCTTCCCATCTCTCCTCTAGCCCCACCCCAAGATGGTAAGCATACTGAATACCCCTTCCCCCAATCTGCCCTCTCTTATATCCCCACCAATTCCCCCTCCCCTTACTTTCTTATAGGATGAGATGAATTTCTATACCCCATTGCCTGTATATCTTGTTTCCAGGTTGCATGTAAAAAAACATTTTTTTTAACATTTGTTTTTAAAAATTTCAGTTCCTGATTCTTTCACTTCTCCACTCCTCAGCCACCCTCACTGACAAGACAAGCAATTCAATATAGGTCATACATGTGTAGTAATGCAAAGCATTTCCATAGTAGTCATATTGTGAAAGACCAACCATATTTCCCTCTATCCTATCCCCCTCCCATTTATTCTATTTTCTCCTTTAACCCTGTCCCTTTTCAAAAGTGTTTGTTTCTAACTATCCTCTCCCCCAATCTGCCCTCCCTTCTCTCATCCCCCTTCTTATTCCCTTCCCCCCTACTTTCCTGTGGTGTAAAATATCTAATTGAGTGTGCATGTTATTCCCTCCTTAAGACAAATTCAATGGGAGGAAGGTTCACTCATTCCCTTTCACCTTTCTGCTCTTCCCCTCCATTGTAACAGCCTCCTCCTGCCTCCTTTATTTGAGACAATTCATCCCATTCTATCTCTCCCCCTCTCCTTCTCCCAATATATTCCTCTCTCACCTCTTAATTTTATTTTTTGATATCATCCCTTCACATTCAACTCACTCTGTGCCCTCCGTCTATGTATACATGTACACAAACACACACATATACATACACGCCTACATTCACCTATACACACATATTCCCTTCAACCATCCCCATATTGAGAAAAGTCCCATGAGTTGCACATATTGTCTTTCCACGTTCTTTATGATTTCTCGTTCTTATTTACCTTTTTGTGCTTCTCTTGCTTCTGTATTTGAAAGACAAATTTTCTGTTCAGCTCTGGTTTTTTTCATTAAGAATGCTTGAAAATCCTCTATTTCATTGAATACACATAACACCTGATCCTTCAATATCCCACCTCCACACATTTGCACTGGCTGTGCCTCATGCCTGGCATGTGATCCCTCCTTACCACCTCTTCTGCTTAGAATCTCATTTGCCTCAGAACTCTGACCAAGCACCACTTTTGGCAGGAATGTTTCCCAATCCCCTTAGCCATGAACACTGTCTCCTCAGCAAAGAAAAAATGATAAATTGTATTTCTCTTTCAAGAATGCGTTACCTCCCACAAGGAAACTTCCAGAGGCCAGGAAGAGCTTCATCTTTGCCCTTTTCTCCCCAGTCCCTAAGACAGGGCTTGCTAAATGTCTGTTGTGATATATAACATATGGATGGATGTATACCTATACCTGCATATATGTGTACACACACACACACACACACACACACACACACACAAACACACACACACACACACAGAGTGCTAGGTGGGAGGAACAAAAAGAAGAAAATAAAAGAGTCTCTGCCCTCAGGGAGTTTCCAATGCATTGGGAGGGAGGCAGCAATAATGCATATAAAATATACACATATGTGTGTGTATGCAAAAGAAAAGGGAATAAACATTGATTAAGCACCAATTGCATGCTGGGCACTGCGTTCCATGCTTCCTACAAACACTGTCTTATTTGATTCTCACAACAATCCTGCAACTTGGGCTTTATTATTTCCATTGAGCACTTGAAAAAACTGAGGCAGACAGAACAGAAGAGGTCTGCCCAGGGTCCCACAGCCAGTCAGTGTCTGAGGCAGGATTCCAATCACAATCTTTTGGACACCAGGCCAAGCACTTGATCCACCAAAACACCAGCTGCCCCCAATATGTCTGTGTGTATTCTTATCCACATATGTGTGTATACATGTAGGGGCAGGTGCTTAATAAATGCTCACTAATTGCCTAATTCCCAGATTGTGGTCATTATTCCCTCACCAGGTTGGTCCTCTTCCTCCAGTATACCCCAGTTGCCAGGGGTCTTCTGATAGCTATTGGAGGAAAAAAGGAAATTGGTCACCTGTAGACCTCGGGGAGTCACTCCCCTTCTCTGTCCCCTCAGCCCAGACAACAATGAATTGGTTGCATTGATAATGCCCCAGCATCTATCATTTTATTCTATTTAAGGAATGTAAGTACATTCAGGGAAACTGTGCTGTGAAATACAGTTTCCATTTAAGAAGGTGAAAACATCAGGCTTCGGTGAGATACAGAGGTCCACTCAAGGTGTTTGTTGCATATATGATGAATCCAGAGGTTCTGGCAGAGTCACTCTTTCCAATCACAGGAGAAGGCAAGGGACTGAAGGTTATTGATAGACTAGTGAGCCTTAGACCACAATAGAAGTCAATAGAAGGATTCTGAAATCTTTATTTATATTCTGTGAACGTGCTTCTCATGTAAATGTAGATAATGAGAAGACACTGATTAAATTGTCCACATGAATATTCATGGATCACCTGGACCTCCATGCTAATTCCATTCTTTGTAACCATGGCTGCCTCTGCAGAACCAACCTGTCCCTCTTCCCAAAAGAGAAGCTGGCCATTCACTGACTCCCGGTGGAAAGGCAGAGAAATGGGAGCAGCCCACTTCCAATTTTCAAAGAAACACTGTTTCAGGAGACAATGCTGTCCACAACAGAGCATTGCAATCCTTGAATGCTGGAAGATTTCTTCCTTTGAAATGTACTTCATCATGACTTTTTATGCAAAAGGCAAAATGCAGAAAGGGGGAAGGCCCCCTTTCCTGTGAAAGTTTATGTTCTAAACAGTATGTTCATCACCCTGAAATATCAGCCCAAAACATCTGTGCTTGGTATACAGAGCACCAAACATCTGGATAATTTGGAATATCGCAATTTTTTACTGACATTTTCCCTTTTCACCCATAGAGAGTCGTAGCTCATAGCTTTAGAACTAGAAGTGTCCTCAGTGGTCTCCATTTCAGAGGTGAGGAACCAAAGCCTAGACGCACAAAGTAACTTGCTCTGAGACACTCAGCTAGGGAGTTTCTATGGAGGGAGCCGAACCAGGAAGGCCAGCACTCCCCCTGAGTCTCTGCTTTCCACATTTCTCCACAGCTTCTTTAGGATTCAGATCATCCATTCCCTTCATTCCCACCACTCCCTCCATAATTCAGGCTCTTGTCACCTCCTGCCTAGAGGATATCAGGTCCTCCTGCCTCAACCTTGCCATCCTCCTATCCAATTGGCATGCCACACCAATAGCCATGCCAATGCCCAAAAGTATTTGTTAATGTCACACATACACACACACACACACACACACACACACACACACACACACACACACACAAACACACACCAGGTGCCTTCTATTCTTCCCCACTGCCTACAGAATAAAGTCCAAACTTCTTAGCCTGCCATTCATGGCTTGACCCCAAATTTACTCTCAAACAAGAGCCCCAATGGAATACTCCACTGAAGCCAAACTCCCCTCTTCTAATATGATGACCTCAGATTCAGGGACTGTCTGTTCAAGCAAACTGAGCTCCCAGTTCATCAACTTCCTCATATCCCATGATAGGGGGACACACTTCAAGCTCCTCCTTCACTGTACCTCAGGCACTCAGAGGAACAGATGGCCATTGCCCAGAGCTGACGATGGTTCATGGTCATGGTACCACACTCTAAAGTTTCCCTCTCAGATCCTAATATCCTGTCCCAGTCCATCACCCTTCCTCTGGCCTCATTTTTATCCTTTCACAGTTTTGACCCCATGACTGTCCAGCTCAAGTCAAGAATCCCCTGACTCACTGGATTGTGCTTAGTAGTAATACCTTGCCAGATCCCATGCCTGAATTGAATTCCTTGGCTACTGTGACATGTTGCTAAATTCTATTACAAAGGTATACCACCATGCTGAATGGGTCTTCTAATGATTTATGGTCTCTAATATCAGATGAAATCAACATGCACATTAATACCTCTTGAACTCAATACAAAAAAAATGGATATAAGGAGGGAGGAGAGCTAGTAAATGTGCTCAGAAATATTTTTTTTAATTTCCAAAGACCTGCAGGGAGTAGGAAACCTCATTCTTAAACACCATGAATCTTTTTTTTAAGACTAGAATAAAGAGATGCTGGAACCAGAAGCACTACCTAGTGTTAAAAACAAAGCTGGCTAGATTTCAACAGGTACAAAATTTACTATTGTGGGAGCCATTCCTGCCCCAACAATTCTGGACAGCCCGATCATCGACTCATTAGAGAAAAGGTCAAAATCAATATCAAATTAGGAGAAAAAGTAAAAATGAGAAGAAGATGTGAAATGCAATTAAAATAACTCCAAGCTACCTTGTTTCAACTCCTAGAAGGTCATGTATGAGAAGAATATCCCCATCAGTAAACACAGTAATCGGAGCAGCAAAGACTTGTAGCAAACAACGAGAAACAATGTAGATGCCCATGGAATGGCTAAACAACCTGTGATACATGAGGGTAATGGGATATTAAGGAGTGTAAGAAAGTATGAATAGGATGATGATGGGAAAGCATGGGAAGCTTAGCCTGGACTGGTGCAGATTAATCAGTCAAATGCAATGACTAAAACAATATAGATAGAAAAAACACAAAACAATCAAAAATGAATATTCATTGCCACAATGAAGAGATGTGAAAACAAAGCTGCCCTGCAGTGGCTGAAGAGTGGTCCACCGATAGGAAATGTTGCATATACTTTCAGATTTTTTGATATATTGATGTTTCCTAATTTTTTTTCTATTCTTCCTCCTTTTCTTTAAAATATTATTTGCTTTGGGGGATGGCTCTCTAAAAGGCAAGAGGGGAGGGATGTGGGAAGACAATCTGGTAATGTCGAAAACAAAAGATATTGAAACAATTTATATTACAGACACCAAATTCATCCATTTAAACAATATATTGATGCTTTCTCAAAATGGGAAATGGATAAAATAAGAGATACCAACATACAAAATCATCATTTCCTAAAAAAAAGTCTAGCCAAAGCAAATCAATCATGAAAATTAGAAGCAATCATTTCATGTAGGAAGTTCTTGATTTCATTGACAAAATGAGAAATATGACAGGTAAGGGCAACACTGGTTTAGAATAGAAGTTATGATACAGCAAAAGGACTGTTGAATTTGGAGTTAAAGAATTGGGGATCATTCTGGAGAGCAATTTGGAACTATGCCCAAAGGGTTATAAAAATGTGCTTACCCTTTGTCCCACCAATGCCACTTCTAGGGCTGTATCCCAAAGAGATAATACAAATGGGAAAAGGACCCACATGCACAAAAATATTTATAGCAGTTCTTTTTGTGGTGGCCAAGAACTAGAAATCAAGGGGATGCTCATCAATTGGGGAATGACTAAACAAGTTGTGGCATATAAATGTAATGGAATACTATTGTGCTATAAGAAATGATGAACAGGTGGACTTCAGAGGAGAAAGACATACATGAACTGATATTGAGTGAGAGGAACAGAATCAAGAGAACATTGTACACAGTACCAGCCACAGTGTTCAAGGGCTGACTTGGATGGACTTAGCCCTTCTCAGCAGTGCAAGGGCCTAAAACAATTCCAAAGGACACACAATGGAAAATGCCAGCTCCATCCAGAGAAAAAACTGTGGAGCTGAAGTGGAGAATGAAGCAGACTGTTTTATTTTTTTGTTTTGTTTTATTTTATTTTGTTTTTTCTTTCTCATGTTTTTTCCCATTCATTATAATTCTATGCAGCATAACTAATGTGAAAATGTGCATAATAGGAGTGTATGTGTAGAGCCCATATCAGATTGCAAGCTATCTTGAGGAAGAAGGGAGGAAAGAGGGGGAGAAAATTTAAAACCTATGGAAGTGAATGTTGAAAACTAAAAATAAATAATTTAATAAAAAAAAAGACCAAAAAAAGAATCTGGGTTCAAATTCTAAACCTTAGACAAGTCACTTTCCCTTGCTGAGCCTAAATGTTCTGATCTGTAAAATGAGAGCACTGGTCCTGTCTAGTGTCACCTCCACCTCTTAATCTGTGACCATATGCTCCTGTAAGAATAGAAATTAATTTGGAAAATTTTACATTGGGAAGCATTTATTAAGTATTTACTACATGCAAGGCACCATTCTAAACTCTGTGGACATAATGACAAATGTGAGGACAGTAGAAAACCAGGACAGGATCATTTCATGAGACAGACACCATGGGGGGGGGGGGGGAGGAGAGGTTAAAGCAAGTTTTAAAAGAGATCTAATTAATCCAGAACAGCCCTCTATTGAGAGTGAGTGAACACTCACAGAGATGCCAGGTATTCCATTCATAACACTACAACAAGGTACCAAGAAGAAAGCCTTTACCAACTTTGCATCATCTCTCTGTGGGGTTTGACAGGCTCATGTGGATGGCAGTGTCATGGGATAAGAAATGAATGATGGCATTGATCTGTCCAATTGGAGGGAGTCCCCACACTGATGACAGCATAGGTCTATAAAAATATCAATATCAACTAAGTGATTCCTGCTGAAAGACAATCTTTGACTCTTTCCTGATTGACCATGACACTCTGTTTCCTGATTTCCCTGACTGACTATGACATTACCCACAACATCTGTTCCAAACTTCATCTCTTTCCTCAAAGCCCCCTCACTGATGCCTCTCACATCTGTTCAGCTGAAGACTTCACCTCCTGCAGAATCCAGAAAACAGAAAGCCTGTCATGGGCACTACCTTCTTTCCCATGCTAATCCTCCAAACCCATTTTTCCTCCTTTGCACCAGTCTTAGAGGAGGAGTTGGTCCTTCTCCATACGAACATCAAAACTATGCCATTGGCCCCACCCCGTTCATCTTTTCTGGAAGGCTACCTAATCAACCATTCCCTCTCGCTGACCTTCAACCCCTCTTTAACAACTAGCTTCTTCACTGCTGCCCACAAACCTGGCCAGCTCTCTTCCATCCTCAAATTACTGCCATCCCCTCAAACTATTGTCTATATCTCTTTTCCCTTTCACAACCAAACTCCTAGAAGGAGTAGTAACATTTGTCACCTCCATTTCTTCATCTCCTAGTCACTCCTTTTTGATTTATTGAGTACTCATTTTAAATTTTGTTTTAATAATTATATTTATTTTCACAAACATTTGTAATCTATGCCTCCCATTTTCCCCTCCTCAACTGAACAAATAAAAAAAAAAAAAGAAAACTATCTTTACCAACATATATAGTCAGGCAAATCATAGCCATTGGCCATGTCAAAAATATCCAGCTCTTTCCATGTTGTAATTTTATCACCCTCTCTGGCAGTGTGTTGAGTGTCCTGTTCCATCTTCAGCTTTCTGAACTCAAGGTTTATCATTGCAGAGTTCTAAACTCTTTCAAAGTATTTTTCCCTCTCTGTTGTTGTCATTGTAGAAATTGGCCTCCTGGTTCTGCTCACTTTGCTCTATATCAGGTCAAAGAAGTCTTCCCAGTTTCTTGTGAAATTCCCCGTTTTATCTTTTCTTATGACACAGTATATTCCATACAGCATGACATTATTCAGCCATTCCCCAATAGGAGGATGCACTCATTCCTACTCGGGAACATTCTCTCCTCCCTTGGCTTCTGTTACAATTCTCACTAAGTTCTCTTTCTTCCTTGATGGCTACCCCTTCTTCATCTTTGCTGGACCATCCTGTGTTCTCCACCTATCAAGCAGTGTATCCTCCAAGGCTTCCAGAGCTCTTCTCTATATATAAGCAACCCCTTGGAAATCTAGTCAGTTTCCATTGTTCCAATTATCATCTCTATACAGAAAGTTACCAGATCTTTACAGCCAGCCCCCATCTCTCTTCTAAACTCTAACTTTTCATTACTAAAGATCTGGAGGATATTTCCATCTCAATGTGCCATTAGTATCCAAAACTCATCATGTTCACATGGAACAGAATGTATTATCTTCCTCCTGAAAGCAACCCCACCCCTAAGCTTCCCCACATTTTTTACTGCGGAAGTGAGAACTATCATCTGCCCAATTATCCAAGTTCAAAATCTAAACATCATCCTCACTCTGTCTGTCTCTCCATCTCTCTATCTTTGTCTCTCTGTGTCTCTCTGTCTCTCTCTCTCTGTCTGTCTCTCCGTCTCTCTCTCTCTCTCTCTCTCTGTATCTCTGTGTGTGTGTCTCTCTCTGTCTCTCTTTCTCTGTCTCTGTGTGTATGTGTCTTCCAAACCCCGCTCCCCATCCAATCTGTTGTCATATTCTTTTAGTGCTACCTCCAAAGACGCTCTCACAATTGTCTCTATCTCTCTCCCTACAATCACTACCCAGTTCAGGTCTCATCATCTTCCACTTGAACTATTGCAAGAGGTTCCTGATTGGCCTCCCTGCTTCCACTCTCTCCTATCTCCAATCCCTCCTTCAAATAGGACCCAAGCATCATGGGATATCAGTTGGAAATCAGAGTCAGAAAAGACCATCAGCTCAAACCCACCTGAAGAGCGATACTATCTAAAACATCACTGAAAATTAAACATATGGTCTCTACCTGAAACCTCCCAGAAAGAGAAGAGTGCCCCCTCCTAAGGTGGCTTATTCCACCATTAGCTAACTCCAGTAACTCAAAGCTTTGCCTGCAGCAATCTTAAATAAACCAGGAGGCCAGAGCAGTGCTCCTTTGTGCTGATGGTCTTTGAGAGCACCACAACCAGGAAGCTCAAAGCTGACAGTGCCATACCTGGTCAAGAACATTTAAAGGCTTCTCAGGACCTGAGGACAAAAGACAAATTCCCTGGACCAGCATTCAGGGTCCTCTTCAGTCTGATTCCCACTTGCCCTTAGAGCCATTTCCCATTAACCCCTTTCATATACTCTTAAGTGTCAGCCAAAATGGTCAACTTGACTGGGTGTTCTTTTTCTCATCATCCATGATTTTACACAGGCCACCCCTGCCATGATCGTAGCATTTCCAACTAGAAAGTAAAATAATCTCTCTCTCTCTCTCTCTCTCTCTCTCTCTCTCTCTCTCTCTCTCTCTCTCTCTCTCTCTCTTTCTCTCTGTCTCTGTCTCTGTCTCTGTCTCTCTCTCTCTCTCTCTTTCTCTCTCTGTCTCTCTCTCTGTCTCTCTCTCTCTCTCTGTCTCTCTCTCTCTTCTTTTATTTTCTCCTCTCTTCTCCTCTTCTCTTCCCTTAAAGTGAACACTGAATCCCAAAGATCTGGGTAGCACAATGGATAGAGCACTGTGACTAAAGCCAGGGAGTTTTTGTTGTGGTCGTTTAGTCATTTTAGGTCACGTCCAACATTTTGTGACCCCTTTTGGGGTTTTCTTGGCAAAGACATTGGACTGGTTTTCCATTTCATTCTCTAGCTCATCTTTCAGATGAGGAAACTAAGGCAAATAGGGTTAAGTGACTTCCCCAGGGTCACACAACTAGTAAGTTTCTGAGGCCAGATTTGAACTCAAGTCTTCCTTACTCCAAGCCCAGCATGCTATTCACTGCACCACCCATATGCCCCAGAAATCTGGGATACCTGAGTTCAAATGGGTCCTCAAATACTTACAGGTTTTGTGATTCTGGAAAACTCAATCTCTAACTCAGTTTCTTTAACTTTAAAATGGGTATAATACTAGCACCTAGCTCTAGGATTGTTGTGAGGCTCAAATGTGATATTGGCAAAGTGCTTATCCCAGTGCCTGGAATACAGGGGTGCTTAATAAAAGCTTGGTTTCTTTTCTTTCCTTCCTTCCAGAAGAGGAAGTATGATCTGAACTTAGAATCTGTGTTTCCAGATGCAAGACCCTAATTCTTCTGCCCCACATGGGAAGTGGGGTGACGCTCCTCCTTCCCAGTACAGAAAAGGGGCCCAGTAGGGGCAAGGGCAGGAAGCGCTGTGTCCCAGCCTAAAAGGTGCAGGGCATCATCAGGGAAACTCCTCACAAACTATGGAGCACCTGAAGGGGTTCTCTATGGGAATGCTTCATCAAATACTTACAGAAAAATCATTCTTTGTAAACCAACGTGGGGAAGGACCACTGAAAACCTTTCACTAGCTGCTGAAGGATGTCCTATTTGTGCTTTTGAGGGGCATATTAAAAACAGGCAGGACTTTGGCTAACTGTACAACATAGGCAAAGTTGGTTTTAGACAAGTTTCATCATTCATTTCTCTTCCTCTGCAGCTAAACCCAAGCAATCCCATTGAAAACCTCTTGGTAATTAAAACCAAGAGTGGTGAAATCAAAGTCCCTTTTTAAAAAACTATTGATTGCTTAGGAAAGCTGATGTTGACTATTTGGGAGTTAGAACATTGAAAACTAAGTAAGGAGTGATTTACATCAGAAAGAAAATACCTTCTTCCCGCAGGAAAGGTAGTGAGAAGCCAAGCCAGAGGTTCTCCTGGTAGGGTAAAGGGCCACTGAACAGTGTGCCAAGTATGGTAGCCATCTACACCAATGAAGACCACACATCATGCCCATCGTTCAGAAGCTGGTTATTTAGAAGTCAGGAAACATTTCGTCATTGCTAGTCTGGGATAAGTGGAGCTACAGAAGCGGATTTAACCCTTGACTCAGCTGAGCTGTGGCACTAGGAGAGCTAGTCTGAGCCTGGGATCCTGGCTCACACTTTGCATAGTGCCCGAGTGGCTAGCGGTTGAACCAGCAGGGGAGCTGGCTGACTTTGCTGCTACCCTGCAAGAATCCTGTGCCAATCCTAGATGCTAGACTATAGGGCCACTAATGCCCTTCCCAGCTCTAAACCCAGGAGCTGGCATTTGTGTGAGACAAGTCCCAAGGTCACAACAGGTGTTCTGCATTTCCCTTGGCCATATTAACTGCTCTTCCTCTCAGCCCTGTCTGTGAATGCTATTACTGACCTTCTCTGGGGTTGGTAGGTCACTGAGTTGAATTGAGACATTGGTATCCACCTCAGAAAACCATAGCTTGGCCCAGGCCACCTTTCTTGGGGCAATTCTTTTGTGGTCCTGCTTGTTGGACCATTCTTTCTCTCAGGAGCAAGAATGCAAGAGTAACAAGGGGAACAGGGAAACAATAGTCTCCATTATTCCAGGGAACAGTGCCACTCTTAGGCACAATTTAGAAATTGGCACAATTAGCTATTGACATCATCAGACTTCCCTTTCTGCCCTACCTGTTATCTCCTGGGAATCCTTTCCCAGGTCCAGGAAGTCTCAATGAAGCTAGAACAACCTCTCCCACATACTTAAATCTTACCCCACTTTCCTCCTGTTCTCTCCAAGAGTCTCCCCCCTCCCAATGCAGGGAGCTCTTAGTGTAGCAGCTCACTGCTATTCAAAAAAAAGAAGAAAATTTGATAGGACTGCTGCTGTTCACTCATTTTTCAGTTGTGTCCAACCCTGTGTGATCCCATTTGGAGTTTTCTTGGTGAAGATACTGGAGTTTGACATTTCCTTTTCCAACTCATTTTACAGATGAGGGAACTGAGGCAAATAGGGTTAAGTGACTTGTCCAGGGTCACACAGCTAGTATGTGATTGGGTCTGGATTTGAACTCAGGAAGATAAGTCTTCCTGACTCCAGGTTCCATTCTCCATCCACTGTGCCACCCAGCTGCCTTGGAAATAATCACCATTCATTAGGAATGACTGATCACTCTCTGACTTTCCCAAAAGGTATTGTGGGATCCTGACTAGTGAAAAGCCATAATACAGAGAAAGAAGTGAAAAGCCATAAACTCAAACTCTGTGAAAGGTAGAAGCCTGCACAGGGCAACCTGTTAAGAAATCATAATTTAGACGAGTCATAATTCAGATAACGTGTCTGGTAAAAGTTGTAACAAGAATAAGGTGACCTGTGTGTGACCGTTCTGACAATCCTGTTTGGGGGCATTTACCCATCAACACTGGTTTAACGCCCAAGCTGGAAAGTGAGCTCTTACTAAGAAGAAACCCGAATTATCCACCAATCAGTAGTGAAGCACCCTAAGGCTCCTCTTCCCTTTATCTGATTTCTATAATGGCCACTAGACATTCCTGGGGTCTTTGCAGTGATCCACCATTGGTCTGGCCACAGCCCCAGCTAAAAGATTGTTACACTCTGGGCAGAGATCCATCTTTCTGCACCAATGTAAGTATCCAATTGATTAAACTACTACTTATAACCAATCTGGAGCTCCTTGGCCTCTTCCTTTGGTATCCAACTTGCCTCACTGTTTGGGAGGGAGTTACAGAAATCACCCAGTGGAGGAATTCAGAACCTTACCGGGATTATATGGTTTTAAATCAAATCCATGAATCCACTGCCATCATTTACTGGGAGACTTGGACAATTCCATGATCTCATCCATGCAGGTTGTCCATCTACTGAGACAGATTCTGGCCCCCCCTACATCCCCTTATCCTGCAGAACTCTGATCCCTGCCTTCCCCCGTACGATCTACAAGGGATCCATGCAACATGTTGAGACTTTCCCAGCTCGGGTCCTCTAAGCCTTTCACAGACACCAGTGGAGCTTCTGAGCTTTCCTTTGGGCTTCTATCACCCTTGGTATGTCAGTGCTCCATTTGCTTTTCCGATTGTGCAGTAAATAACTACACCAGCCCACAAACACTCATTAAACATCTACTGGATGCCAGTCACTTTGGTGGGAGCTAGAGGGGAGCCCCTGCCCTCAAGGAGCTTATGTCCTCTCTCTGGATGTTTCCCATATCACTCTTTGTGTGTGACTAAGATGCCACCGGCTGAATGCCAGCCACCAGCTGGCCATGTGTCACGCCATTGTCCTTTGGGTCATCCATAGTTTGGGACTGAAGGAGGCACAGCTGGAAAGCATTCCTGGGAGAGAAGTGTTTCTCTTACTGTTGTCAGTTTTGTTGTGTGACTTTGATTTTTAAAGCTAAGCATTGGTGCCACTAAGAAGCTGGAGTCACTGGAATCATTTCCTGACTCCTGTCCAGCCTGCTCCCTCTTGTTCTTTGCCTCTAGATTCCCTACCTACAGCCAAAAGGGTATACAGTGTGGTAGAACGGGAAAAGGATTGGTCTAGAGACATAAGAAACCTGAATACGAATTCCAGCTTTGATGTGCATGCTCTGCAATGAGGGTCAGTTCCCTTCCCCTTTCTGAGCCTCAGTGTCCTCATCTGTAACATTGAAATAATAAACCCTGAAATGCATGCCTCCCAGGGATACTGTAAGGCCCAGATGAGGCAATAGATGTACAGTGCTTCTTAACTCTTAAAGCATAATGGATATAAGACCTCAAACTGTTACCAGAAGCATTTCACTCTGTTCTGTCTTTCTAGACACATTCCACAGTCTGGGTGATAGGCATTTTTCATCCACTGAATTTGCCCTCTGTGGATGGCTGGGACAATCTCTTGGAAGTAACTGTAGGTCTCATTGAGTAGGGCTTAGAGAGCTCCTTGGGGTCTATACAGTCAACTCCCGGTCACCTGAGAATAAAACTCTACAGTTCCGGTCCCTGCACTGTGCCAGTGTTCCAAATTGAATGACCAATCAGAGGAATGGCACGCAGCACAGCAAGATAAAGTGGATGGCAGCTAGCAGCATGGTGTGAGGAAGGGATTTTTCCAGCAGAGGCAGCCATGGAGGTTAGCCAGCCTTAGCTGTCTGTGTTCCTGCCCTTTGGTCAGATTTCCCAAAAGCTAAAAAGTGCTCATCGCCCCAATTCCCATGGCCTTGTCAGAATCAGAGGCCCTGACAGTGATGGGCAGAAGGAAAGGGGAAACTGCTTTGCCATCAGTCTAACACATGAGCTTCAGGGAAGCCACACATGAGGGAGCTGGGATCTACCTTCATGAGAGATAGCACAGGAAGGATAGCAATTGATCACTCAATCAGTGACCACGCATCATGGTACTTGTTCTGCCCCAAGCCCAAGCTGTGCTAGGGACTGGAAATATGATGGCAAGACTGAAACAGGCTCTGTCCTTGAGCAGCTCACCTTCCCAGGGAAGGGACCATGTATGTGTGTAACTCAGCACACAGCAGCTAGAGGCCTTTGGAGGGGAAGGGAGGGCACATGGCACCAGTGACAAGAAGGATTGGGAAAAGCTTCAGCTAGGAGGCAGGGTCTAAGCCACCTTGGAAGGCAACTAGAGACCGTGCAACTTAAATCACAGGGAAATCAAGGTGGAGATGGGGAGGAAAGGCATTCCAGGGACAGAGGACAGCTCACACAAGGTGTGGGAATGGGAGATGGACTGCAGTGCGGAAATGTCAGCTGGGTGGACCACAGGGTGTATGTTGGAGAGTAAGTACAATGGAGCTAGAGAGAAGCTAGGAGCCTGGATGAGAAGGAACACTAAGTGTCAAACAGAGAAATAGGAATTTTATCCTAGAGGCAATAGTGAGTGATTAGAGCTTCTTGGGCAGTGGGGTGATATGGTCAGGTAGCAGTGTGAGAGATGGACTGGAGGGGGAAGAGACTTGAGGCCTGGCTGGTCATGCAGATAGCTGTTACAATGATCCAGGTGGGAGCCCGGATCCAAGGTGGGCCTGATAAAGGACAAAGGCCACTATAGGAAGAGGAAGGGTCTAGTCTGAGAAATGGTACGTGGGAATAATCAATAAGACTTGGTAACTGACTGTCTTTCTAACTTTTAGATGAGCCCCACAGAGGCTGGGTCCGCACCACTCTCTGTCCTATACACAAACATGCAGCTGGACTAGGCTTAGTCCTGGGGGGAGCTGGCCTCTAACGAAAGGAGCCAGGCCCCCATTTCTCATATTTTTTGGTGAATTAAACCCTTACCCTGTCCATACCAAAGATGATTTCACTTAGTGGCTTCCCCAAAAGGAAGGAATAGAAAGACATATTGATGCACAACATGGCTCATGGATGGGACAAGTAGTTTATTCCTACACGCCAAAGAGAAAAGCTAGATATTAGAAAACTAAGCTCCAATTTAACAGGAGGCCTTGGAGCAGACTCACCTTAGGACTCCGGTTCCAAGCTGGAAGGGTAACACTTAAGCCTCCTCAGAGCATCAGACAATTCCAGGACATCAGTGCAGGCATTTTCCATTTCGCCATGTCTCTGAACTGTCCAAACAACTCTTCAGACTATCTTTCGGTGACGTGCACAGGCCCGAGCCAGCCTCTTCTTGGTAATCACTCTCTCCGATGCAGAAGCTTCTCTTAACAGGAGACGGCTCAGACCAAATGGAAGGGGATGACGATGATGATGAGGGCATTTATAGAGCCCTGACCCTGTGCCTGGCACAGTGCCAAGCACCACAAATATTATCTCATTATCTCACAGCTCTGGGAGGTGGGTGCTATTATTATCTCCATTTTACAGCTGATGAAGTTAAGTGATATGCCAAAGTAACTAGTGAGGGTCTGAGGCTTGCCTAGCCAGGACATGTACTCAGGCTCACTTATGCTTAGAGCCTCACCAAAGCCCAGCTTGGAAAGCAGCAAGCAGCTCCTCCCCAACCTGACTCTTGGGATGCAGCTTGAAACAGTCCTGCATAATGCTCCTCCCCCCCAGAAGGGAAGAGAGAGGCGAGGGGGACTGGTCACTGCCTTCTCTACAACCGCCAAGTTCTTTTTTCCTGGATCCAATTAGGATTCTGAAGACAATTAGGGCTTATTGGGAATAAGATGAGTGAATATTAAAAATATAGAAGAAGAATCGGCTAAGTAGCATGAAGAGTCACGTAAAACCTTGGTTGACATCTGTAAGGTGCCCAAGGAAAGAAGCTTCCTAAAACTCCTAAGAATCAAGATTTCCAAAAGTGGCTGATGTTTCCCTTGGAGAACCTCTCAAAGAGGAGAAGATACTTAAGAGAAATTAATATGATATCAATTAAGGAGGATGTAGAGCTAAATCATTAGCACTAAACTGGAACCAAAATGTCATTTGAAACATTCAAAAAAGCTCTAAACATTAATAGTCTTCCCCAAACTATAGACCATGGCCTGGGTTTATATTACAATGGAACCATAGACTAAATTAGAATTGTCTCCTATGTCTATTTGGAGAGAAACATTTTATTTCTGATTGGGGTAGAAATAAAATGAAAGTCTTACAACAGGGGCATGTTTCTAAAAGTGAGGAAAGAGACAGATCCAGAAAACTTTAAGGCCAAACTTTGGAATCATACAAAGCATCAGAAGTGAGATCTCCAGCCTCACTCAGGAAGTATGTTTACAGAGACTGGAAAACACATGTGGTGTTGGGGGAGCACCTCAACAAACAGATGTTGTCTTTGTTTGGGAGTCTGCCCAGCAAAAAGATGAAAGACCTTTCCAGGTGGGGGCTAGGTAGATTGTCAACTGCAAGGCCTAATAGCAAGAGGAACACTAAAACCTGGATCAGCAGAGGCCATGAGAATGGAGTAAGTGCATCAAAGTATGGCTTCTCTCCAAGGGTTCAAGACCAATCTAGTTGGGTACAGTCATGGTAAAAAGGTGGAAAATGTTTATGAAGTATTAGAAAGCATTTGTTGGTTTGAACAGGTTGAAAAAAAACAATGAATTCCAGTTTTAGAACATCAGTATATGTGGGAGCTGTGGAAATCAAAAAAGAAGTCACTTCATGTGATGGAGTTTCAAGAGTAGAAACTCATGAGCACCCTGAGAATCAATGCAGCAACAGACCAGAACATTGCAGTTGGTGTAACCAAAAAGTAGGTGAGCTCAGAGTCCCAGTCCAAGGGCTCCCAAGGGGAGAAAGAGGACGATGGCCAGGGGGCAGATGGCATGATTTGGAAACAGCTAGAAAATGGCATGGTGGCCTTGTTCTGAAAAGATAAGATGACAGATTACAGATCAGAGCTAATATTCCCAGGGCCCCAGGCCAAGTTCCAGTGGGAGGAGGAAAAGATCCAGAGCAGTGGAGGCATGAGCTACACTCTTCAATACTGAAAGAACTGAGCCACCATCAATGATATTTGAATGATAATGGGAAAAGGGAGAGATATCCCAGTATCAGAAAAGGGTAAATGTCTCTGTTTTCCAAAAAAAGGAAAGAGAATAAGAATCTTCAAATACAAGGCCAGAGAATGTGACTTCCATGCCTGGGAACACTCTAAAATAGTTCATTAAGGACATGATTGGTGAGTGTGGAGAAGGGGAAGTGTGATTACAAAGAGCCAGCCTGGCTTCCTGCAGAACAGGTCAACCCAGGCCAAGCTCATGTCCTTTTTTGTCAGGATTCCAGATCTGGGAGAGCACTAAGAGCATTCACCTAGATTTCAGTAAAGCATTTCTTAAAGTCTCTCATGCTATTCTTGTGGAGAAAACTGGACAAATGAGGAAATAAATAAGAGTAGATAATGACAGCATCTACCTCTCAGGGTTGTTGTAAGGACAAAAAGAGATTCTCTTTGCAAAGTGCTTTTCAAACCAGGAAGTGTTATAACAGTGTGTATAATTACCATCATCACTGCTGCCATCATTATCATCCCATCATCACCATCATCACCATCACCATCAGCAACAGCAGCAGCACCACCATCACCACCATCATCATCATTATACAATTAGGTGAATGATTCAGAATTTACCGAATGACTTCAGTGATGGATGAAGAGTCATCATTAATGGTTTGACACTCAGAAAGAAGGACCAATATCTGTAGTGGACAACCTTAGAGAATGTTGGGAGTCTGTGCTAATTGACATTTTTATGAATGCCTTAGATTAACAAACATAGATAGATGTCATACTTATCAAACTTACTGCTGACACATATCTGGGATGGATTTCTAATGCACCAGATGGCAGAGTCAGGATCCAAAAGGATCTTGATAGAACACTGGTCTGAATTCAAAGAGATGGGAATAAGTAAGGATAAACAAAAAGTCTATATTTGCATTCAAAAAAGCCCGTTTCAAAAGTATTCGATGGTGGGGGTAGAACTGCTCATCAGTTCATCTGAAAAAGAAAAAAACAACTTGAAAGTTGTGGTGAACTGCAAACTTAACGTAAGGTAGCCTTATGGTGGGAAAGCCAAAGTAAGTATTGAGAGAGCTAGACCTTCCTGCAAGAGGGCGCTGTGAGGGAGGCCGCTGGACTGCCCCCAGTGGGTCTCAGACACAGCGTTGTGCTTCATTCTGGGCACCATGTTGTAGGCAGGTCTTTGATAATCCCAAGAAAGCCCAGAGGAGGGAGGCTGGGATGGTGAGGGGCCTAACGTCCATGCCATGCAAAAATAGGTTAAGAAAAATGGGTACATTTAGCCAAGAGAAGAAAAGGCCCAGTGGAAACCTGATGACTGTCACCAAGCATTTGAAGGGGCTATTCCACAGAATTCACTTTGTCTTCCTCAGCCCCAGGGGCAGAACTGGGACCAGTGAGTAGAAGTTACAAAGAGACAGCCTTCAGGAGGCTAGAAAAGTCCTAGTGATTAGGGCCCTCCCAGAGTGGGCCAGGGCACCTCCAGAAGCAGCTTCCTCTTCACTGAAGATCTGCCATCCAAGGCTGGCCCGCCATTTGTCATAGCAGGTAGGGGGGCCCACAGGTGGTCTCTGAGGTTCTCTCCAACTCAGAGACTCTGCAATTTTGTATCAAGTGGAAAACACAGACCCTGCCATGTTTTCCACTCTAAATACAAACTGAGCAGAATAGGGCCTGGTGGTCCTAGCAAGAAGGAGAGAAGCACCCAACCCCTCATGAGGAAAGGAAGTTGGCAGGGCCTCAGTGGAGGCAAGAGGGGCGCAGGTCCATTCCATACTCACTCTACTAGCACCATGACCCATTAGGCAATGAAAGCAACTAGAACCAGGGCAAAGTTCTGTGCATCTTCCTCTTCCCCCAGAAATCTAGGGCTGACTAGGTGGAAATCCAAGCAGTCACACAACTCTCCCTGGGGTGATTAGTGACTGAAATGAGAGAAAAGCAGTGTCCTACTTGAAGCCGCTCTATGGACACCACCTGGCTGTCTTCATTTCAGCTCTCCTCCCTTCAAACCCAGCATGTTGATGAAGCCTACTGAGGTACACTGCTGCTATTCATCCTCTGGAAATGAATTCTAGGATCTTGCCCCAGAGCTGTGTGGGTGATGGGCCTCTCCAGGAGCCTGCTTGAACCACCAGGTTCCCTTAAAACTTCCCTAAGCTCAGCATAGGATCCCTGTAAAATCTTAAGATAACAGCTGAATTTCAAAGTCTGCCCAGTGCAGGAGCCAAAGGCAAAATGCTTGTGAAACCCAGCTGAGGAAGACAAAGTTTCAATATACACAAACTCTTTTAATGGCCAGTAAAAAAAAAAAATCCTGACATTGTAAGAAAGCTGGGTTACAATTTGAAACTCCAGTTAATGTATGTCATTCCCACCCCTGATCATGCTCAGTTCAGAAGCCAAGGAGAGAGTCTCCCCAGGAAGCTGAGATGAGCATTCTGGCTGAGTTAGAATTTTGTGACAGAATTCCACCAAATAAGGCAATAATTACAATATTGCAGTGTTTTCACCCTAGTGGAGAATGCACTGCTTGAATTTCTTTCAGTACATCTAGAAAAATGAGGTTCTACTTTTGGAAACTGGCCAACCTGTCCAAAAAAGCCTTTGAGTCTAAAGGTGGCCCCCAATCAATCAGAAAAGATGCTGTCCCTCTCATGTGCAGAGCCACTCTCTGAACGCCATGCCAGTGTCAAAGTAATATGATAGTGTAGGGTGAAGTGTTCAGATCAGGGCCTGGGGGAAGGCTTCCTGTGACGAGCTCAGCTCAGCCCAAGGTCCTTGGGAAGAAATAGGAGAATATCATCCCCATAACTGCTTGGATATAAACGCCATCCTGTTAGGCTCCCCCAGACCTCACCTTAGTCCTGCAACACATCTGAAGTCAGGGCAACATGTGGTACCCAAAGGACCACCAAAGGGAAGGGTGGGGGCAGCAGAACCCCATCTCTTCATCTTTTTAGACTCTTAGCTCTTTCCCCCAAAATTAAACTGAATTTACAAGGGTACCGGAGGCACAGGGGACCTTGCTGTCACTAAGGACACAGGCAGCCTTAGTTGGTTCACTCAGGGACACAGGGGACTTTGCTGTCACTAAGGACACAGGCAGCCTTGCTGTCACTAAGGACACAGGCAGCCTTAGTCGGGTCACTCAGGGACCTCCTACGTGTTCTCACTGAGGAAATGTTCACTGGTAACTACACAGAGACACAGGTGAAACGGTCAGAGGAACAGGTCTCCCCACCCTGGCTTCACTCTTCCCACTGGACTCGTCCATTTATCCCACCAAAAACTTTCTCCTTCACATCTCAGTTGCTTTGCTCCTTGGGATTTAACCAAATATTTCCATGACTAAGTGCAAGGGGGATACCTGAAACAATGAGCTTGAAGTCACATTTCCCCATCTGGCAGAGGGCACCTTCTGAAGGAGTTGTGAGGTAACAGCTGAACTCTTAGGGAGAAGAATCACCTAAAACAAATAATGTCACTAACAAGGGGGTGCAGCCTCAAAGCTCAGGAAGAGACATCCTCCCCAAGTGCATGACTTTCTCAGTTCATGTGATCACTCCACCAATACAGAATGGAGACCCTCTTCAACTCAGTTGTAGATATTCTTCATGTGTCTGAGGGTCTAACAGTGTATCCCCAGGGGTAACTCTTCTCTCCAGCAGCTTAGCTGGTCCACAGCCACAATGTTCTGAAACTTCAGAACAGATCTTAAGTGAAGGAAATCAGACCAGAGATAATAAAAGCCATCCTAGAGAGCAGCCAAACCAGGGCATGGAATTTCCAGAATGAGATTCTCATGAGGGAAGAGAGAGTAGCCAAGACCCAGGGCACTAAAGGTCACAGGTCTCATCTGAGGCATGAAAGGCCTAGCAACAGCTGGGGGTCCCTCTCTGAACCTCAGTTTCCTGTTCTGTAAAATGGGAGGTTGTGCTCAATGACACCCCCCCCCCCAGATCCCCTCCATTACTAGACTCTCTGAAGCTCAGAGAGGTGGGAAGGGCAGCTACAGAAGTTGGATCATAGAGGGTCTGGATGGTATGGGGGCTGGGCACAGGGCTGAGCATGGGGTCAGGCACGGGGCCAGATGGCAGGAAAGGAGGCTTGGGCAAAGCAGAAATGGGAGACAGGAAGCCTGAACAGTGATGTTTCCAGCTTCTGTGTGTGGTCTATATCTGGTCCCGGCTCCCCGGCTGATCTCTTCCAAAGCCCGGGCAGAGCCCTTCAGACAGACAGCATAATGAACACTGATGGAAAACCCTGTTTTTAGCACACATCACAGCATTTCCTCTGGGACTCTTCAAAATGCAAAGCACCCTCTGTTATGTAAATCATGTCTTTCTCAGAGATGGATATTGCTTATGAATGATGCCTGCATTTCCAGTGATAGGGGTGCCCCAGGAGAGAAAGCTCTGTGATCAGGCTGCTACATCATGGAGGAGGCCTCACTGCCCAAGAAGGCTTTGTTCTTCTGGAAGATGAGTGGGGCAAAAGAACAGCTGGACAAGGCCACCTCCATGCTCTCTGGACCTTCTCACCTGAAAGTCCAGCCTCCCTGGACCCTCCTCTGTATCTCTTCTCCCAGGACACTCAGGTGCCTCAGCTCAGCCAACTTCCCTTCTGTTGTGCAGAGAGTAAGAGCAAGCTGAGACCTGGGTTCAGGGTAAATTTAGGTGTGGATTTATTGATTAAGCACACAACCACGAGAGTGTTCATTCAAATTGGTAGTAATCCATTGAGGGTACAGGCCTTGTTTAAAAAGGCTAAAACCACAAAAGCCACAATTAGGGAGGGGAGCTAGCAGAAGCCATGATGTACAGAAGCCAAGAAGAGTGATTGGTTACTTCTATAGCTCAGGACTAATTTGGGAATATGGTGCAAGGGTACAAGGGTACAACCTTCCTGTAACATGGGGGTCCCTCTTAGAACAGGGTGGAGAGCGCAGGGTGGAGGGTCATGGTCAGCTTCCCAGAGCAGGGTGAAGGGGTCATTGGGTAAGGGGGACTGGAATTCCCCAGAACTGGCGTGGGTCATGTTCTGGGCGAAGGGTGTAGGGACCCTGCTCGGTCTCAACATAAGATAGTCTTGCACCATAATGAACTTTGTACACTTATGCTGATTCAGGCAGAATATATAGAATGCTAATTAGGGAAGGAGGGGGTGAGGGGACTAAGGCTTGGGCAATGCCCAGGCATGCCTTAAGCAGTTTCAAGCTATTACAGGGTATAGGATAGAGACAAAGGCAGAAATACAAAAGGGGCTTAATGGTGGGTCACAAATCAGGTGGCATGTAGTGACCTAGGATTTGGGTTTGAGTGCAACATTTCTTCCTCCCAAAAGGAGAGCAATCATTAACATTGTGGAGATTCTGGATGAGCCAACAGGAGCATCTATGTTTCAGTGTGAGCCCTGTGAATGTTTCCCCCCTTCATGCTTAGAGCAGAGACATAGTTCAGTGAAAGGAAAAAGAATGGACACTTCCATGGTTCCTCAAAGTTGAAAAGGGGCTCTGAATAATCTCCCTTGGGCCTCCTACCAGTCCCATAAGATGAATGCTATCATTGCTCCTGGTTTACAGAGAAGGGAACTGAGACCCAAAGAAGCCCACCATCTTGACCAGGTAGATATAGCTCATAAGTGTGTGGGGTGGGATATAAAGCCAGGCGTTCGAGATTTCTGATCTAGTGCTCATACATCACCTGTGCATCCCAGGAACATCTTCACTGAGAGAGTTTTCCATGTTACTGGTGTCTCCAGGAAAATGCAGCAGTTTTGTCACATACAATGGCAACATGTCTCCAAAGAGAACCTGAGAAAGAGGGTAGTCAGTTGGAACTTCATTCACTCATCAAATTTCCTTCCAAATGCCTCAGAAACCTGGTTTGTAACAATCCAGGGTGAGGCCAGCACCACGGCCAGTGAACAGAAGCTTCCAACAGAACGAGTGAATGGTAATTGGTCAACTAGGCTGTCTAGTAAGTGAGTCATGGGATGCTTTGTTGGGCTTTGGTTTGGTTTTTCTGGGTTACAGTCTTCACTCTGATTTCTTCCAAGACTGAAAGGAGATTTCCAACATTATGTACTTTAGTCCAACCTAAATCATCTGGGAATCCACTCCCAGCCCTGCCCCACTCCCACCCCCACCAAGGCCCCTTCCTGCCTCTTCTTTTGTGGCGGTATTTTTATCCACCTCCTCTTCTCTCTCTTAGTCTGAAGCTTAAACCAAAGAATAAAGGAGCACCCATTGTTAGGTCATTAGCTTCAGGATTCATGGGTTGCCTTAATTATCATGGCCAAATAATGGAGAAGAAAGATTCCTAAAGCCTCTGTCCTTGGTGTTCCACACACTTGTCCTAGCATTGATGCCTGAGGACAGCTGGGCAGCTTCATCACTGGAACCTCCACTCCCTCTTCACAAGTCATTTGAAGCCTCAGTAAAGGGGCTTCAGAAGGTTCTGTGGACAGAAAATTCATCACCCTTTGGGCAACCTAAAGCTGGCTTCTGCAAACTTATCAATGAACAGCAGATTCTCGAGGGTCTCCAGGCAAGGGCTTGTTACCACAAAGACAAAAAAAGATTGCAACTACACAGGAATTCTCAGCCAAGGGTCCATAAGTTTTTCAATATCTTGACAACTATATTTCAATATAATTGGTGTCTTTGTATTCCTCTATATTTTATTTTATGTAATTAAAAACATTGTTTTTCCTCTTACCTATCTGCCTGCTCCTCAGTCCCCTAGGATGATGGAGGGAGGAAAAGAGGAGAACGATCCCCACTGAGGCCTCATATTAAGTGATTACTGCCGAATTACACTGCCATGATGCCAAGATTCCAGAGGTTAAACCCAGGCTTACTGTGCTTGAGCACAGCTTCAGAGCTCAGAAAAAATAACTCAATCCCAATTAGCATTCTAAGAAGGGTTATATACTTTTCAGCCAGAGAGAGAGAAATAATTTTTGTTCATACATTCTTGTCAAAGAGCAATTTTACACACACACACACACACACACACACACACACACACACACACACACACACACATGCTCCAAAGTCATGAAAATTAAAACAGATTTAGTTTGGCATCTAAAGACAAAGTGAGTCAAGTTACTTATTAAAGCTAGGGTTGCAAAGATTTCGAGCTTACAATAAGATAATTGAGAGCGGAGATTTACATGACAAAAAAACAGCCACAGGTCCAAGTTTGAGATCCATCCACAAAAAAACAAGTCAAATTCCTTTAGGAAGCCTGACCTCCATTCTGGTTTCTTATCTGAGGGTCTTCACTAAACTTTAACATCCCATGGTCCATGATGCAGCCAAATAACCTCCTAAACAGGAGCCTAGGCCCTGAACCCCAAATAAAGAAGACTAACAAAAAAGAAAACCAGAAATTCTTATGAAAAAGATAAGGAAAGAGAAAGAGAAGGAGAGAAGGAAGAGGGCATGGAAGGAAGGAGGAAGGAAAAGGGAAAGGGAGAAAAGGAAAGGAAGAGAGAAGGAAGAACTCAGGGAGAGAGAGAAGCCAAAGAGGGTCCAGGAGAGGGCTTCTGACAATGACTACTATTAAGAATTGAAAAGATAAATCGTGGAAGAAGTGGCCATCACAGAAGTAGGAGATGAGGAATCAACCAGCTCCATTGTCCCCAAAAACAAGAGGGGTGAGATTTGGGGAGGGGGATCTACCTTAAAGTCTGCAGTCTGGGGAGGAGAATCTTTGGCCTGCTACGTGTAAGCAAAGCAAACCCCCAAGCCCTGGGTGGGGAATCAGTAAAGGCATTTCTCTGGGCACCAGCCTGGCAAAGATTGATGACGACAATAAATATGATGAATTGATGGTGTAATTAGGAATGTACAAAAGCTTAAAAGAGACAATAAATATACCACATTTTGTTCACAGCTGAAAACTTTGTGTCATGGTCCTCAGGGATGACTCCAAGAGTCACAAATGAGCAATTAGTGTCATTTTGGCCTCCCAAGAGCGTGGGACTCATCATTCCACACAAAAGGCCTGCCAAGGCCCTTGCTGGAGAGAAGCACTTGCCTCTAACCTTTTCCTAAATAGAAGAAGTCATTTTCAAGGAAAATCGTCCTTGGGCTTGAGCAAACAATCACCCCCTAAATCACGGAGGAGGCCAAGAGCAGTTCAGATGGGCAACACACTTTTTCGGGATCACTCTGCTCTGGGGCCTCCGAGGCATGGTGATGACACTGAATTCTCAGTGGATTGTGACAGGTCAGTCGGCTGTGGCAGGTCCCACCCAAGAGAAAACCTTAAAGTCTGGTCCCCTTGATGGATTTTCTACCACTTGGGTAGGAGAGTCCCATCCCAGGGATGGCCACAAGGAATGGATTTCTCAGACACAGCTCAGGAAGGTCACTGTCACTCAGTTACAGCAGGGTCATAGTTTGTCTTGGGAAGACTCTCTCATGAACCTCTGAAAAAAAATTGAACCAACAGCAGCCAGGTGACTAGAAACCCCACATTCTTCATTAAAAAATTCAAGACAGCTATGGCCAAGTGCCAGCCATTGTAAGGAGGAGCTATGCTTGTATGTATGAAACTTATAGGTGAGCTCTGTAATGACCGACTATTTAGACAAAGTTTTTAGACAATGAGGTGGTGCCTTGGACTTGGAATTGAGAAGACCTTCTAAAGCTACCTCAGGTACTTGTTTAGCTGTGTGAAGCCAAGCACAGCACCCTCTCTGAGCCTCCTTTACAACATCTGAAAAATGGAAATAATGATAGAATCTATCTCCCAGGGTCATTGTGAAGATCCAACGAGTCAATCATGATGAAGTGTTTATAACCCATAAAGTACATAAAAATGAAGATTCAGACATATTCAAAGGGAGTTCAAACCCCCAACTTTTCCTTGGCTGCCCTGAAGCTCTGCCACTCCCTTCCTTTCTGTGTGTCCTGCCTTCCAATGCACCCCCCCCCCCCGCCTTTGCTCACAGATTTCATCCATTCTACAGAAGGTTCCTTTCCTGCTGGTGTCTCAGTCATATGTGATGGATGAGAATCACTTTTTGAAGTCCCTTGGCAGTGAGAGCCACTTCCTATGTGCCCATTCCTCAGGCCTCAGGTGAGATCTACCATTGCCTCTCTGCCCATCAATTCCCTCTCCTCTGTCCATCCCACAACCGAAGTACTTCCTCCCCAGATGTGCCAGGACCACCCCACGTTTGGATAGGTCAATCAATAATAAATCAGTCTTATAGGAGGGAGCAGATTAGGGGAGGCAGTGTACAGTGGGATCACTGTTTTGGGGTAGTGGGTAGGGGAAAGACAGGGAGAAAACGTGTAACTCAAAATCTTGTGGAAATGAATCATGTAAACTAAAAATGAACATAAAATGTGATTTAAAAAAAAATAAATCAATCCACTGAACATTTGCCTTCTTCATCCTTTGTTTTGACAGATCCATTCTAAAATGGAGCCAGGTCAAGGCAAGGAATAGACAGGGACCTTCTTCCCATCACCATCAGAGCCCTGCCCTGCTTCTTTCCTTTTCTTCACTGCCCTTCTCCCTGATGCTGTTCAGACCTTCTGCAAACACTGACCTCCCCGACAACATCAGCATCTCCTTTCCTTCTTAGTTCCTGCTTTCTTCAGCCCCTGGACAAGGTCTGATTCCTGGACAAATCTCTGGCTGAACCCATAAGGGCCCACCTCATGTATCATCAATGGTAAGGAGCTCTCATTTTATATTTTATGGAGCTATGGAAGCTAAGCTGACTCCAAGAGTTTGGCTCACCCAAAGGGTTTGGCTTACTGCCACCCCCCCCCAAAAAAGATGTTTCTCTCTGCTGTATTTTGAGTTAATCCACATTAACATGCAGAACACTGAGAATCACCGGGGGACAGTTTGCTTGTCACTGGCTGAAATTCTAGAACTCTTCAGTCTAAAGGCTCGGGCCACTGTGCTGATCAACATTCCAAGGAGGCAGATTCATCTTGGTAAATTTCACAGTAACAGGCAGGTTTCCATGATGAAAGCAGCTGAAATTAAATTATTTATGTAGATGTATGAAACCAAATGCAATTTCACAAGAGCGCTATCAGAGCCCTAGGAGGCAACAAGCACGAAGGCTCCGAATTCCTGGGAAGGGAATGGCACAGTCACCAGCCCTGGGGCCGCCAGCAAAAAAGAGTGATGATCTCTGGGAAGGAGTCAGAATGGAACGAGCCCCATCGCTGCCCCTCCACGCCGTGACCCGAAGGACAGCCCCATTCAAGCTAGGCAAAGTGCCTAGGTCTCCTTTGTTGTTCAGTCTCCTGGGCAAAAATCCAATCAAGTCAATCCAGCAGAAATGTATTTAGCGCTGCCTGCGCACCAGGCACGGTTGGAGGACAGGGGATTCACAAAAAGATGGAAAGAGAGGCTCTCATGGGATACAAGCCAGCAGAATTCCAAAAATAAGTCACTGCCAATGTAACATTTGACCGACCTGATCAGCTGGGTCCCCAAATCCCAGCTGCTATCATCTTTGTGGCCCAGATAGCCTGAAGGTTCCCATGGTGACAAGCATCATGGTCCTCTGCTGTTTCACATGTCGACTCTGGAGACAACTCCTCAAATTATCCTTTCCTTCACACATGCACATTCTGCCCTATCCACACATACAGGAGACCTAGTCCATGGGTTCTGTAAGTCTAAAATTACCACTTAGATCAATTTCCTCTCTGAAGGCAGTGACTTTCTTCAGGGGGTAAAAAAATTGATCATTGACTATTAAACCACAATTCAATAAATGATGCCATTTAATAAATTAAATCAATCCCAAGTGAAGTTTTCAATTTCAACCAGAAATAAGTACCTTCTCCCCCCGCCCCCAACAACTCTGAAGAAAATATACCTGGATCGTGTCACACATTCTTCTGCTCACAATTCATTAAGTCCTAACCAAGAGATGTTCCAGGGCTCTTCCCAAGGAAGTAATGCCAGAAATAACAAAAAACAAGTTGGTCTCAAAACAAATAGAAAATATTGATCTTACTGAGAATTGTCTGAAAAATGTTTCTCAGAATTTCCCCATGTATCAAGCAGGGCTCAACCCATTCGTAACAAGCATGACCCAACCCATTCGTAACAAGCATGACCCACAAATGAACGTCAGCTGGGAAGTAAGACCAGATCAGAAGGGCTGGGGTTGACCCACCTGAAAAGGCATCACACTGTTGCCACAGAGAGAGAAGTGGGCAATTCACCAACCAGGCCCTGGCATCCTTTCCTTGCCAGCTGCCCCTGCTAGGCAAGGATGAAACTATTTGTGGGTGATGTTGTCCCAAAGAACAGTTTTGCTACAAGCCTTCAATGCTGCTGAGAAATATTTGATCCGTACAAGGTTTTCTCCCCTTCCCTTCTGTTCTGTGAATGTACATGGCTCCAAATGGGCCCTGAAACAAGAGGATCTACAGTTTCCACCCACCCCACTCCTCTATCTGCTTTGTTTCATTCATGCTAGAATCAGGAAGGGTCTTGTTGCATCCTCCAGCTTCTACTGGGCACCACGAGACAAAACCAAAAAAGCTTATAGACTTCAATCTGTGAAGTCAACTGTCTGCTCCCTGTGATAAGAATGGAAAGCTACAGAGGCCTCTGGGACATGGACCCTTTTCTCTGATTCTTGTATTCCTATAGCAGAAACACAGTGAGTTTACTTTAAGGAAGGAACTGTCTACCAACTTCAGGTACTAAGTCACAAGGACCTCCCCTAGCTGACAACAAGTTCCCTGGGTTCTGGGAATCACAGAAGAAACATGTATTTAAGGGCATGGAAATGAAAACATACTTGAAGAAAACCTGTGACCCATTTGTGCTCATGAGAACAAAACCCCAAAATCTAAAGCTGTTTTAGAAAGAAATTTATTAGTTTATTTAGTAGAAGAGAATGATCCAGAAAGGAAGATGTGGCTCACTCTCATACAGGCTCTGGAAGATTTACATCAATATAGGATTTAGGCAAGAGCAATCAAACATGGATTACCTGTCACAGTTAAGCAATTTTGCCAAGAGGGCAATTTGAAAGCAAGGTAGGTTGAGACAGATATCAGTAAATAAAAGCATTCAATAAAATTTGGGCAAAGTAAAATCACAAGAGAACCCAAAACACATTCATGGATGGACCTGAAACAAGACCTGGGCATAGGGCCCCAAACCAAAGATATTTGGAGAGATCTGTGACCTGGGGGACCCAAAACTCCCACAGCCATTTCCTGAATTCCTGGACAGTTACTGAGGTCAGGATGACATTCTGGGTTCAAACAATCTTTAGTCACATAACGTTAGGTTCCCACAATATTATTATATTTCATAGGCATGAACTAATCACTTTCCTCCAGACATCAGAGCAGAAATGACTGATAAGCAATATGGGGGAAAAAAACAATTGAATGAGTGAAGCAAAGTTTCCATAATCACCTTTAAACCTTTGTCTAGGCACTCTCACGTCATTGACTAGAAAGGAGCACAACTCTTTCCTGGGACACTCACTTCATCACTGACCTAATCTTTCTGAGCCTCTTAGCATCAGGTCTCACCTCTGTGCTCTGGTCTCCAGATCTAGAGAAGTCCTTTGAGGGTCATCTCCTGGCCACCTTGGCAGGAGACTGGCAGATGCCAGAAGCTCAGACATGGCCCTAGCTCTCCAGCTACCCAGTTAACCTGATAGTCACTTAACTACTCTTTCAAACAAATCAACAACTGACAATGTGGCTACTATATACTGTGGTAGGTGCTAGGGACCAAAGTCAGAAGTGAAATCAGTCTCTGATCTCCAGATGATTATCATCTACTAGAGAAAACAACGTACATATGTAGGTATATTCAAAGCAGATACAAGGACTAGCATAAGTTAGGAGAGGAAAACACTAACATATGTTTTCCAATAAAATCAGTCTTGAGCCCCTAGTTATCCTCAGGCTCTGTCTTGTCTCAATCTTAGCTTTTTTTCAGACTTATCCCTCTCCCTCCACAACCTCCATTAGAACACCCCATTTCCTCCTTGTCTCAGGCTTAGTCAGGCCCCTTGCTTCACTCAGGAGCAAGACCCATCAAAAATTCATCCCTAGTTCAGGTTTTCTTGCTATATTAGCTTCAGCTAATTTAAGTTGACAAGCATTGATTTAGTACCTACTGGGTGCTGGTTATTGCCCTGGGCACGGGAGAGTATCCATTGGGAGAGGTTGGTCACCGGCATCAGGTACTGCTGAGAAAGCAAGAAGCGTGAGGATTAAGAAAAAGCCACAAACCTTGGTGATTCAGAGCTCATTGTTGACATTTATTTGTAAAGCTATTTTTGGTGTTGCTGTCGAGTTGATTTTTCAGTCATCTCCAAAACTTTGTGACCCCATTTGGGGTATTCTTGGCAGAGATACTGTAGTAGTTTTCCACTTCCTTCTTCAGTTAGATGAGGAAACTGAGACAAATGGGGTTAAGCCACTTTCCCAGGCTCACAGAGCCAGTAAGTTGTAATGCTAATAGAATTTCAGATCTGCCCCACCCATTAATAGGCCTCACCTGGAGCCCATTAAGTGCTCTTAGGAAGGCTTGCTTTTGTTAAAAGGCTAACCTTATGTTAATTTCTAAGTAGGCTCCCAGTCAGGAGGGCTGGGATGCCCTCTGGCTCTAAAATGGGTATATATATATATATATATACTCTGAGGTTAGCATTTTGCTTTGGGGCTCACTCAATGGAAGAGTGGTCCTGTGATTTAACCAGATAAGACTCTGTGTAGCCACTAAATAGTCCCCCAGCTTTGAAAAACCCAGATGTTGGTGCTTGTCTCTCTGGTAATTATATATGTATTGTCTTATTCGGACAGTTGGATCTGTCTGTTGATCTCAGACAGTTAGATAACCTCTCTGTTGTTCTTTATTTCTCGGCTTGTATTTTCTCTAATTTCTCTGTTTGGATTTTCTCTGAAGTTCAGGGTGCTGATTTTTCCCCTGAACTAATGAATGTAATTAAAACACATTGTTGACTCCTTGAACAGCTATCTTTCCTAGAAAAACAGATCAAGGAATCTGTGCTAGCAGTCATCCTAAGGGTGTCAGTGTGGTTACCACTACATAAGTGACTGAGGCCAGATTTGAATTCAGGAAGACGAGACTTCCTGACTTCAGGCAAGACACTCTATCCACTTTGCCACCTACATGCACATATTCATAAAGAGTTTGATTCAACTACAGACATATTAGAAAACCAAATGAGTGAAGGATGTCTATGGTCCAAACTTCAATATTCAACTAAATAGATGACACAGCTAATTTTATCTTGAAGAGACATTGAAGATTTACAAAAATCTGGTTTCAGAATTGAACAGGAGGAGAGTACTGCATATGGGTCTGCATTTGGGAAACTAGAAAGGGCTTTATAATGATCCCAAGCTCCTCCCTAAAACAAAAGACAATCTATTTATCAACACTTTTTTCCAGGCATAATATATGGCCTTCAGTCATAGAATGCCAACAAAATCCAAAGAAACAAAGTAGCAAATAGAGAGGCATATGGCACCATGACACCCCTGTAGGCTAACTGTCATGAAGCATCCTCTAAAAATTCTTGGTACCATCAAGAATAAAGCAACATCATTACTTAACATATATGCACCAAGTGGTATAGCATCCAAATGCTCAGAGGAAAAGTCAAAGGAATTAGAGGAAGAAATAGATAGCAAAATAATACTAGTGGGGGACCTCAATCACCCCCTCTCTGAATTTGAGAAATTTAATCTCAAAATGAACAAGAAAGAAATTAAGGAGGCAAATAAAATTTTAGAGAGGCAAGACGTGATAAATCTTTGGAGAAAACTGAATGGGGATAAAAAGGAATATACCTTCTTTTCAAGAGTACATAGCACATACAGAAAAATCAACCATGTACTAGGGCATAAAAACCTCACAATTCAATGCAGAAAGGCAGAAATATTAAGTGCATCATTCTCAGATCATGATACAATAAAAATTATATGCAATAAAGGGCCATGGAAAGATAGGCAAAAAATTAATTGGAAACTAAATAATTTAATCCTAAAGAAGGAGTGGGTCAAACAAGAAATTACAGAAACAATCATAAATTCATTCAAGAGAATGACAATAATGAGATATCTTACCAAAACTTGTGGGATGCAGCAAAGGCAGTTCTTAGGGGAAGTTTTATATCACTGAATGCATACATGAAAAAATTAGAGAAAATGGAGGTTAATAAATTGGGAATGCAATTGAAAAAACTAGAAAAAGAACAAATTGAAAATCCCCAATTAAATACTAAATTAGAAATAATGAAAACCAAAGAAGAGATAAATAAAATTGAAAGTAAGAAAACTATTGAACTTATATATAAAACTAAGAGTTGGTTTTATGAAAAAACCAATAAAATTGATAGACCC